>JAYESA010000015.1:133392599-133992599 GCA_036927795.1 Iris macrosiphon | reverse complement strand
AACGACCAACTCAGAATGACCTAGGACATGGCTCGGATCTGGAATATACCGATGCAACTGAGATACGTGAAAGATATCATGTACCTCGTGAAGCGACGGCGGAAGAGCTAATCTATAGGAGACATCTCCTACGTGCTCGATAATAGCAAACGGACTAATAAATCTAAGACTTACCTTTCCCCGTACTCTGAATCTGATAACTCAACGGGTAGGCAAAATCCTAAGAAATACATGGTCGCCGACAGAGAACTCAATATGTCGTCGATGCGAATCTGCCCAATGACACTAACGATCCTGAGCTACTCTGAGATGCTCTATGATCTGCCTGATAACCTCAACTGACTGAGCTATCATCTCGAGACTGAGCATCTACCTCTCGCCAATATTATCCCAAACTAATGGTGATCTTTATCTCCTACCATACAATGCCTCGAAGGGTGCCATCTGAATGTTCCTCTGGAAGCTGTTGTTATAGGAGAACTCTACCAAGTACAAGTGTTCCTCCTACGAACCACTGAAGTCTAGTGTATATGATCGAAGTGTATCCTCCAAAGTCTGAATTGTATGCTCCGACTGACCATCTGTCTGCGGATGGTAAAGCTGAACTGAACCTAAGACGGGTGCCTAAACTCTGTTGAAGGCTCTGCCAAAAATGGAAATTAAACCTAGAATTCATGTCTAAGACGATGCTAATTGGCAATCATGTAGTCTGACAATCTGCCTCATATACATCTCGGCTAATTGCTCAGTAGACTGACCAACTCTGAAAGGTAGGAAGTGAGCAACCTTTGTAAGCCGATCTATTATCACCCAAATGTCATCTATACCAGTAGGGGATCTAGGAAGACCAGTCACAAAGTCTATAGTAATATGCTTCCATCTTCACTCCAGAATTGGTAAAGGCTAAAGTAACCCGGCTGGTCTCTGATGCTCCGTCTTAACCTGTTGATAGACTAAACACCGAAAGACAAACCGTGATATCTCCCTCTTCATCCCATTCTACCAAAAGTTTTGTCGAATATCATGGTACATCTTCCTTCCTCCTAGATGAATGGAATACTGAGAACTGTGGACCTCTGACATAATCTCGTGCCAGATATCTCCAATCGGTACAGAAAGTCGACTCCCAAACCTGAGAGTCTCATCCTCGTGAATGCTTAACTACTGAGTCGCTGAAGCCTGGCATCACCTGACTTTGATGCCCTGATCCTCTCTACTAAAGTAGACTGGACCTGTAATCCTGCCATCAAGATCGTATCACCTGGTAACACCACCTCAATATCCATCTCCTGAAGATCGTCCAGGATGTGACGCTGCTCCGTCAAGAAGTAGGCTCATGCTCTCCTACTCAAAGCATCTGCAACAACGTTGGGCTTCCCTGGATAATATTAAAGATCAATATCATAATCTGTCAGTAACTTCAGCCATCTCATCTGTCGCATGTTGAGGTCCGTCTACGTGAACACATACCTCAAGCTTTAGTGATCGGTGAAGATCTTCACCCGTTCACCATACAGATAATGCCTCCAGAGCTTGAGTGCAAACACAATTGCGGCTAACTCCAAATCATGGGTCGAATAATTTTTCTCATGGTATCGAAGCTGCCGATATGAATAAGCAATAACTCTACCATGCTGCATAAGGACACATCTTAACCCAATGCCTGATGCATCACAGAAAATCGTGAACCCACCTGGTTCGACAGAAAGTGTCAGAATAGGAGCCAAAATCAAACTCTACTTGAGCTTCTCGAAATAAACTTGACAAGCATCTGACCACTTAAATCACACGTCCTTACACGTCAGCCATGTCAAGGGTACAAAAATCCTAGCAAAGTCTACCATAAACCGCCTGTACTATCCTGTTAATCCCAAAAAACTACGCACCTCCGAGACTGTACTAGGTACTGGCCAACTCTCAATAGCCTCTCCACCTTCTTGGGATCCATCTCTACATCTTACCAGAAATGATGTGACCCAAGAATGAGATATGATCTAGCCAAAAATTGTACTTGTTGAACCTTGCATATAACTGATGCTCCCGAAGAGTCTGAAGTACTATACGAAGATGCTGCTCATGCTCTTTCTCAGTCCGACTGTAGACCAGGATATTATCAATAAATACTATTACAAACTGGTCTAAATGAGGAATGAAGATGTGATTCATGAGATCCATGAATATCGTTGGCGCATTAGTCGCTCCAAATGATATAACAAGAAACTTCCAATGGCCATATCTAGATCTGAACGCTGTCTTGGGTATATCCTGCTCTCTGACTCTGATATGATGATACCCAGACCGCAAATCAATCTTAGAAAATACAACTGTCGCACTGAGATGATCAAACAAGTCATCTATCCTAGGCAAGGAATACTTGTTCTTAATGGTCACCACATTTAAAGTACGATAATCAACATACAAACATGATGAACCATCATTCTTTTTAACAAGATATAATGGGGCTCCCCAAAGTGATCCACTAGCACGAATGAATTCCTTGGTCCTCAACTCCTCTATCATCTGGTATAAAATCTCCAACTCTGATGGTGACATCCGGTAGACCTCTCTCTGAAACTGGCTCCGCCCCTGGAATCAGATCGATATAGAACTCAACATCTCGAACCGATGGCATGCCTGGAAGCTCATCGGGAAATACATCTGGAAACTTGCAGACAACTCTAGGTAATTGTACCTCCTCGTCTACTACCATCCTCAGGATAACTGACGGAGACTCCACGTCACCTCTTGAAAATGAGAACTCCTTTTCACCAGGAACATGAAAGATAACTTTGGCAGCACGATAATCTATCGTCGTGTGTCATGCACTCAACTAATCTATTCCTAGGACTAAATCATAATCGCCTAAGAAAACTCTATCAGCCTAGCAGGATACTCTCTACCGTATATTACGACTCAATATGAGGCATAAACTCGATCTACTCCCACAAAATCGTTACCAATAAGTATATTCAACCTTACAGGTAAGGACTCGGACTTGAAGCCAACTCGTGTCGTGAATCGTGTAGAGATAAACGAGTGTGATGTGCCAGAATCAAATAAAACTGAAGTTGAATATGAATGAACGAGAATGGTACCTGCAACCACCTCTCCAACTGCTAGCGCCTCCTCGTAAGACATCCCAAAATCTTGTCCTTACCATTTGGGCACTGGTCCCCTCTACTGCTGGCCTCTCTTCCTAGTTTGAGCCTGGGCCTGTGCATACTGTTGCGGCCACTGCTGCTAGAATGTTTGGGACTGCATTGGTAAAGGCCTAGGGGCCTGCTGATGAATTTACCGGTGCTGGTGCCCTGAAATGTGGAGCTGCTGACTGAACTGATGATGATCCAGCTGAATCCCTCTGGGGACAAGTGATAACCATGTGTCCTGCTCCACCACATGCTAGACATAAACCCTGTACCCTACGGCAATCTGCGAAGACATGGCCTAGCTTTCCACAAAGGGAACACTCGACTTAAGATGACTGCCTCTACTGCTGAGGACGAGTCTGAGAAGACTGCTGAACCAAAGTTGTCCTCCTCGGTGACCCGATCGATAAAGTTTGAACTGTCGGGGCTGGTACCGAAGGCTAGGTAGAAGATTCCCTTTGAATATGAGGCCTCTTTTGGTCCCCAACTCTGTCGACTATCCTATATGAGGTATACTTGTGCCTCCTCGTTGCTCTCATCACAACGTTGAAAGTCTGGAACTCATGCTTCTCCACTCCAGAATGATCTCCAGATAAAGCCCATGCTGGAACCTCCTCGCTCGGTCTAACTCGGTCGCCACCAAGGTGGGAGCAAATCGGCTGAGCCTACAAAACTCCGCCGCATAGCCGTCGACGGTCTTACTCATCTGCTTGAAGTTATTAAACCTCTGCTACAGATTATAACATGACACCGTATCGTAGTAGCGAGTCTGAAACCTCTCGCTAAAGTTCGCCCATAGGATCGACGTCGTCAGCGAAACCTCTTGAGCTTTCCACCAATTGCAGGCCAAATCCAGCAACGGCAGCCTAACCACTACCACTCTCTCCCGAGCCGGAACTCCTGTTGCCTTAAGTATGGTCTCAGTATCCTAGAGGCACTCATCAGACGCAATCGCATCCTCAGTATCATAGAAGTACGGAGGATGGAGACGTCTAAAGCTGTTCATAGAATTATAGATCTGAGAACCACCTCTCTCCATAGCCATCTGGACTGACTGAGTGATAATGTCACTTTGTCACTGGTGAGTCGCCATAAACCCCGACAGAACGTACATTAGTGCTCGAACAACATTCGGCTGCTCTGGCTAATCTGTCTGCACTGGTACTGCTAGCGGATTGGGCTTAACATGCTGTTCTGCATCTGGATCAATCCTTGACTCTGCTCATGAATGTTGAGGTTGAGCCCCAGGTATCGGTTGACCATCTGGACGTTGATCTGCCATCATCTGAACTCGTATGATCTGATCAAAAGGACCAAGAACAATGCCCCTGAAAGTCAAAGGACACAAGGATCAAAATCGAGGAACATGATAAAGCAACGATGAAAGCAGATAATAGGTCAAAGATCAAAGGTATAGGATAGTCCGAAAAGAGATCAAGAAAGAATAATTTAGGATTAAGATGTCTATACTGATACCCCCCACACGTCTGAATACCAGACCTGCATTGGCCACCACTAAAACCCTATCAGGCCCCGGGACCATAATACTGGAGAGCGGGGGCTGACAAAGCCATCTATGTATACCATAGTACTCCAGTACCCCGAGTTACGGTTACGGCTGTGAATAGATATAGGAGGTTAATACTATAAGCCAACAGTCAATCCTAGGTCTAGCAATCCTACTGTCTCAATCACAAGCAGAAATCCATAATATACAAGGAATATGATCAACAGAAGTAAAATAGTAAAGCGTCACAAACCATATATACATAGTTGATCATAAATCTAGTAATACAAAATAAAGAACTAACAAGAGTGTAAGTCATACATGATCAACTCTAGCCATGGTCTAGAATATGATAATCATTCCATGCCCAATAGACGATATAACAAGTCCAAACTATGAGCTAACCGGGGCTCGGGGCTAAACGCCACAAAAGAATATGTACAACAAGTATGAGAACAAGATAGAAACCCACTCAATCGGTCTGGTGCTCCGTGTGGTCACCATCCTCAGGAATGCACGGAAGATCCTCTGGCTCCGCAACCGGATCTGGCCAAGCAAAATCAGTGAGGTCAAACCCCAAATAGCAAGTACCACAAAGGAGGCCAAACTATGAACTAAAACCAGCAATACAACATAGAGCTACAATATCCTAAGCAACATGTAACTACCAGGTAATATGTAAAGTGCTCCGGGAAACAAGAAGATAAAACAAAAAACATGTAAAGAAAACTAGACGAAAATATGTACGAGATCATGCAAGGTAAATAAAAGCATATAATAACTTGGTACATATAGCATATACAATAAACTGGAAAAGTAACGAGAAAATAACTAGTACAGTGTCAAGACTATGGCAAGAAAAACATGTAGGAAATAGTGCATATAAGATAAAATGACATACAAGACACTAGACAGGGGTGCACCATGACGGGTCACCGTCAGGCAAGCAAGGCAATATAAGACAAGACAATAAATAGACTCCATCCATCAATTACGGCCAAGCAAGAAGTACGGCTTGCTACTTTAGCTAACTAGGGTTATCACAAGTCCTAATTACTAACAAATACTATTTAGGATTTTCGTACGGTTGCATGCCCTGCAGATTGCTCAAGCTACCCAAACGTTGGACGATAATAACGTAAATAATAGTGGATACACCACCCCCAGGAGAGATATGCACATAATCCAAGTCACACAAAGGTGAACCTGAGTAAGTCAGTACAGTATGCCCCACACGACGATGAGCTAAAAATGCATACTACTCGACGGCATGCTACAAGTCCATCAATCAGTAAAATATCGTCGGGGCACGGGATTGCATGCAACCAGGAGTTCCTCCCCCAATGCTCTAATCATTTAAGCTAGTTATTAACCTTAGCATTTTATTTCAGGATTTTGGGTGTGACATTCTGCAAAATTCATCCTAGATATGATGCTCCCCACAAGGTTGAACTAGACAAGACGATATTTTGACAAGCACAATCACAAGACTATACGGGAATACAACCAAACGGTTATAGGCATGACGAGCGTGCGCTATAACAAGCCACAACAAGAAATATACGAGACGGGTGTATAATGGGTAGGAGGCCCAAACTATATCGGGACTGGTACGAGACAGATGTATAATGGGTAGGTGTCCCCAAAACTATACACGACAGGTGTATAATGGGTAAGTGGCCCCAAAATTATACATGATGTCAAGCCAAGACTGGTACAATCAATGAACAGGAGTGCACCACGATGGATCACTATCGGGACTGGTACTGGACATGTGTACAATGGATAGGTGTTCCCAAACTATATGCAAAGCCGGGACGAGGGTATAATGGGTAGGCGCCCCAAACTATAAAAAATGTCAGGTCGACACAATAGACAAGTAGAGCCAAAAAATAGCACAAGAAAATAATGCATGCAATATGCGCACAAGCACCAAGCAAAAAGCAACAAAAAGTACAATAAAAAATAGAACACATGCAAAAGAGTACACGACCGGTATACAGTAGGTATACTATAGTATACCAGCGGTATATCGTCCAGGAAAATTCTAGGAAGATATGAAGAACAAGTCAGGGCAATCGGTATACCGTCGGTATACTACAGTATATAGTCGCTATGCTGGACTAGAGATAGCAAAATTACAGCAGATTTCTGATTCCAACAAATCGGTATACCGTCGGTATGCTCCAGTATACCGTCGATATGCCGATCCAGGTTATAGCAGCTTCTAGGATTCCAAGTTGGGCCAAATTGGTATACCGTCGGTATACACCAGTATACCGTCGATATGCCGGTTCCCATAGTCAATTCTAGGGAAAATCAATTCAAGACAGGTATTTCAGAACCGAAATTACGTTCCAAAACTTAACAGAAACTGGTCTAGCAAGATGTCAAGTCTAATGGTAAGTCTCATATAACATATATACTAAGTCTCAGGGCAATCACTCCGGTTATTGTTTTTGACACCGAGTTTCCTAACCAGTAAATATTAGGGTTTCCACATGAAAAGTCAAAACAAACTCAAAACCAATTTCTGAAACTAGCCCATGACGAGAAATCACTAGATAAACATATTTAACAAAACCACTATCATGTAATTCTAAGCATAAACCACTAAGAAAATCAAAAACTACAACAAAGAAAAGTCGTTCAAGTTTTTGGCAAGATGTACTTGCATCAAGTCAAGCTCCCAATCTTAAGCTTCAACTCCACCACCAAGAGGGGTTCAGAAACCACACTCTTAGGCCTCAAGACCAAGCTCCTAGCTCTCACGAGAAAAGGAGAGGAAATGAAGAAGTGAAGAAAGAAAGAAAAGAGAGAGTAGAGAGAAAAATTAATTCATATATATATATATATATATATATATATATATATATATATATAAGAGGTGATTTAATCGTGACCGTCCAATCTGTCTCGCCAGCGATCCAAGTCACGAGTCAAATCAATTTCAACCACTCAAAACAAAACCAAGAAACCAATGGATAATAGAAAGTATCAAACACTATTCACGAAAATATCTCTCGAAAATATCTCAAAAGTAAAACAAATAGCTGTTGAACGGTATGCCGCCAGTATGCCGGAGTATTCCGCCGGTATGCCGGTCATGTAGTAAAGTTTCGATTTTGAGAAAATTTTAAGATTTTACGAGATCCAATAAAACAAAGTACATAATATAAAATACGTATCCATATACCAATATAGATACAGTGAGACGAGTCTCACAACTTGCATGAAAAGTGGAGAGGGTTTTTCAATCATTTAAGCCTCTCTTACTTTTTCTCTGCACAACCTAAGGCGATAAACAATATTAAACAGAGCAGAATTATATTCTTTAATAGTTTTATATTCTTGGTATCTTAGGTTCAACCATTCACTTTGAGCAGTCGAAAGAATTACTATCCTTTGGTGGTCAAAACTATCTTTTAGAGATGTCCAAAAATTCAATAGATCATCCACACATAGATATTCTGCCTTTAAATCATCATGAATATGATGTCGTACGAAAATCAAAGCCTTAGCCTTGGCTTCCCAAGATTTTTTATTTTTCTTCCTAATAGTACCATCAAGCTTGTTGGACTGCAAGTGCAACTTCGTATCTAATTGGCATGATAAATAATTGTCTCCGCTCACATCAAGAGCATTGAATTCAAGCTTGGCAAGACTCGACATATATATAACAGAAAATAATTATATTAGAGGTAAATTAATTTAAATAATAAAATTTATAAGTGCTTTAAAGATTACAAAAGTTCACATATACCACAATGTGATGAAACACTATCAAAGAATATTATGTCTTATTTGTATCACATATACAACAATGTGATCATTATATAATAATGTATTTTGGGTACTTTCTCATAATTTATTCACATATACAACAATGTGAATTAGTACCTTGTAGAATTCAAATAAATCAAACAAAATAATGGAAATATCAAAATCACATAAACTAATTTAATGTAATGAACTAATTCATAATAAGTGAAGACAAAATTCAAGATATTCCAGATTAATTTCATACTTGGGTAAAGTTCATAAGAAAAAAATATAGAGATGAGGTTTATACATAATCTTAAATAAATTATCATGACTTTTCTATTTTGAATGAAATTGTGAACATGTTCAATGCAAATTTAGATTTAAAAGTAAAAGAGAAAATAAATATATAAAACTTATGTTGTAATCAATCTATAAACGTGTAAATCAAACATGTATTTAAGTTTACTAAAACATGTATCTAAGTATACAAGATTAAACTTACCTCTTCAATATAAGTTAAAAAAAAAAATCTCTCTTTTCTTAAGAGAATTATTCCTCCCTTCTTATATTCCATAGAGCAATTTGTGCTGACGTTTTATAAAGCAGAGAAATATGGAGAAAATTGTTTCTTCATTCACACATAAATCAACTAGAGAAGAACCATTTATATAGACTTACAATAGAGGTTAATATTATGATGACAAATTAAGTGAAAAAATACCAAATGACAGGTTATAGTCATAGGTTATGGTGAAGGGATCAAGTAACCATACAATTTGACACCTAAAAGAATATGCAATCTCAGCTGCACGTCGATAGAAATTAATGGTTCAAATTTGTCTATCGTGGCTACTAACTATAATTAAAATTTTGCTATTTAATTTTTGTGACACCTATTAATTTTCTAAATCAATGCATATCAAATTTTCGTGCATGAGTGTCAAATTTAAATCATTAGGTACGGTAACATTGAAAGCTTTGTTGGTAGTTTTATTTTTCAACAATTATAACCCATTAATTGTACATCACACTAAATAATACAACCCATTAATTGCACATCAATTGAATAGAATGTCACCTAGCTAATGTATATATAAAATAAAAACTAGTAAGTAATTCCTATTAATAAGTCACAATCTTCTTGACGTAGTCACATAACATCAAAACAGAGACCATAGAGCCTATGTAAACTACAAACAATTAGATTCTCCAAGAGTTGACCAAATATTAAAACCATAAATCAACTACCAGCCAAATTTCCGTCCATGGAACAAGTAGATACTTGGTGACGATGGAGACGAACGATTGACAGTGGAATGTTCAATTAATGGGTTGTAATTGTTGGAAATGAAACTACCAACCAATATTTTAATATTACGTACCTAATGGCTCAAATTTGACATCCATGGACGAAAATTTGATATGTTTTGATTTAGGTAATTAATAGATGGTATATAAATTAAATAACAACATTCTTTTTTACGAATATTGGGTTCTGGATTATTAGAAGTATTCTTTACAGAAGAAGAACAAATTCTTTCTTTGATTTTACCAAAAACAAATCATTTTACTTTCTATAATAATGGCCACATCAGACGAATATAAATCATTTATTTCTATTGACGTACGACTGAAAATACGTATATTTTTTGATGTCAAATAATATATATATATATATATATATATATATATATATATATATATATGGAATAATTATAGAAGATATCATGTTTGATATTAGATAATATAAACAAAATATGATACACTTGTGTTTTTATTCTCTTTTTGTACGTTACATGATAACATATCTTAGGCATCACCACATCTCCATTTTATAATAAAAAAGATAAAATATTTATTTATTACATACTGATTTTTTTTTTAAATTACTATAAAAGTTGCTCATCAAGACAAACTATTTTTAAAAAAAAATTTAAGGTACTAGAGTGCATCACACCGCTTACAACTAGTAGTGTTGATGAGCGATTAGAACATTCTCTAACCTCAACATCTAAAGCGACCACAGGGCCCTTCTCTTCGAATTTGCCTTGCTTCATTACAGTTGAAAATCTAAATGAGTACAGCAAACAAAGCAGTATGGAATCAGAGAAGGACCGTACCATTAGAAAAAGTGGGTCTGGTTCCCACAAAACATGTATTATTTTCGTTAGGAAAGCTGAAGAAAATTAAAATTGTCAACAAAAAATGTGAACACAACGCCTGCTACAGAGCAATACTCCATTTCCAGTTTCTGTAGATAGCTAATTTGTTGCAGTTCATTACAAGATACCGAAACCAGTGACGAAGATCATATGTACAAGTATAGCCACCAAATTCATGCTGAGATATATTAATATACTGAACAAAATCTCTCTCAAAAAATTAGTTAATAGTGAACATGAGAACATGCCAGCAGATCAGAACATACAAAGGACATCCACCAAATTCATGCTGAAAAATATTGATACACTGAACAAAATTGCCACAAAACATGTGGGGGTTCAAGTCACAAGCATCATTCCTCGGCCAATAAGCTACATCATTTCACCTTCAACACTGCCAAAATCCGATACTCTTGCTTTCAGGGAGTTGAGCTTTTTCCATGTACTTGAAGTTTGATCCCCCAACATAATTGTGAGGTAGGGACCCTTGACTCGTGCGCAAATAACAAGTCATCCTGGAACGTAGGTCAAATCAGCACTGCATGCCGCAATTTGGGATAGATAAATACAAAGCTATGTCACTTT
This sequence comes from Iris macrosiphon, assembly GCA_036927795.1. Taxonomy (NCBI): domain Eukaryota; kingdom Viridiplantae; phylum Streptophyta; class Magnoliopsida; order Asparagales; family Iridaceae; genus Iris; species Iris macrosiphon. The sequence goes on along the minus strand of JAYESA010000015.1, from coordinate 133,981,434 downwards.
CACAGGTATATTAAGAGAAAATGATTTAAGTGATATTAAGGAGGGGTGGAGTTATTTTCACTTGTTAATTGAAGGAGCAACCTAGAAAACTTAATTTAGAAACATAGTTGGTTCAAGATAGGTCATATTGTTATTGTCACAAAATTAGATTCTTTGAAGTTAAGGATGTTTTAAAGAGAAAAAAAAGGGAAAGCATTAGGACTCATAATGTCCATATTGACATTTTGATGTGGGACCATCTATGCATCCAACCCAAGTCTGAATCCTGACTGATATTATGATGGAAATTTGTTATTACTATTTGCTAGGATAATTTAAATAAGGATTTATCATTTGGATTTTTTAGGGCTTTAAAGAGGCTTTAGGTCAAGTCTTTGGCGATTGATCCTATCATGCTGGATTGCTTAAATTTCTATATGTACTAGTGTAAATTCAGGTTTTTGGAGGAATGAATGAATGAATGAAGAGATTGAGCGTTGAATTAAGATTTGTTAAGATTTGTTGGTGTGATGCCAAAAATTTAATCCAATTCAAAATCCCTATAGTGCATTGTCTCCTTTATTCATCTGTTCACTGTGAATTCATTGATCGCCTTTGAAAACCATTCTCATCTCTTGCTGAAATCATCAACAAGACGCCGCTATCTCTTGCCGAACTCACCAAGTCATGTCGAGGCCAAAGAACTGAAGGCAAGTTATGTTCATTGTTCATTGAACCTGTCAAGCTCAACGAGTGCCTGAACAAAATTGGACACTTGCAACCTTGCTTTGCGGATTCTTCGCTGTCGAGGAGCACAACCACCATCACAAGTTCTGTCCAGTTTTGGACACGGCTTTGAGTGCAGATTTTGAGTCTACATTGGCATTGGCATGCCATGAGTTTGGAGTACAGTTGTCCGGGGTTTCTCCGGGGAACATGGTGTGGTTCTTGATTGCATTGGAAGGAAAGTTTCTCGATCAAGATCGCCATCCGAAGATGTCATTCAGGTCGACACACATTTCTTAGCAATCTTTGTAAGCTTGAACATTTTTAAAAATTCATCTTGCACGCTTCTACACTTTGCTTGGGATACTTTGTGGCTAGATAAATATTAATTATTGCTCATAATTTAACTTTGTGTCATCTCATAGCATATTTCACAAATCAAACCCATTTATGTCAGTCCTATATTCTTGTCATGTGTCACGTTTGGAAATGTTTAGGTGAGAAAGGATTTATGTAGGTTACTAAAATCCAAAGGACTAGGAAGATGCCCGATAAATGGAATAGTACTATAGTACCCATACATAAAAAGTCAGTAAGATATGCATAGTTGTACTAACTAAAGGAATGAAGATTATGAGTAATACCATAAAAACTATAGGAGGGCATAATCCAGCAACGATTTAGAAAAAGAAACTAGAATTTCAAAATATCAATTTAGTCTTAATATCGAAGAGATATTTTACGGAAGAAATTTCTAGACATATCAAGAAGAAGGCTCGATGAGTTATGATGTATAAATAATGGTTATATGCTAAAATAGAAGTGTTGAGAGAAACTTTGAAAAATAAGAGTTTTAAAATTAGGACAAAAAGACAATACATGAAATATAATTTCAACTATAAGTCAAAGAGAAACGAGAGAGTACAATAGATGAATGAATTAAACCATGATAGTTGAAATCGAGTTCTTTTACCTTACTTTTCTGAGCTTGAGATACATTTGGAGTTGAAGGAATTTTTTTATAAATACTATAAAACAGTCATACATGGATCGGAGTGTTGGGATATTAAGAAACGTGTCCAAAAATTAGCGTAGCCAAAATAAGAATGCTACGATTAATGAGTGACAATACACTAAAGATAAGAAATAATTGTATTTGTGGGAAGTTGGGAACCGACACCATTAAAGGACAAAATGAGAGAAAATTCTTTTAGATGGTTTGGATATGTGAGACACGGACCAATAGATGCTCAGGTGAGGGAGAAGATAGTAGTTAAAGGAGCCTCTAAGACTATAGGTAGGCATAAACAAACGTGATTGAACTGAGAAGATAGTAGTTAAAGGAGCCTCTAAGACTATAGGTAGGCATAAACAAACGTGATTGAAGTTTAACATAAGAATATTGTTTTTGTTAGTGTTACAAAAAATACAACCCTTAACAGAGTCAAACAGGCGACTTCAAAATTTTGGAATAAAAGGCTTTGTTGTTTTAAGGTGGTTGTTTTCGAGAAAAGAGTAGCCATGGTGAAACTTGTGTAGACAAAAAAAGCCACTTAAAATCAAATGAAAGGAAACACACGTACAACACTGATTAGCTCAAAATGATTAGTACAAGTCAGCTTAGAAAGATTAGAACTAGTCAGTTGACTAGTACAATTACTTCTTGCATCTTTGGGCACTCTCTCTTCATGTCTCCAAGTTTCAGAAACTAAAATGAGGAAAGGGTAAAACTTCGTATATGCTGGATTTCAGAAACTAAAGTTCGACAAACGCCCAAATGAAATTACATCACACAAAAAAGGACTAGTCAATGAAATTACATCCTGCAAAAAGAACGAGTTGCTATGTAAAATAAAAAAAATCACCTGGTTAAAACTGTGAGTTGCTGAGAAAGGTAACCATGCATCTGGTGCTTTGGAACATTTTATCTAGCCTATGCCAAACCGATCTTTGAACTTCCAAAAGCCTACTTGCCTTCTCCTGTAGTGATGATTGGCATCGAACTGTTTCACCATGAATCTGTTGAAAACATTGAGATAATGCACTAAATCCAACCTATTCATTAAGTAATAGAAACATTTGACACTTCAAAGGAAGAAACAATTCTCTTCCTAATATACTCCTACAAAAAGAAATGTGTAAACAACGTACAGAACAATTTCAAGTTCAAAAAACAATAGGATACAGAACTGAGTCGAGGAGTGAAAGTAGTCTAAGCAATTTCTTGTTGTCATCAGCATTTCCAAGTATCTCGTAAAATTTCCTAATTTGGAAAGTACTTCAAAATTTTAGAAGCTGGCTAACATTGAACTAATTTTAGACCAAAACACATCAGTGTTATACCCCACACCAGCAGTTCAGGCACTCGCTACAATGACAATCAATACTGAGATGTAAAACCAGTTATAAGCCCAATTATTTTTCCAGGTTTCTAATAGAACCACCTTATCATCTCCTATATGTTATATACACAGTAACAAGCATGTTCTTTTCTTCGCTTTTACAGGCAATCACAAATGATGAAGCGTAATTGACATAACTACTTTGAGAAAAATTATGTGTCACAAGAACCACCGAGAGGAACACATACCTTGAGAAACAATTTTATAACAGCTTGAATAAACTCGAAGTTATTCTTGCATGAAAGCTCATGGATAAAATAATCCAATAACGATTCAATTGATCGCAATTCTGGCCTCTCTTCTAGGTTCTGCACATCTCCATCATCAATTATTTGCAGCATACGGAGTTCCATATCAAGGGTCGAAGGTGATAGACCTTTAATGTAGTCTGTGAACGTTGAAACTGTAATGGAAGAATGTCAAACATCTGTAACATCTCAAAAATCAAATATTGGCAGCCAAAACCTTTTAGGTGTTCCACAACACCTTCAATTGATGTAGACATTAAGGAGCTGCGAGAATAAACTACATACTATGAAACTAGCAATAACAAATGTGTTATGTTTATTGTCCCATCTTATTCCAGTCTGACACACCACTAAAATGATTGTTAACTGTAACTGGAGCTACATGCAAGATTTTTTAGATGAAATCATAAAGCTTTGGAAAGTAGAATTCCAGAGTCTGTTTCATATATTCACCTAGTAAGCTGTGCGGTTTACCGAGTCAAAATTCAGGTACAGAGTCAAGAATTTCTGCTGCTAGAGTTTTGTATGAGTTGGGGTTTCTTAAGAGGATTTAGAGAAAATTTCCAATCCTTCTTTCATATGGCAATAGGAAAACTTGTTAGTACGAGTTTCTGTCATATCGTAACAGGCCCATTTGTTTTAAAATAAGTGGTGGGGATCATATCCACCATAAAAAGGACCGCTTTTCTCGAAACATGTGGTTCTTCTTTTGCAACATGGTAGAGGCTTATACTATCAAGACGAGCCTATAAATATATATTTTTTGTTGCAAGTTTTCTCCACTTATTTTTCTAGAAGAAAGTGTTGAGCACTTTCTTCACTCGATATGGTTTCTGTTAATGTTAGAGGATATGGTCCTTAACAGAGTCGAATCGAAGACAAGGATTCAAACAACCAACACCAAAATTTTGGAATAAAGGCTTTGTTTTTGTTGAATTTCTTCACTTTAAACATTATACTTTTCATTCAGCAGATAATTTTTTGGATGCTTGGGGAAATTTCGGAGGGCACAAAAGGGACTATTCAGTCAAAGATGATCATGACATTCACAACCCTAAAATTTGAAGTGCCGCTTGTGAAAAATGCAGCGTGGGGTTTAAAGTTATTCAAAACGGCATTAACTGCACTTCTCCAATCTGAGTCATCCAACTCAAACTACTACATGATTAAAATATTATAAGTTATTTGTTTGATAAGTTAAAGGAAGTGACAGCTTGCACATAAAACTCATTTCAAACAAATTTAAGTTCAAGCACTACCAATTAGCACCTCTACTAACTAGAGAAATGACATAAATGATGTTAACTGGGAGATGGAGACGTGGAACCAGCCAATTTGGGGAATAGAATATAATAATGTAGGTGGCAAATCCCATCCCCATTATTCCTAAACATTGTATTTCGATCGTGGTTCAGTGAAATGTGTAAGAGCTCTAAGTCAATAACTTCTGAAAATATGAAGAAAATCCATACTACCAGGACAAAAAATACTTACAATCTCCTGCATCTGCACAAGACTGCAGTAGCAGAGAAAACTGAGAAGATAAATTGATTTTCTGGTTGCGCATAAGCTCTTGAGCTTTCGTATCTTTTTCATCACCATTAGCAGTTACACTCGGCTTAAACAAAATATCTCCTGAAAGAGATGGAGTGGAAGGCAAGAAGAAAGGAGCTTTTTCTGGCTTCTTTGGTGGCTCAATTGGCTTGTTTCGAACCTGAAAATTATAATTAAATATCAAATAACAGGACAGCCAAGAAGATATAACAAATAGGTAATCTCAAATCACAGAAGATATATAATAGAGCTAAATTGGCAGATCGAAGTAATTATTGAGGGGAAACCAATAGTCCGAAAAACTGAGAAGACATTATTTTGAATGTACTACTAAACAACATTTGACCAACAGCCAACCTTTATAATATCTAAATTAGTCAGACTTTGCCACTGACTCTTGGGTAGCAAGGAAAGGGTAATAAGATTAGGTATTTGCTGATCAAATTGTGCTGCAACAGCAATACTAGGCTTCTTCAGTTGATTCTGATCGACTGAGGACTCTACACATTCTTGTTCTTCATATCCTTCTTTTGAGGAAACAGATGGCATCTGAATGCACCGAACTTTATTCCCACTGGCATAGGATTCTACACTGGAAGATGCAGAGAACATAGACTGATTGACCCTGACAAAGTAAAAGAAACCAGAAATTATAAGAGGCATACACAAAGATCAAGACAAGATTATTTCAGATGAAAACTTTCAATTGTCACAATTTGTGAAATCGTGACAAAAACAGCAAAGCTTTGTAATGATTTTGATCATAATTTGTGAAATCATGATCATAATAATTTGTGAAATCATGATAAAATAACAAGAGTGCAAGAGAAAAGAAGGATACAACAACAAAGCCTTATACCAGATTTCCGGGTTAGGCGATTTGAACAATTTTCTACCATGAAAAATATAAAGAATAAAAGTGCCAAAAGAATCCACTCAAAGAAAATCATATTGTGGACTGTATATCTATATATAGCCAACCACTCAGCACTAATGCCTGATAGACAGAAGCCTCAAGACCCCTTGCATTAGAAGTTGTAATATACAGAATAACTAATTTAGACACTGTTTTTGAACCTGAACCTGGATTATAATGGAACCACCCATTAATTATATATATTTATATTCTTAAACGATACTCACTGAAATCTATATCCATTTAAACATTGACCAGTCCATTTAACCAGTAAACCCTGGCCAAATGAAAATTAAGCTGTTGAAAAATATAGATGAATAAACAATAAAACCAAACATCATAATTACTAACCAGAGGTAGACACCATTTTGGTCAACATGTGACGTTGCCAAATATCCATTGCTGGAGAAAGGGACAGTGCAGTTATGCACAAATCAACTTGTAGAGCATCTATCTGTCTTGCCAAGATGACATCCCAAATTCTAAGGGTTCCATCCATACTAGAAGATAGAAGCCATTTCCCATCCTCACTAAAAGACAAGTCAGTGATTCGATCTGTATGACCTTCGAACTTGCGAACCATCCGAAGTGCCACAACATCAAACAAGCGGAGAACCATATCATCAGCCACGGTGGCCAAGAGACCTGGAAAGACATAACAAGCTTGATCAACACCTGCACTCTGCAGGCAGAGATATATAAAGATTGTATAGTACCATTTGTCCGGTGATATACAATCTTCGTAACAGAACAACCAACTGCCCATCTAGATCTTACTTCTCGACCTTTGAAATCCCAGACCTGCGTGTGAAACAGCAATGAATTGATAGGACAAATGTGTGTGTGCATAGTGCATACATGCAAAGGTGTATGAAGGCGAAAGAGATTTTTAAAAAGGAGTTACTAGTCAGCTAACTAGTTTTAGATTGAAAATATAGGATACAGGGTGGCATGGTTTCTCTCTTTCTTTTCTTTGGGTGGGTGGGTGGGTGTGTTGGGGGTTAGGGGAGGGGGGAGGGGACGAGATATAACATGAAATTATCAGCATCCTGGCTAACTTCACATCGAAATGGTACAGCATAGTGATTCTATATAGAGAGAGATTAAACAAGATGAATTCAAAGAGGATTTGGAAACAAATACAACAATCAACTTTAATAAAACTGGAGCAATTAATAATACTTGTTAGGTCTAAGGAAGTATTTTAACTTTCTAGACCATCTTTCAGATTGTTTGAGTTGATCTATTTGCTAGAACAAGAAATGACTCAACCAGATAAACAATCAACTTTAATAAAATGGAGCAATTAATAATACTTGTTGGGTCTAAGGAAGTATTTTAACTTTCTAGACCATCTTTCAGATTGTTTGAGTTGATCTATTTGCTACAACAAGAAATGGTTCAACCAGATAATATGTAGGTTAGGAGGTTAACAATCTACTTCTATGGAAACATTGAATCCCAGTTAAACAACAGGGTCAGCAGTATAAAATAAAACATAAAATAACTTCTAAAATGAGCAAACATGATAACAAAAAATTAATCTTATGGTTCAATATTAAACCACACGACCACATTTTAAGATTGTAAGTACATTATTCTGCATGACATGATTTAAATCATCTCCGCGCCACACGCTAACACTTGGGAGTATGAAGACCAAGTTAGGTCGACTTTGTTTTAGTTTATAAAAGACCCATGTCAATGCCTCCGCATTTGGAATTTAAAATTCTTCTGAATGAAGTAATACTCTGTAGATATTCAAACAGAAACCTAACTAAAGATGAACCAAATTTTACTATAACTTTCTTGCCCATTTCTCTATGCAAGCATTTCTATATAACGTAGGGTGCACAATTTTTTTTTTACTGCTAGTTGAGATAGAAACAAAGAATAGGATTTGTGGCTTTATCGGCACTTTGAAGCATCTCCTGCCAGAAAGATTGAAACTAACAGTGAAAAAATGGTCTGCTTTTGCTTGTAAAATTATACAATGTCCATATTTGTAGCAAGGTTCGCAATATCGGCAAGGTAGTCAAAAGGCGCAACGCGCACTCGAGGTGCAAAGGGTACATATCGTCCGAGGCGCAAGGCCACTTAAGGCACACGTCCGACCGAAGTGAGACACAAAAATAATAAATATATACATAAATAAATAAATTAGTAATGTAAGAAATCAAATCAAATAACATATTAATACCAACAAAAATATGTTAAAACCAAGGTTCAAAGTATCGGTATCGGAATCGGTATCGGACCATTCCAATGAGTATCGGGATCGGCGGTGTCGGTAGTATCGGCGGTTTCGGATCGGAGTATCGGATTTTTTAGTATCGGAAAGCAAACAACTATTAGTAAATTATTAACATTTTAGAAAATATATTTTATACATTTATGCATAATTTAAAGTATTTTTAGTGTTGTTTCTTAGTATTTTTGAAATTGAATGAAATAATAGTCACCATTGTTGATTGATTTATATGTGATAGATAAGTTTTCCTCGTTTACATGCTTTTACAACCTTACTATGCTTTTACGCCCTTGCTAATTGGTCTTTTTTGATTCAATTTTCTTTGTCGAATTGACCGGAAAAGAGACATCTAATGTCGGTATCGGTCAGTATCGGATATCGGTCGGTATCGGATCGGGACATGCCAAATTGTATCGGTATCGGCCGTATCGGATCGGTATCGGCCGATACTTCAAACTATGGTTAAAACATAACAAAGTGAACTCGTAGAGCAACAGTCAACAGAACTAACAAGAATTTGTATTCTTCCTACCACGTTTTTAGTAAATTTTAGTTTTTCCAGTTCAACTGTAACCAACTTTGGCAACAACAGAAAAAGGCTACCTCCCTACCACATGTATGAGGTAAGAATTATCTTCCTGCCTCAAAGTTTTTTGTATAAATAAATATAAAAATCATAAGACACATTTTTTTGGTTGTGTTTTGCCGAAAGACGCATCTCGTGTCCACATGGAGAAAAGTACCTCGCCTAGTGAGGTGCGAGGCACAGCTACTACACCTTTCTGCAAGGCACGTCTTTGACACCATGAATATCAATATCGGAATCGGTATTGGACCCTTCCAATGTCTATCGAGATCAATGGTATAGGCAGTATCGACGGTTTTGGATCGGAGTATCAGATTTTTTGGTATCAGAAAGCAAATAAATTATTAACATTTTAGAAAAAGTATTTTATACATTTAGACATAACTTTAAGTATTTTATGTGTTTGTTGTTAGAAGTTTTGAAATTGAATGAAATGGTAGTCAACCTTACCAATTGGTTTGCCTGCGATATATAAGTTTTTTTCTTTTACATGTTTTTACAACATTATTATGCTTTTACACCATTGTTGATTGGTCTTTTTCGTTCATTTTCTTTACCGAATTGACTGAAAAGAGGCCTCCAAATGTTGGTATCGATCAGTATCGGTATCGGATCCAGACATACCAAATTGTATCAGTATAAGTCGTATCGGATCGGTGTGATTTCTAGTAACTTCATTTATTCTTAATGGAGCAAAAAAACATCCATTCAACTTTAGATAAGTAGTACAATGGCAAAATTGAGGAATTCTATTTGTCACTGTTAATTCCAGATGCATACTTCAAGTAAAAGGTCAATTAGTCGGTGATGAATGTCTTTCACATTTATTATCAACTGCAAAGTATTTTTGCTTCATTTGTAATGTGAGGAGATCTAGGCCACTCAAAGTAAGGGTTTCATTAGTTCCTTTGGAAGAAAAGTCGCAAATAGATCTTAGTCCAAGGAAGATTTGCGAAGAATGGCCCAACATATAAGACTCTAATAATTTGTTATATTTAATAAAAGGAAATAGGAAAAAGAGTTATCTTGTGATGGAAGAGACCGCTAATGGACCATGTATGAACTATGAAGAAACTTTGGGTATAAATACCTAATACAGCCAAAAAAAAAACTCGCCACTGGACAAAATAGCTCTTTAGCTTGAGAAGTTCTTCCTTTGCGGAGATTCAGCCCTCCCGGCTAATGAGTTGGCAGATGTAACACGGATTGGCAATTCAATCAATTTTATGAATTATTATTATTTCCAATCACACATAACCCATTTCTAAAGACATTTATATATATATATATATATATATATATATATAGAGAGAGAGAGAGAGAGAGAGAGAGAGAGGATTCTTTCAAAAGACTTGTCCACGGCAACTTGTCCAAATAAAATGGACATCTATTCACGCATGATGGATACATTCTCCACGAACTTACCAGCAAACAGAAGGAAAAAAAATCAGAGAAATAAAAAGTAGCAAGGTACAGCAAAATGTACCTTGATGTCGCCATGGTATCCAGCGCTTATCATAATATTGTTAGTAGCATCACAAGCAACTCCAACCACTTCCCCATCATGGGCACAACTTCTTGCTTCCGAAATATCCACATAACTGCCTCGGCTGATACCTGATTGGAGGTTAAACCGTTCAATCCAACCACCCTCAGTACCCAGGATTGCAAAATTACCACATGCACTTATTGCGCAAGCCTGTCACACAATATCAATGAACTATTAAACTTTTTTCTTGAGACTAATGAACTGTTAAACTGATTTTACCTAACTTTTCAATATGATATAAAGAGACTTATTTGCAAGTACTGGTATTTTCTAAATCATTAAGACGTTAGAAGCCATATTAAATTACTACATGATAACCACCAATAGTACTTCGCTCAAATGAAACAACGAACTAATAGAATTTGGAAGACATACCTTAATGGGTGTTTGATACTCTGCAGAAGGTGTGAGAATATGTTCACCAAGGACAAAATTTTGTAGTCGCCAAACATATGCTTGAGAAGTATCCATATGGCATGTCACAACATTGCACCAGTCGCGTTCACGGATCTCAGCTGAGAAAAAATTGCCATCCCATCATTCAAACATAAAAAGATTATCATCTACAATCAAGTACATAACACTTTAGATATAGCTAACAAAGAAAAGGAAATCAGTACGGAACTGAATTGATTTTTGGTAAATGTACCATGACATGGTACAATAAAAATTCCTAGCAGCACTACAAGCAATATACAGACAAAACCTAGGCCGTACTCTAAATTCAGGTTATGTGTGTATTCAAAATGACAAGGCCTATTGGCAGATATAAACATATTAATAGAAGTGGTGCAATCTGACCTCAACTACTTAACTGCTAATAGAAATGAACATTTTTGTAAAAGAAAAAGCATCAAAAATATAAGATATCGGATACTAAAGGGTTCAGTCAAATAACTGCTAAAAATTAAAAAATGCAATACCACCTCCACTTGCATATTCATAGGAAATACAAAAGTCAATTTCAGATCTCATGACATTAAGTGTTTGCTGCTTGGTTGCACGAATTTAAACTCCATGGCCTAAAAGGTAGGTCTACCTACTTGCCAACATGCATTCTAGGTTTTATGATACGTCCCTTAGAAGCAAGAAACGGGAGCGGGGGAACGCGACTACTTAGAACAATCTAAAGTTGGGAGCGTGCGATAAATTTTTTTATGTTTATTAATTATTGTTATCAAAACTAATAAATATCTTAATATTTATTAGAATTTATAAAGTTCAATTCAAAGTTACAGAGAGATCATTCGCATGTTGATTTTTTATGATGTCAAGGTAAGTAATCTTTAGTTTCTTGATACTTTGATAAACGTGTATTAATTTTTTTTTCTTTCTTTCCAAAATTTATGTCCTCTTTTAAAATTATGGTCATATTATGGAAAGCGCTCATGTCGCCGAAAAAAGGGCTCCCGTCATAGGGGAAATGAGCTCCCAACGAGATCCCAAGTAAGAACCGCCGAATAGAGGTTCTTACTGAAATTCATTAACCTCATAGGAGTTTCTAGCTTCTAAGGCACGTTCCGCTCTTGCTAATAGCTATTTTGGCTAGAATTTGGCGTCGAAATAGAGGATTGACACCAAGTTGACATCCAGTTATAAAACTTTGTCAGTTCTCTTGTGGATCTTTCCCATTTTAATAGCCAATCACATTATGATGGGAGAAGGTTCAGAGAAAAGAATAGCTTAGGATCATGTCTAGTTAGTTCATTAAATTCATTTAGTTGGAAGCGGTTTAGGGGTACTAGCTTAATACAATAAGGTAGTGATAATTGAGCCTAAATTCCAGAGCTAAGTATGGATTTGGAGTGAGGGGCCTACCCTTAGTGTAGCTACTCTTTCATGACATGGATAGCACTATCAAGGTTGTAACGGCTAACATGTTTGGTTTTAGCATGACAAAGACACTCACTTGATGAAAAATGTCATTTTTTTGGGTTGGGTTGTGTGTGTGTGTTGGGGGTGGGGGGTCCTGAAGTGTAGGCCGATACAAGATATCACCGAATTTTATATGTATAATGGATAAAATGTGGATTTGCATAAGCTTCCCAGCACATCTAGGTGTTAAGTTCAACCTAAGTTTATTTAAAATGGGTTTGTTTTAAGACTTTAGTTCAAACAAAATTTAATATAAACGGGTTCTGCTCTCAACCAAATTGATTTTAAATTGGCTTGGTTTAAACCATTTTTTTCTATTTTAGTTTTTGGTTCAAACCCAATCCATTTTAGTAGGTTGGTTTGAAGCAATTCCCTATTAAGGTTTTGCCTTTACTTTAAACCAAGTTCATTTCATATTGGTATTATGGTTTCTACTCATGCCAAATTGTTTTAAGTGGCAAACTTCAGGCATTGGTCATTTTTTATAATTTTAATCTAGGTTGCCAACTCGTGTATCTTATCGTGTATTCATATCATATCGTGTATCGTATGGATTTAATGTATATAGTTCTATGTCCATATAGGAATATTGTTTAATATAATTCTCATGAATTTTTTCTTTGTTTCATATTTATTATTTACAAGTCTATCTAGTTTCAGAATCCAGATTCAAGTATACATTACATAATTCAACCGAAAATCCGATACTACCTATCAGCCTATATGCATCGTAATGCCTATATGTATCGTACTGAATCAACTGATACGTAAAGAAATTGTAGTATATCAAATGCGTTGTTGGGTTATCTTGTCACCCACACTCCTAGATTTAAACGATGTGTCCTTCATACTATTACGTGGATAGTCACACGTGCTACCTATAACCTTCATATATACATATTATTTATGAAGCAGACTTCTCTGTTCCTGGTCAAGGTTTGGCACGAGCCAACAATGGTTGGATGAAAAGAAAAGGGCAATGTATCTATCCCAAAAAATTAATACACAAGTTTTGATACTAGAGAGCCTTGGTCATGAAAACTTATAGCATAAAAAGTATCAGAGGACAAATACATACCAACATCAAAGCCAATGACAGGCTTCAACTTGATCTCTTCTTCCTAGAAAGAGTAGAAGATATTCTAGTTAGTCTTCCAAGGAGCATACTCACAAAAGATATTCCAAAATAGAAACATAACGGCAATCAAATGAATATATATAAAGCAAACTACCACAAGAAGTGAAAAGTGGATACTCTTTCCCTTGTCATACCTTCATCCTGAGTTTTTTGGCTCTTTTGGTTACATGACGTTGAGAAAGCTCTCTACTTTGTTGGTCCTGCTCAGAAACAGTAATTTTATGACAAAAACCAACCAATATTGCTTCATGGCTACTATAAAAAGTTATTATATGAGCAAATGTGGCAAATAAATAACCCAACTACATCTTTGGCACACAAGAGGTATGATAAATGGAGCATCTCAATATGCAACAAGATAAATGTAGAAGAAATTATATATCTTCTTAGTTAGGTAGCTCCACAATCAATTGTAAGAAAATGAAATAAATATAGCTCAGCAGAGCAACCAGAACAAATATGCAAACATATCCAGCCAAACAATTTAAAAAGATAACCAACCAAAGAAACTATAACAGTAAATTAAATGTCGTTTAGAGTTTCACAAGTCTAAATAATAGATATCAGTATATACTGATGATATCATAAATACATTAATAAGGAATCACATTAAGTAAAAGGCAGCATGTCAAAAAATGTGAACATACCTGAACTACAGAGAAAAGGCGAAAAGCACGATCTTGACCAGCAGACAGTATACACCTCCCATTTCTATAGAATCTGATACACCGGAAATGACAACTAATCAGTTATGTATTATACAAAGTGACCTGTACTACCAACAAGACTTGTGACCATAAATAGGCTTAATCAGACACTTCACTTGTTTATGGCAGATTGCAACGTATTAATGTTTGTTAAAACATTTCAAAGCCTTTTTCCACTTATTGATATTCAGAAGTCATTAGTATTTGAAATGTTGCATGCAGTCATATGTTAGTCGCAAAGTTTGCAAACAAGACAACATTGCCAAATTTAGCAATGATAGAACAAATCAATAAAAGTGCAAGATGCTAAAAATCAAGAAAGTCAACTCATGTCACTTGATACTTTGAGAAGTGAAAGAACGAGAAGCAACCACAAATATCAGCTAAATTACTAGGGTGTAATCAATATTTTATACATAAATATTGAGCAATTTGCATTGCTCCCATTAAACGAACCTCTACAGACGAACAAATTGACGCCTGAGAAAAAAATATACATTGAAATATACAAGATAAAGAAAGCATATATTAAAATATACAAGATACCATTGAGAAGAAATAAAATGATTTTGTGTTTTACTATAGTTCACCTTATGCATAAAGGAGGGGCGCTATGGCCAGTTCGGAAGCGTAAAAGGCGAGCATCACCATCACTTGTATCAAAAATCCACATCTATAGTAGAAAAAAATACTTTGTAAGAAATCTTAGATAACCTAGGTATGAAGATCAGATAACAAACAATGATAAATTTCTAGTTTCTCCTGACTTCTTCTTCTACATGATATATTAGCATATGATGCTCCATGAACCCATACAAATAAAAATTGAAGTCATCCTTATAGTTAAAAGGATATCTAAACGAGAAACTTGTGTAAAGTGTTCTTTTAAGACTACTACTACTACAACAGAGCTCTTATCACAAATTTTTGGGTTGTTTGCTTGAACCCTTTTCTTCCATTCAGCTACGTTAAGAGCCAAGTCATATATAACACTAACAAAAAACATATCCTTCTTAACAGCTTCAATCCATGTTTGTTTAGGCCTACCCTGGTCCTAGTTGCACTTTTAACTAGTATCTTACTTTTCATGGTTTACCCTGGTTTTTAGGTCCATACCTAATATTAATATGTGGGGAGGATTATTGTGTTGGTATGGGGACTAATTGCTCCTTCTCAAATACAACATCTAATATTAATATGTGGGGAGGATTATTGTGGAGTATTTTGGGTTTTAGCATTCTAATTGAGTATGTATCTTAGTGTACCATATAGTGCATGACAGATGTTCGATTTAATGCCTAGTGTATGTGTGAGATGGATGTGGTGTTGTCTGTGAAGGGGAGGTGTATTCAGCAACCAACTGCTATGTTGTGTTGTATATATATCATGATTAAGAGTGTGGTGAGTATTGGTGTGGTATATGTGAATCAATTAGTATTGATTCAACGGTAGATTGTACAAATCAATATGGCGCATCAATTAGTCTGTGTTGAACATGTCCAAATCACCTAAGACAATTCTCTCATATTTTTATCCTCAGTTAACACCACCTCCAAGTTCCCACTATTACAAATCATTTCTTATTCTATATTTTAATGTATTGTCGCTCATCCATCTTAGCATTTTCACGTTAGCTACGATAACATTTTGAACATGTTTCGTAATTGCCCAAGACTTCGATCAATGACACATGGTTATTCTTAGAACTGTCTTAAAGAACTTTCTTTTCAACCGCAATAGTATGATTGGTATCATGCAACCAGAAAGTACTCAACAGCCACTCTTTCAAAAATTATTGCACAACATCCTTCTCAATCTCTTCGTCACGATGAATGCGGCAAGAGTACGTGAGCAACGTACAGCCTACATCGTATTAACGACATAGAACGCTGTATTGGTCAACAATACTATCTAAACATCTCACACAATATGCATATAAGGTACCTGTCATGCTATATCAACTCCAAAGGGAGGACAAAATGATATTTGATAATCAATACTCAATCACGATATCCAACTAGAGAAAGAAATAGCACGATATGTAATAAAAGAAAGAAGTACAAGAGTCACAAATACATATCAAGTCCAACAACTAATCACAACACCATAATCTCCACAATAATAGTACATGCCAAGGCTCTAAAGAGTCAAATACAAACAATAATAAAAGCTAAGTCTCCTCTGGCTAGTGCTACGTCCTCCTGTACTAGAGGTGCTAAAGGTATTTCTATTCCTAAATTAGCAGAGATGACGAAACAAAATCTCAATGAATCAAGGTTGAATGATGGAGACGATATATTAAGAACCAATTTAAGATACAATATAACCAACATCTAATATTAATATGTGGGGATTAATTAGTCAAACTAGGTCACATTAGTCAAACTAGTAGGGTGTATCATGGTATTTTGTGATACGCGATGATACGGAAACTTATTTTGGAGGAGGAGTTGGTTATGTGATCAAGTCCAGTGTATTCGTGTACATGTCGATTACATATCACACATGTAATCGAGTTACTAGGTATTGGTATGGGAACTAATTGCTCCTTCTCAAATACATCTAATATTAATATCTGGGGATGATTATTGTGGAGTATTTGGGGTTTTAGTATTCTAATTGAGTATGTATCTTAGTGTACCATATAGTACATGACACATGTTCGATTTAATGCCTAGTGTATGTGTGAGATGGATGTGGTGTTGTCTGTGAAGGGGAGGTGTATTCAGCAACCTACTGCTATGTTATGTTGTATATATATCATGATTAAGAGTGTGGTGAGTATTGGTGTGGTATATGTGAATCAATTAGTAGGTGAGTGTATGCTCATGATTGTGATCAAGGGATGGTGTAACTGTGGTGTGGAGGTCTATGTTGTGAGGGGGGTACCTGTGCACTGAACTTTCAGTTGTGTGATATTGGTCTGTGAGTGAGTTGTGTGCAGTGTCAGTGTGGCTCGGGTTGAAGGGATTGTAGGCAGAGAAGGGGTAGCAGATCTGATGCAGTGAGGGGTGACAGCAATATGGAAAGCAGTTGCAGTAGCAGCATTAGAAGACAGTAGTAGCAGCAGCTTTAGGACCATTAGTATGTGGAGATATCAGTTAGTTATTTACCTGTTAGTATTATAGTTAGTATCGGTAGTGGGAGGAGACCAAGTGAGGTCTGGTACAGGCTAAATAAGGGAATGATAGCAGTAGCAGTATCATCAGTTGAGTAACAACAACCTTGAGTTGTTTCAAACAACAATCTAGAGAAGAGGGGGGAACACTTGGACATAGGTGTTTGTAAGAAGTGTTTTGTGTGGTCTGTTAAGAAGGGGAGCCAGGTAATAGCAGTTGTTGTTCACTCATTGATGCAGTAACAACAACTGAATGTTGTTTAGACAAGGGGTGCAGGGTTCATGAGCACACAAGTGCACTGAGTACTTGTGGGGTTCACGGAGCCATTGTTGTTTGCACAGCTTGGAGGGGGAGGACCTTAGTCTGAACTGGAGGGATTCATTTGTGAGGGGCTAATGAGGAGCAGTAGGGAGTCACCTGGGATCAGTATCTGATGTTGACTGAAGGGTAGAGTGGTACACTGAGTTGATGCAGCAAGTATACCTGGAGGCAGTGGGCATCCAGGTCTGTAGGATTGCAGGCAACAAGTTTGAGGCCATGTTGCACATTGAAGGATGGAGACTGGACTGTGCTCAAGTGATCTTACTGTGTACAAGGTCAAAGAGTGAATCAGTGAGTATACCTTGAAGTAGGGATAAGGTATGGGTAATGAGATATATGATATGCTGGATATCCTAGGCTATTGAGTTATCTAGGTAACTATATAGTATAGAATATTACATGGGTTAAGGTGATGTAGAAGGGTCAGGGTATTAGTTAATTAGTGGAGGTAATAGTGCAAGTACTAAGGGGTATTGATACTAGTTAAAGTTAGTACATGAGTATATTCATAACATTTAGTATTAAGAGTCAGTCTAGTTAGATGTTGATAATTAGTTACCTAGTGTTAATATTTAGTATAGTTAATACTAAGGTAATGTCCTAGTACAGCTAAAGTACGCTAGTGTTAGCTAGTTAGTGACCAATATGGATTACTTAACTAGTATTGAACCTAGAAAACTAGAAGTGACCTAGTATCACCCAATAACCACAAGTACAGACTAGTAACTACCCTAGATGCTAGTTATGGACCTAGAAGCATGCATTAGTGTATTTTAACTCATTTCTTATTTATTACATCATTTAACATAATATTTTCTAAATATGATTATGTGACACCAACTTGGACATCGAGATACACCATTTGCTCAGAACCAGAGGCGAGTACATCTCTCTGTTAGTTTTCAGTCATGATAGTGTATATACCACATGTTCTAGAACTGTTTACTTGATTCCACACAGTGGCTACACGGACTGGTACTAAATGGATCCCGTCATAGGATGTTATCCACTACCGTGTTCAGCGGGTACTCCTTCACATGTATTTCATCGTGTGTATCGGATATTGATTATCATGTACTTCGTGTTCACACACTGCTCGTGTTCAGTGTGCTTATATTCATGTTCGTAACGTGTCATAATTGGATCCATAAGTATTGTTTGGGGATGGGGAAGTAGGAGTTGGTTATGTGATCAAGCCAAGTGTATTCGTGTACATGTTGATTACATATCACACGTGTAATCGAGTTACCATATTATATTCGTGTTCAACCTACATCAATTAGAGTATGGTGTCAATGGATCCAATCATACCATTGCGGTTGAAAATAAAGTTCTTTAAGACAGTTCTAAGAATAACCATGCTTCATTCTCCATGCAAACCACATGTGTCGTGTGTGACTGCTATTTTTCCAGTAAGACCATGGAATAGAAAGGCTATGTTCACACGTCTCCTAAGGCATTTTTCTGTCCGACTAGTACTCGTGGATCCAGTCCCGACACAAAAAATCTCAACAGCCCCTCTTTCAAAAATTATATTTATTATTGCTATGTTATACATGTGATCTAGGCTGGGAGTTACCAGATTGTACAAACTAATATGGTGAATCAATTAGTCTGTGTTGAACATGTCCAAATCACCTAAGACGATTCTCTTATATTTTTATCCTCAGTTAACACCACCTCCAAGTTCCCACTATTACACCTCATTTCTTATTCTATATTTTAATGTATTGTCGCTCATCCATCTTAGCATTTTCACTTTAGCTACGATAACATTTTGAACATGTTTCGTAATTGCCCAAGACTTCGATCAATAAAGCATGGTTATTCTTAGAACTGTCTTAAAGAACTTTCTTTTCAACCGCAATGGTATGATTGGTATCATGCGACCAGAAAGTACTCAACAGCACCCTTTCAAAAATTATTGCACACAACATCCTTCTCAATCTCTTCGTCACGATGAATGCTTAATCCTAAATATAAAAGAGTATCACTTCTAAGTATCTCTTGTCCATCTATGTGTAGTTTCTCATTTTTCTTTGACTTTGGGTGCAAATCACATTTCATATACATTTTTTGTCTGGTAATTTTAAAATCATTAGATTTCAAAATTTCTCTTACGCTTCTATTTTAGTACCTAACCGTTAAATATAATCAACAAACATCATAAACTATGGAACCCCCGGAATATGCCTACTAATTTCATCAATAATTACTAAAAAAAGGTAAAGGGTGTAATCATAATCCTTGATGTAAGCCAATATTAATAGAAAATGGCTTGCTACCTCCTCCAATGTCCTTGTAACTCTATCATACATATCTTTGATATTCTTAATACAACTACTAAAGAGTAACTATCATTTCTTCCAAAGTCGCCATATTATCCCCCTATGAACTCTATTAGAAGCTTTCTCTATGTAAGTAGAAATGAAACGATATGTAAATCCTTATTTTCCTCTTTAAATTTTTTCATTGATTTTCTTAGTTACGAATGGCTTTCTTTAGAGAAGCCCTCGACATAAAACCAATTTTTATCTCTAAAATTTTAATTTGTTTTCTTAATCTTTTCTCTTCAATTACCCTTCCAAAGTTTCATTTTATGGCTCATAAGTCTAGTTCCTATATTGTTATGAGAAGTCTGCATATTTGTGTTGCTTTTATATATGGATACTATAATACTACTCGATTCAAAGAGCATTTTCTTGTACCTTAGGATTTGGTTGAATACATTAATAAGCCGCAACTAGTTCTTCTCACCTAAACATTTTCAAACCTTAATAGAAATATGATTATGTCCTACTAGTTCTCCATTTTACATTTTCTTTAAAGCGTCGTCTAACTTCAAAAATCTCAATTTTACGACAATAGTAATATTATCTCGAAGTAACTCTGATTTTAAACTGAACTTTTCTAGGTTGCTACGATTAAAGTCCTTGATATTATTATCTCCTACAAATGTTTTTTGGACTAAACTCTTGATTCATTTAAGAATGCCTAGGTCTCTATCCCTTTCGCTACTCTTAGCAAGTCGATAAATATCATTGTTACTTCATAGTTCTCATGCATTTACTACATAGTTGCATGCATTTCACGAGATAAGTAGGGAATATATTGCATACATCGAAGTGCAATAATAAGTTAAGAGGATCTCTACTAAAAACCATGTTTACCATGGACAACATGCTATAACAACTACTCATTATCAAGAAAAAAATTATGGTTCTTGATTCTTGAAGGACAAAAAGTAATGATGTGTGCACCTTCTATCTATATTATACCAAACGTTGAAGTGTTAGATAATACCAAAACAGTATCCTTCAATGGTTTACATGCAATAAATAAGTTTTCTTGAATAATGTGTTTACAACCTTGTTATGCCTTGACACCCTTGTCGACTGGTCTTTTTTGTTCAATTTCCTCTATCGAATTAACTGGAAAAGACAGTATCCTTCAATGGCGGTAGCGGTCGATATCAGATCGGGACATGTTAAATCGTATCGGTATCGACCATATCGTATCGATATCGGCCGATACTGCAAACAATGGTCATATCTAAGATAAGAAAACAACTATTGATTATCAATAGAGAGAAATCAATGATTCTTGAAGTACAGAAAGTATTATCCAAATCATTGTAATAGTTAATACCAAATGTTGAAGTGTTTGATAACAATAAAACCTTTATCCCAAATTGTTGGGGTTGGTTGTTTGAATCATTTTCTTTCATTCAATAGTTTGAGGGACTCGTTACATCCAAGATAAGCAAATATCATATCCCTCTTTATTAGTTCAATCCAAGTCTATTAGATGTACCCTTTAGTTCTAGCAGCTATTTTAACTCAAACTTTACTGTGATTCCTAAATGATGCATCTATTAGTTTGTGTTGAAGATGTCCAAACCACCTCATACGTATCTCATCCTCAAATGACTAACTTCCCCCCAAAACAATATTTTTATATTATTTCTCCTCGTATTGATACTCATCCATCTTAGTATGCTCATTTTAGCTACAGTCATTTGTTGGACATGTTTCTTAATTGTCCAACATTTCGATCCATAAAAACATAATTTGTCTTATAGTTGCCTCGTAAATTTATCTTTCAAGTTCATGAGTATCCTACTTCATCAAAGCACTCTTTCACTTCAACCAATCTCATTTTTATCCTATGAATAACATTGTTCTTCCCATATGGGCCATATCAAGCTAGGTTCAATGATTAAGAAAATTGTATAAAATGTATATCCCATGCCATAAGTAACCATCGCAAAACGAGAACTCAAATTATGCCATGTATAGGTCTGTGTGCATTGTGTTGCAATTGTGTAATATAGTATTTGTGGTATTATATCTATATATGGTAAATTATTCTACTTTCGTCCAAACCTCTCTTGATACCAAAAGAGGCTAGACATGAAAAAAAGGGAAATTTGACATATCCAATGGTTGAAGAATAAAGAGGTGAGAACAAGCTCATGGTGCTTAATGATTTTGAAATCCCACATGCAACTTGCAGACTTCTTCATAAATCAATTATAACCAACTATTTCATGAATTGTAACAAACACTCGAAATTGGATGAGTGGCCCATCCCTTTTTTCCATCACTCTTCCTAGGAAGATACTAGTCCAGCACTAGGCATTAATTTAGTCACTAGTATCCAGCATATTATGCAGTCTTGACATGAATTTAGTCAACAGCAGCAACAGATTATGCAGTAATTCTGGATGACATATATATCCCCTTCTAGTAAGTACATCACCAACTTTTGGAATAAAAACTCATATTAAGAAAATAAAAATATATCAATAAAAATGAAAACTTATAATTTGTGTTCAATTTATACAACACAATTAAGATCTAGTTCCACTAACAGCCTGGGTTAGAAAAGTCAACAAGTGGATCTATAGCCGATTCTTCATTAGGTGCTGCAACCATTTTGCCTCTTTAGAATGCTCTCATGGTTATTCATGTGGTGTATAGACATGGCTCCTATAGAAGCCTTGGCATAGTCCAGTTGGGTTTCACTTGCAAACTTGATTCGGATGGGTACGTCTTTGTAACCCGGTCAGGTCAGTTCTTATTCTTGGCAAGTCTATAGCCTTCTTACTGGATGTTTGACCCATCTAGCTAATTTGGCCTCAACCTGAAGCAGCTGCATAGATATCCTGAAGCTATTGGGGAATCAGATACAAGAGACAGCTATGCTTAAAACTTCAGAGTGTCCTTGTTGTTCTCTTATCAAGAAATTATCAAGAAAGAAGGAAAAGGATGGAAAAGTAAGCTGCAATTGATAGAGAGAACAAGGGTCTTCTGGTGTTATCAGAGGGACGCCGGGCATGCACCACAGGCGCATGGTGTGGTACAGCCAAAGCGCCTCGCTAAGGACAAGGCCCACGGTTTCCAGAATGCATGCATCAAGCACGCCATGATGCTGATGCCTGGCCCAAGGAGCCAACATGGCATCATTGGCATGCCCTCCTAAATATCTACAAAACCCTACAGCATACCCATGAACTGGAATCAAAACACAAAGCTAACCTGATTACTTGAAAGATAAAACCCCATCAAATTCCATAAAACCTAAATCGCCTCTTTGAGCTCCCTCCATTCCTCTTTTTCTCCATCCCAAATCCCACAAACCACAGCCCACACTGCCAACCAGGTTAGTTTTTCTCTTTTATGTGCTTTCTATTTTACTAAAAAGGGAGTCATTGTGCCACGAGGCTCCCGTTTAAGCAAGGTCTGAGTTTTTAAATTTTTCCATCGACTTAATTTTCTTATTCTTCTATATATGTAGATCATTGTTGCTAGCATCGTAGACCTTTGTTGCCATCGATCCAGGTAATTTTTATTAACTCTAATTTCCTTCTATATACTTAACTTTTCTCCATTTCTTCTATACATGTAGATCGTTGTTGCTGCCATTGTAGTAATCAGCCGACCAGCCTATGATCAAATCTAAGTAAAAGAATTAACTACCGCTCATGCCTCCTAACAAATTCAAACTCGGATCCGAAGGCTGATAATTTTTTTGCTTTTATATCAAAGTGGGTTCGCTTCTATGTAGCACGGATACAGCTATGTCGGGCGATATGATACTAGGAAAAGACAAACCTCCAAAAACTAGGATACGATACGTCATGGATACGACAATTAAAAATATAATTATTTATTTATATAATAATTATAATAGTATATACTTTAAAGAACTTAAACCTCTATCTTAAAACCCATAATTCAACATTTCAAACAAAAAAAAACATAATCCAACATGTTTCATCTTCTGTGTTTATTATCTTGCGCGTTTCTCTATAACATTTATTAAAAATAGCTTGCCTCTTCATATTCTCTCTATGATTCCAAGACTTAACTGAGTGAATTCTTTGAAAAACATATCCAAATGGTTCCATACAAGTACCCAACACGTATCTCAAGCACACCCAATGATTGGATACGTATCCAAATGATATGGTATGTATCCAACACGTATCCAAGCGTATCGCACCCATTTTACGTTTCTAGTACAGGATACGCAAGTCCTTGGGTGTATCCGTGCATCAGAGGTTCGCTTGAATTGAAGTAGTATCTTTTGAATATGAATGAGCCTCCTAGGTAGTGCGTTTATGGAGCCATACCGATGGAGGCGCATTATTTATTACCAGTGATTTATTAGCCTTTAGCTATAATGTGCGAAAGTAGAAGACTGAGTTTCAACAGGAAAACTAGGAATAATATCGAGAACCAAGTTTTCATCTCTTCTTCTTTCTTTCTTCTTATAGTTGTTATAATGTTATTACATTTTCTAGAGTTCAAAAAAAATAAAATAAAAAACTATAGATTGCTCTAAAGGGGCCCGTGCCATGTGACCACGTCATGCGCCTCGAGCGCTGAGGAACTTTGCTCCTCGCCATAACCTCGCGCCGTGACAACCCTATGGTCTTCCCTAGGTATTCCTTTTTGTGTACCTATTTGTTGACCCCCTTTATTCGTCGCCTCCCTCAACCATCCAATATGGTCCTGAAACTTTCATTGGAAAGTGTTTCCTTCCGGATTAACCTTTATGAAACTCCAAATTCCTAAATCTTGATCTCATTATGTCGATCACAAGTTGATATTATATTATTATTATCTACCGGTTGCATAAATTAATTTACATCACCAACAAATTGATCAATTGCTGGTATAGGGATTTAAGGGCCTAAATTCAAGTATAGGGTTTTGCACCTTGCAAATATGGAGATGGAAATCTTCCAGAATTTTTGACCTTCTTCCTAAACCTCTATTTCTACAACTCCAAATGCATGAATATGAAATCTGAGGGAAATCTTCACCCACTTCTAGTCTATTGGAACCTTTCTTTCTCATTATGTCTTCTGAATAGAAGAGGGTGTTACATGGCACGATGACAAGGCTTGTTGTTTGGATCATGAAAAATGGAGGTTTGACCATTCCGAGACGAAAACATCTACATGTATACAGGGGTAAGGATGCCTCAATCTTGACCATAGTTACCTGGTACACCTAAACATCATCAAATTCGTACAGGGTACGAGCGTTCCAGCTCGGGGTACATTTTCCATCTAGATCGATATGGTACTCGATCTGAATCACTAAATTTGACAATCCAAATCGTTCATTGAAATCTCACTAAAAATTTGCTTTTGCAACAATGCAAACAAAGTTGAATTTTTTTAAATTTTCTTGCCAATTAGGATTTCATAGCTACGCATTTCTTATGAATTTGACTTTTTAGTTCGATGTCATTGTAGTTTCTTCATTGCTTATGAGCCATCACTCTCTTTTGCAAGTTGCTCATGCAAAGAAAAGAACGAGGTTATGAAATTTTGTGATGCTTTTGTTGTTTTATATGTAGGTTCTAAGTAGTTTTTCATTTTATTTTATTTCATGGTTTATTTACATGTTTTGACTTGACACCGTTGTATCATTTTATTCAGAATATTGTGTTTCAAATTGATCTATGACTAAGAAAAGTCAAGTTTTACATATTATTGAATGATGTAATCTTATTAAATGAAGTAAAGTAATGAGTTTGAATCTTATTACATTCTATATAAGAAAAAAAAAATTCGTCTCACACAATTATCTAGTAAAATTCCAACAACTAACTAATATCTTCCCAATTAGGATTTTAAAGCGTACCACGAACTGAATTGGCGAACCAACTCACTCTACTCCCTTTCTACTGAAAATAAAGATACGCAGTGTATACCATGACCCAAGATATACCACATTCTAGGTAAATAGGATCTTGACCCTCGCCTAACCTTTGCGTAAGCATGAGCCTCGTAGCCTTGTGGCACTAGGACGCTCTTTTTACCTCTTCCAAGCGGAAGCACGTCCTCACATCCATTATAATTGTAGCCTACTACTTCCGTTTGCAATGAACCATGATTCTTTGATATGATCGGCATGCATTATAAATGTCATGGAAGCTAAACATAGGTTCATGTTTTTAAGAATTCCATTGAAATATTCCACAACAAGGGATGGACCAAAAGAAATAGGTGGCAGAGTTCCAGAAAATAAAATTAAAAAAAAATCTAAACTACCTAGTTGGGTTACACATATCTACTTGTAGCTGAAGATCAATTAAATATAGCGGAAAACAAAAATTTTATTTTCACAATCACATATCCTTGAATCTGTGTAAATGTTTTGGCACCAGACATTCTCTCCTAGTGTCCCTGTTAGTAAGAATTATCGGTGCTTTTATCAATACAAGGGGGAAAATACCTATATCAGCCAAAATTTCCAGAAGACGAATAATGGTTCTTATAGCAAACGTATCTACTAATAGAGAATAAGTACAATAATTAAAAAATACTTACTTTAATTGAATTATCAGCTGCCGAACTCATAAGAACAGGCTCATTGGCAAAGAAATGAAGTGACACTATTGTACTATCATGAGCTTCTCTAATGACTGATTGAAGCCTTCTTTTCTCAAGATTCCATATGTTTATAACACCTGATGAACCACCCGAGGCTAGAAGAGGTTGACCATCTAATACAATAAAAAAAATATGTCAAAATTAAACATAATAAAGGTAAAAAAGGGACATGAAAAGAGAAATTGTGTCACAGAAACATATTGCTTCTGATGAAGTTGTAAACAAGATCAACATAGTGAACTATAAAACTTAAACTGAACTATAGAAAGGCATCTATAATGTACCATTCAGAACCAATAGTCAAGAACTTGCTAAAGCAATCTTCACTGTTCAAAAAACATATATATAAATTGAAGATGTTGCTAAAATACATCAAACCATTGATATTTATAATACCTAATCAGTGTCAAGTAATCAAAACGGTCAGTAATATGGAGCTATTGGGTAAAACCGATAGGAAATGCACCCCAAAAAAATAAAGCCTTGTTTGGTTTCCATGTAAGCATTGAATGCACATAAAGAAGAAAAGTCATGGTCTAGAAATAAAAGCGCTCGTCGCTCAACTGATTTTATTCTAGATAAACCAGAATTGAGGATTTGTAAAATATAGTTGAGGAAACATTGAGTCACTAGAGCAATATAGGTGTCGATATCTGCACTCATAGATGAATATGTATATGGATATATTGATACTTCATAATGCACGATTACAGGTGCCAATCATCAAATCTGTACATGTCAATATATCCATATACATATTGTCTTGTTCCATTCGATATTATCTTATGTATGTTTTGTTCCCTGTTAGTTTTGCACGGAATAATATCCAAAATTGTTGAATTGTTCACCCGCAATGGATATTCTTGTTTATTTTACTTGTTTCTGGACAAAATATCCTCACAATATATAGTTTTTTAATGGAATAAATTAAGATGTATTAACGTTGTGAATTCATAGTATACAACTTTGACAAATGGTAATGGTTACATTGTGTCAGGCTTTTATTGTACCAATCTTTGACGACGGTCTGATATACGAAAGGTCTTTCCTTCTATTTGCTCCTTGGAAAAGAGTGTGCTTCTTATTAGCAAAGTTATAAGATTGGCTGGGTTCGGCTTCTTTCTGAACAAAAGTCAAGTGTGTCGATAAGGAGTTTTATTGACATATTGTAGCATCTTGATCTTTGGGCTTCGACAAAAACAAATCTTATTTCAACAACATTTTTTGACAGACTTCATCCTTTAAAAAAAAAAAACTTTACCAACTGAACAGAAAGAAAGGCCTAATTTTGGTATCAGCCCATATTGGCAAGGGTCGGTATCATATCGGACATGCCAAAAACCGTTACAATATGGACGATACGTATCGGTATCGGCCAATAGTGCGAACCTTGCTTTCATATTAGTGAGCCCACGGAAGAACATGTGCTATTAAGTTAATTCTAATTTAACAATAATGATATACAGTTTTGTTTTCTCAACAAAAAAATAATGGTATACAGTTTTAAATCTCCCCATGTTCTAACTGCTCCTGATCTCTTAATATTTCTATGGTAGCCACATAATGTTAGTTTAATTATATAAAAAATTGTTAACTAAACTAAACAAAAACTGACCAAAACCTAATCTATATCTCATGCTTCCTTCAAATTTTTGGCTTCAAAAACTTAAAAAGAGAAAAAATATCTCATTGATTCGTAAGACTTCCTCCTTAAACTGCGGCGCCAAACTGGGTCTGCTCCTGCAATACAGGATACTGAAAAGGTCGAATGAACCCCTATAACTATAATAGAACCATGCCCTGCTATATGATAGCCAACTATGCTAAAAGGCGTGTGTTTCTTGCTTCCTCCGCTTCTTTTTCTTGTTGTGGTTGCAGGAGGAGATAGGGGCCAGGTGGGGAGATTTTTTAGAGAATTAAAGGAACACTGCAGTAGATGTCCGCTAAAAACCTATGCAGTTAATAACAGTTTTTTCATGATAACGGTCCAGTAGAGTTATAGATATATCACCGATATATCGGTTTTATAACGGTAAATATCGGTTTGCATTTTTAACACAATTTGTATATATGAACAATCCACTTCATAGTTTTCTATTATAAAATATGTAGAAAGTATACATATCGTCGAGAAATCCAAGAGATCCAAGATAAAGGAGATCACTTGAGGAACTACATCTCTGAATAAGTTTGATGCATGAAGATTTTGATGGCAGAAGATGTAATCTCCATTCTCCATTGATGTGAATGTCATATCATTCAATATCGATTTTTCTGTAGCAAAACCAGAATGTCATATCATTCAATATCGGTTTTTCTGTAGCAAAACCAAAATCGTGATAAATCGATTTTTTTTGTAAACCGATATTTCAAACAATATCAGCCATATCGGCCGATAATATCGGTTCCGATATTTTACCGATATTTCTGCAAAAAAATATCGGTCCAGGACCGATACCATTATATATCGGTTATATAACCGATATATAACCGTTTTTTACTGCTTAGCTAAAAACAAGGGAATACTTTCAGATATTCTCCTTGAAGTTATTTATGGTTATGGCAATAACCCCATGCTATCAAATACAAGATAAATGCACCAAGTTCTCCAACAGAGTACACAATTCAAAACTAACAAATTATTAAAACTAAAGTTCATTTACCAGTAGAGTAATAGACTCTTCCCAACTAGAAATAAATGACACCAATCATATAAACAGAAATTTTGTAGTATAGAAATTATATATCTCAAACCCCTCTGATGGCTACATCTCCCATCCATGATTTCCAAAATTCAGCCTAGATGCAAGTTTTCCAATATGAATAGCTGGGATTGGTCAACTTCACAATAGTTGAAAAACATCCTAGCATCAGCCAGTACAACCTTTGAAGCCATGAGCTGGTGCGGGGACATGAACGGGAGTGGGAGGGAAGGAGCGCGACTACTTAGAAGAGTCTAAACTTGAGAGCGTGATAGATGCATACGCTAATAAATTTTTATGTTTATTAATTACTGTGATCAAAAATTTATAGATATATTAATATTTATTAGAATTAGAATTTACAAAGTTAAGTTCAAAGCTACAAAGTTACAGAGAGATCATTCGCATGATTATTTTTATGATGTCAAGGTAAGTAATTCTTAGTTTCTTGTTACTTTGATAAGCGTGTATTAAAAATTCTCCAACTTTCTTCCCAAAATTTTTGTCATCTTTTAAAATTCCAAATCTGTTATAAGAAGCGCTCTAGTCACAGGGAAAACAAACTCTCGTCGCATGGAAAACGAGCTCCAGTCGCCGGAGAAACGAGCTCCCAAGTAAGGTTCTTACTGGATTCGTTGGCCTCCTAGGAGATTATGGCTTCTAAGAGTACAACTCACTAGCAACGAATGCTCTCAACAATTTAGGTCGTTCTCCAAGAATTATACTTATTTAATGGAGAAATCTCATGAATAATACTCAAAAAGAAGTATAGAAGCCTTCCTGCATGTATGTAGGTCAAGTTTGCATATAATGCCACAACTTTTCTTGCTCCAATAAGAAAAACACAAGGTGAAGAAAATACCAGTCCTAAAAGACAAGGCAGTCACAGCACCACGTGCAGAATGTGTGAATGAAACTATCTCCTCATCTAAATGCACATTATGTACATGAATTTTCCCATCAGAGCAACCAACTGCAACTACATCCAGAGCCGGTGAGGAAACACAACACCGGATAGAGGATTTCCAGCCTTTAAATTCATAAAGTTTCTTCCTAGTGCTGATGTTCCACAATTGCATCGGACCTTCTTGGCTGCCAACAATGATCTGATTCAAGCAAGGATTCATAACGAGTACAGCTTAGGAATCAAAAACAGAATACTAACTTCACCAAATTTGAGATTTCACATACTGAAACTACCTTGTTTAGGTATGTGTCGGGATGCATAATACAACTTGGAGAGAAGTTGTCTTCTAGCAAAATATGCCCAACAGGTTCAAGATTCCGCTCAATGTCTTTAAATGGCCAGATGAACAAATTTCCTCTAATATCAACACTTAAGATGTGCTCTCCAAATAAGAGCAAGAAGTTAATCTTTTCCTCGTGTCTGCTCCATGTTGCAACCTGAGTAAAATATCAACTCATTTAATACCATAACATTTATAAAAAGTAGTGAATGTAATCTGGAGTTAATAGAGTACTTCAATTAAGGTCTGAATGTTATTAACTAAAACAAAATACTTTTTCAAGTTACAGGGTATATTAGTGAAATCCATAAAC
The DNA here is from genome assembly GCA_036927795.1 of Iris macrosiphon. NCBI lineage: Eukaryota > Viridiplantae > Streptophyta > Magnoliopsida > Asparagales > Iridaceae > Iris > Iris macrosiphon. The sequence continues at coordinate 133,950,887 of JAYESA010000015.1, read as the reverse complement.
CCAAGAAACAGATTAATTATAATGTTTGTTAAAATTTGATGGTTTGAGGCCCAAAATTGGCATTGGGTAGATCAAGTATGTGGTATAGAGGTGCAAGAACTAAATGGCTCTATGAAGGTATTGGAATTAGAAAGACCATGGACAGAAAACTAGTTTCTTCTATAGCTACATAATTTTATCAGCAAAGAATTTAGTACGGAAAAGTATGGAACTGCATCTATCTTATTTCAAAATAAATATTAGAAATATATACAGGATTAGACATTTAGAACAAATGGGGAAATCTCCCAATTATCTTATTTCCTGCAGCACTTACCTGACTATTGCGTTTGAAAACTCCAATCTCGGTTCCATATGCTGCAAAAGTATAATCCCGATGTGATGCAAGAGCTCGGATCTTTTTTGGCAATTGGGGTCCTTCAAAGAGAGATTATTCATGGTTCACAAGTAATACAAGAAGAGCACGTAATAGCAAAGGTATTGGGAAAAAAAATAAATCCAAGGATATATATAAACAATTAACAAATCAAGACCGTTTAAACAGAGTCAAAGAACTAAATCCTATGTTTATTGAAACCTTTTTAGAACTAATGGCTGATCTCACAAAAAAAAAATAACTCATGGAAACAGAATAGAACAAGCACAGAAATTAAAAGACACGGAAAGATTGATGCAAAGCACAATGAAGTGTGGTGATTCTGATGATATTTCAATAGTCAAATATTTACCCACAAGAAAGAGAAGAAAATTAATGTGCATCAAACAAATGGGAATAACAAAAGTTAATAGGTATATAAGATGAATGTAACATATAAAAGTTCTGAAGGGTATATTGCAGAATAATTATGGGGAACAAGGATAAACAAACTCTATGAGAAAACATGCAACACAGCAAATTCCTATACTCAGCATTAAACCAAATAATGGAAACAAAAACAAAAAAGGTTTAATCTAGGTGAAAATGTTCATAAAGCAAAAAAGTAAGACAAAAATATTAAAAGACAGAAAAGTTGGTGAAGAAACATGCGAATGAGGCTATGTAAGGATGTTCCTAGAGATGTCATCCTAAAATATCGCATGAATCTGTGGGGTGGGAATGTGCAAATCCTCTTCACATTATTTCTTACTGTTCGTTTTTGCAGGTTCAACTTTATAATACAAAATTATGTCTATCAGTAGAAAGTTGCAATGCAGAAGAAGATGCAAAAGCATGTTATGCAAGGATGACGAAGCCAAAGTAAGTACAAGCAGGTAAATGTAAGGAAGCACTCCTTAGCTATGGTAAGCAACAAATATTCATATGGACACTGCACGTTAGATTAAAGGATGGTCGGGTAAGTGGATCATGTCATAATGGTCACAACATAGTAGGAATCACAACAACAACAACAACAACAACAACAAAAATCTACATATTGCACATCCAAGAAGATGGCAGTATGAAAACATATCACAAGCAGATGGCATGATGAAAACCTAAACCGTAAGTTAAAAAATGCGGCACTGGTCAGTGGTTCAACATATGCACGCGTCAGGGACACATGTGCACAGAACAAAGAAACAACAAAATGAAAATAAAGGCTGAAAAGAATGAAGTCTTACCAACCAGCCTCAATGTCAATTTAGCACACTGCAAAAAAAAAAAAAAAGAAACAGATCAATATGAAAACAAAGACACAGATAAGGAAATTATAAGTGATGGGAAAATTGACAAACAAGGTGGGAAAATTAAAATAAGTAAGATCAAGGGAAAGTAGGGTCACTGACTAGATTTTAACAGTTCTAATATAAAAACAGTTACACTCTAATAATTCACTTGTATTAGAGATCAACAGGTATCGATCAGCAACTTAGAGATCAATGAATGATTCTATACATGAAATCATTCCAACGTTACAATGTTTTCGTGTTCCCCGTATATCTAACCAAAAATCACAAAGCATAAGCCATCCAAGGAGGAGGGGATGCTCCATACTGCCATGCTGAGAGCTACACTAGAGTGCCAACAACTGCAGTCATGATTCGGACAGGACAACACTGGTTGCATGGACAGAATGGAAATAGAACAAAAAAAAGTATGGTTTCGCTTCTGAGTACATTTCCTACAGAAAGCACCCACTTTTCAATGTAAACTGATAATTCTAAGCATTCAATCGCCGGAAGAAGAAAAAATCAGAGCCTAAGGAAATAAAACAAAAGGAACGGTTTCACTTCTGACTATAATTCCAACAGTAAAGAACCAATATTTTCAACATAAACTGATGGTTTCAAACATTCCATAGCAGAGAAACTCAGGGAGAACGGAAATGTAACAAAAAATAGGGTTTCACTTCTGAGTCAACTTACAACAGCAAAGAACCAAATTTTCCGACTTAATTACATAAACTGATAAATTTAAGCACTCAATCACGGAAAAAAAGAATTTGAGAAAAAATGAGAATAGTAGAATTTCAGGAGGATTACATCGTAGATTTGAAAGGCCTTGCCTACGCTAACGGTGACGAAGGTCTCCGTCCCCAATCTCTGGACGGAGAACGGTACTTCGCTCGTGATGTATCCGATCGCTCGGAATGGCTCGAAAATCCCCATTTGTTTGGTGCTCTCAGATGAATCTAGGGTTTTTTCAGGGTTTCGTTCGATTGGTTGGAGGGTTGATATATCAGGGTTTAGTGGAGAGAGTTAGGGTTTCGCTTTTATGAGGAGGGAAAATCAGGATCTATGCTGCGGAGTGATTCGGGTTTGAAGCAGGGGTGACACCGGTTCCGAACCGTATTTAGAAAAATCGACCAAAACCGAAACTACAATTTTAAAAACCGAAAACCAAACGGTTTATAAAAAAATCAAATAGAACCAAACCGAATTAAAACGGTTCGATTTTCGGTCGGTTCGTTTCTTGTAAAAGGGCGCCGGGACGCGAGATCAGCGAGGTGGGCACGGTCGGAAACGGGAGTCTTCTTGTGGAGGGAGGCGAGAGGGTAGAGGAGGTAGAGGGAGAAGAAGACGCCGGGAGGGAAGGCGAAGGAGGAGAGGGAGAGGAAGTCGGAACGAACGATGCGGTCGACGAGGGAGTAGGGGACTGGGTGGAGAGAGGAGCGGTGGAGGGGGATAGGGGGAGGAGTCGAGGTGGGACTTGATGGCGGAGGAGTCGAGGTGGGAGTCGTGGGATTTGATGGAGGAGGAGATGGAGAAGGAGGGGGAGGGGTGGACGTGGAGGGAGTGGGAGAAGGAGAGGGAGTGAGAAGAGAGCGGCGTCAAACTCCAGTAAAAAAAATTGTGAGGAGAGGAGAGAGAATCTTGAGTGTTAGGATTTTTTTTTTATATATATAGAAAGTTTGGGTAAAACTGTAATTTATTAATTCGATTTTTGGTTCGGGTCGAAAACCGAATGGCAAATCCGCGATCCGAATCGATAAACCAAATAAATGTGTTTATAAAACTGGCAACCGACCCATTTTTATGGAACCCGACCCGAAATGTTATTTCGGGTCGGTTCGGTATTCGGTCCAAAACTGTTTTTTGCTCACCCCTAGTTTGAAGCTATGGTTCAAAAACCGGTCCAACAAATGGATCGCGGCCGGTCCACGAATCCAATCACAAATTGCTTCTCTCACAACCCTCATGTGACGTCTAATAGCTTCAGATAATTAGATGAATATGAGCGCCATGTTTGTCAATTAGTCATTTCCTTCTCGGGTTATTTACGTTAACTATTCCATATTTTATATTTACTAGTAATGTGCACGTATATTGCACGTGCGTAAAAAAATTATTAAAAAGTTAAATAAAAAATTATTATAAGTAATGTCGTTCCTAGGAATCGAACTCAAGTAACCAAGAAAATACCTCTCACCTTAACCACTAGAGTTAGAATTATTTAGTTGTAAATAAATAATATTAGACAATTAAATAATTAATTTTTAAAAAAAAAAGTTAGTAGAGTATTTAAATACGGCTTAGACGGCTCAATTTTTAGCCATTTTCAAGCTCATTATAAGAGTATATATATATATATATATATATATATATATATATATATATATATACTAGTTACTTTCACATGCAACGCACGTAAACAAATTATTAAAAAAATAGATAAAATTTTAAATTATATTAGATTATTTTAAATATGATTTGTATATATTTTAAGGGTAAACGGGATATGAGCCATAGTGCTTGTAGAAGCATTAAAAAATATGCAGGCCGCATAAAGGCCATGTCCCCTCAAAGGAACAACCAAGCCGCATAGAAGCCACATGCGGCCTGAACAAACCAAGTCGCAAAGAAGCCACATACGGCCTGAACAACCAAGCCACGAAGACGCCACATGCGGCATGAACAAACAAAGCCGCAGAGAAGCTACTTGCGGCCTGGTCAAACCAAAGACCAAGGAGCCGCATAGTATACTCTATGCAACCTGAATGATCGCAGAGCATGGAGGCCGTATAAAAAATCCTGACACAACAGTCGATGACTGTTAGACTCTGACAAATCACTCATCACGTCGACGCTTCGAGATTCGTGAAAGACGACAGCTCAAGAAAAGTGTAATCACCCTAAATTTTTCAGATTTTTAAAATCAATTTTTGGGAATTTTCTGCAATTTTTCAGGAATTTACATAGGTGCTGTGGTGATTTTATAATTTTTTATTTCTAATAACTAATATTAAAATGTTATGAAAATATGATTTTATGGTGTAAAATAGAAAACCGGACTTAGGATAATTTTTCAGGATTTTATTGGACCTCAGACCTATTTTTAAATGCCTAAAAACTAATTAAACTATTTATTAATTAATTATTTTTATTTATTATTATTATTATTGTTTTTATTTTTATTTTTATTTTTGTTTGGGCCCGGCCCAGTGGGCCGAGCCCAGCAGCCCAACCCAAACCAAACCGAGCTCAGCCCATTGGGCTAGCGAGTCGGGTGGGTTAGCCAGACCCGAACCCGCCGCCCGAACCCGACCCGGCTCCTCCCCCTCTCACCCGCACGACCCCCACGACCCGCGTTCTCCGCCGCCCGCCGCATTTTTCGGCCGCCACGACCCGCCTCCTCTCCGCCAGCCCCGCCATGTTGCCGACTCCCTCGGCCTCACCCCTCCGCCGGCTCCCCTTATAAATCCCCCCCAGTTCTCTTCTCCGGTCACTCCCCGCTCCGCCCCGCTCCGCCATCGTCCCCGACGCCGGAACCCTAACCCCAGCGCCCTCAGCCCCCTGCGCCGCCACCGCCCAGCTGCCCAGCCCGCCGCCCGAACCCTCCGGCCATCTCCTCCCCCTTTCTCCTCCTTCTCCCCCCGACAGCACCACGAGCCCCAACTCCTCACCGCCCCCGCAGCTCCCTCCGGCCCGCTGCCCAACCGCCGCCTCCGGCCGCAGCGCCGCCCTCCGCCGCAGAGCCTCCGGCCTCCTCCGCCTCAGCGCCGCCCCAGCTGCTTGACAGAGATATTTTAGTTATAGACACTATACATGGACAGAATCTTTCTGAGATATTCATGGTGATTCTGTATAGGATACAGGACTTGACAGAGATATTTTAGTTATAGACAGCTTGACTTGTTGCATTAGTTATAATCCCGCTGACATGGACATGAGACGTTATGGTCATGGTTTGCGTGATTACATTGGGTGGGGAGAGACACACAGGCTACAGGCTGATATATATATATATATATATATATATATATATATATATATATATATATATATATATATATATATATCTACTATTATTGTGAGGTTGTAGACTCTCCAGCAGAGCTAGACCCTTTACGTGTTATTACTGCTACCGGCTCCCCGTCACAGGGCTTGTAGCGGTCTCAGCCTGAGTACTAGTGTTGCTCTCATTTGCATATCACATAGATGGTTATATAGTTTACCCTGTTGTTTCATTAATTTAATTGTACTGCATTTATTTGGCTTATTTTATTTTGTGCCTTGCTATGTCCACTGAGGACCTGGAATGGATTATGTCCCCAGGTTTAGCCGAGGAGCAGTACCCCGAGATATACGGGACAGGAGCTGAGGCTATTGCTGGACTTGATACTGGAGCAGAACTGAACCCTGCAGACGAGGTGACTGCCGAAGACTTCTCCTGAGTACCTGATCCCGTACTCAGTATTTACTTATGTTTATCTCTTTTGTTCCTGGCCTATTGAGCCAGTGTATTCAGACATAAGTCGGATTGTTTCCCCGACTAACTTGTTGTTGCTACTTATTTCCATTTTATTATGTAGTTTATTTTTTTATCTTTATGGATGAGATTAGTGTGTTTTGTTGTAGTAGACCTTCATTACAGCTTAAGTACGCCCTGATGGCTCCATTAAATTGGGTTATCCATCGGTGTGTACTGCTGGCCATTGCCACGTGTCCGGTCCCTCGATATTTTGGGACCGGGGCGTGACATGATTTTTGTGGTGGCCCATGCAGGTCTCAACTAAATTATTCGATTTCAACTTAGGAACCGAACAGGCCTGCAATAAGATAGGATAAGTTATAGGATCTCATCCATTGATTGAATCGTTTTTGGACTCTATGTCGAATTCACTTTAATTGCTTGAATTGCATCCTGATTTGATTCCTCTGTGCGTTCTCATTGTTTTCTTTTTATGCAGAGTAATGGATCCCAGAAGTGGTGACGAGAATCCCTTGGGTACACCGCCTGAAGCTGTGGTTACCTGTGAAGCTGGAACGACGCTAGATACCAGAGGACAATCCTCTCAGAACAATCAAACTGGCCAGCCAAGTTCCAGGTTCAGGCGTGATGACATCCCGCCTCCACCCCAGTTCCCTCCTACGATGCATGTCTTTCCTCCAGGGCAGGCAATGGACGGACAGCAAATGTTCCAGATGTTCTACGCCATGATGCAGGAACAACAACAGATCCAACAGGAGGCCCAACGTCATGAGGCCGAGAACCTAAGGAACAGCCTAGTCGCAGCATTGGAACATGCAAATCCACCAAATAGGTGGCTAGCGACGGGATCTATCACGGATTTCCGTCAACTCAAACCCCGTACCTTCTCGGGCAAGGAAGGACCAACTGAAGTTCACGAATGGCTTACAAACACTCAGCACCAGTTGGAGGCCGCTGAACTTCCAAGGGACAAATGGATGATTGCCGTCAGGATGCAACTGACGGACAACGTGCACCATTGGTGGCTATCCGAAGAGAGAAGGCTCGGACATGATCAGGTCACCTGAGAGGAGTTCTCCAGACTCTTCAAGGAAATGTACATCCCTGCTGTGGCTCGGTCAGAACTCCGAGACAGATTCAACCGCCTGATCCAGGGCAACATGACGGTGGAGGAATATAACGCCGAATTCATTCGCCTGAGCTGCTTCGCCCCTTCTCTAATTCCTACCGAAGAAGAGAAGGCGGAGAAGTTCTTTGATGGACTCAGGTTCGAGCTTCAGAAGTTAATCGGATCGGTCGCGCCCACATCTTACTCCGACGTCCTAGCTGCAGCACGTCGGATGGAGCACGTTACTCGGAGGGAATCAAGCCTGAAACGTCCATTCTCCTCAGCACCGTCCAAGTCATCACCAGGGGAATCTGCCAAACGGCCCCAGAAGAATCTGCCTCAGAAAGCCGCATCAAAGAACCTACCTACTTGTCATTACTGCGGCAAAGTAGGACATATTGAAAGAGAATGTAGACGCAAGCTGGGACTCTGCCTGGTTTGCGGATCCGGACAACACTTCTCAAAGGACTGCTCGGAACGTCGAGAGGGAGTTCCGAATCAACCAGCTCCACCTGCACCTAGGCCAGCTCTTCCAGCTGGGGGAGCAACTCAGACAGGGCCTGGAGGAGCCAGGCCACCTCTACCACCTCAGGCAGCAATGTTCCAGCAAGCTCGTCAGCAAAGGGGTCCCGCTCAGGGACGAGGTCAGGCATATGCACTAGCAGTCACAGAGGAAGCTACTGCAGGCGAAGTGATAGCAGGTACCATATTAGTAGCTTCAATTCCTGCTGTAGCATTATTTGATTCTGGAGCCTCGCATTCATTTATTGCTGCTAGCTTCGTAGCCACACATAGAGTAGCTACCGTACCTCTCTCGAAGATGAAGAGAATTCTAACGGAAGGTGGAATTATCCCGGTTAGTGATATCTGTAGATCATGTTCGGTAGTAGTCTGTGGCTGAGAGATGCGAGCCCAATTCCTGATCTTTTCTATGCCTGATTACGATGTTGTACTTGGTATGGACTGGTTAAGTCAGTACCATGCGACACCGGATTGCCGGCTTGGAAAAGTGATATTTAGACCCCCTAGCCTTCATGAGTTTGAATTTCTCCGAGGAGCTGTAGAGCAAGGGGTCCAGCCAACTCTTAGGGTATTAACTGTAGAAGAGGACTCAGGTTACCCAAGAGTCATATCAGAATTTGTGGATGTATTTCCCGACGACCTTCCAGGTTTACCACCTGATCGGGAGATAGAATTCACAATAGACCTAACTCCAGGAGCCGAACCTATCACTTCATCGGTATATCGGCTAGCACCTAAGGAGTTAGTGGAGTTGAAAGCGCAAGTCGACGATCTTCTGGAGAAAGGATTTATCCGGCCCAGTGCTTCACCTTGGGGAGCACCTATACTTTTTGTACCCAAGAAGGACGGAACCGTGCGGTTGTGCATTGATTACAGAGCCCTTAATGCTGTCACTGTTAAGAACCGGTACCCCTTACCACGCATTGATGACTTGTTTGACCAATTGAGTGGTGCTAGGGTATTCTCAAAGATTGACCTTAGATCCGGTTATCACCAGATTAGGGTGAAGAAGGAAGATATCCCAAAGACGGCCTTCAGGACTAAGTACGGACACTATGAATTCCTAGTAATACCGTTTGGTTTAACCAACGCACCTGCTGTATTTATGAGTTTGATGAACGGAGTCTTCCATCAGTACTTGGATAAGTTTGTGGTTGTATTCATTGATGATATTCTAGTCTACTCCAAGAACCACGAAGATCACGAGGAACACCTAAGAATTGTGCTAGAAACTTTGAGAAGGGAGAAGCTATATGCCAAGCTCAGCAAATGTGAGTTCTGTATGGACAAGGTGCCATTCTTAGGACATATTATCTCGGGTGAAGGACTGTCTGTGGACCCAGAGAAGGTCACTGCTATAGAAACCTGGCCTACCCCTACCTCTGTTGCAGAAGTGAGAAGTTTTCTTGGACTTGCGGGGTATTACCGGCGGTTCGTAGAAAATTTTTTAAGGATCGCAGAGCCAATGACTAAGCTGACACGGAAGGATCAGGAGTTCATATGGACGGAAGAATGCCAGAATGCCTTTGAAGAATTGAAGAGGCGTCTAACAACAGCACCAGTCTTGACTCTTCCCTCAGGGTCAGGAGGTTTTGTTGTTTATAGTGATGCGTCCGGTAGTGGACTAGGTTGTGTCTTGATACAACATGGCAAGGTTATCGCTTATGCATCGAGGCAGCTGAAGGTCCACGAGAAGAATTACCCAACGCACGACCTGGAGCTACCTGCAGTGATTTTTGCATTGAAGATCTGGAGACATTATCTGTATGGAGAGAAGGTCGAAATATTCACTGATCATAAGAGCTTGAAGTATGTTTATACTCAGAAGGAGCTCAACATGAGGCAAAGGCGTTGGCTTGAGTTGATGGTGGACTTTGACATAGATCTGCAGTATCACCCGGGGAAAGCAAATGTTGTAGCCGACGCCCTCAGCAGAAAACCCACGGCTTATTTCTTAACTGAGCAGCCTCAGCTATTACAAGACTTGCAAGATCTTCAAATAGAGGTTGTTTTACCTGGACAAAATAGTTTGCTGGCTAACCTCGAAGTTAAGTCATCGCTGGTGGAGAGAATCAAATAAGCTTTGCCTAATGATGCCAGATTCCGAAGGCTGAAAGAGAGAACCGAAGCAGGCATGCAAACGGGACTTCGCATCCACGAGGACGGGACATTAAGGTGCGGAAATCACCTATATGTTCCGAATGGAGAATTGAGACAGGAGTTGATGACTGAAGCACATAGCTCCATATACTCTGTTCATCCAGGAGGAACCAAGATGTACCGGGACTTAAGACAATATTACTGGTGGCATGGAATGAAAAGGAAGATTGCCCGATTTGTGGCAAAATGTTTAGTCTGCCAGCAGGTGAAGGCCGAGCACCAAAGGACTGCAGGTATGTTGCAGCCACTTCCCATACCTGAATGGAAGTGGGAGCATATTACCATGGACTTCGTCACTGGATTTCCAAGAAGCCCTAGTGGAAAGGATGTGGTATGGGTCATCGTGGATCGGCTCACTAAGTCGGCTCACTTCTTGCCATTCAGAGTCGGACAATCCACGGAAGTACTAGCCGACATGTATATGCGACAGATCGTAAAATTACATGGAGTGCCGGTTAGTATTGTATCAGATCGAGACTCGAGATTTACATCTCACTTCTGGCGAAGCATGCAAGAGAGTCTCGGCACCAGGCTCAAATTCAGTACTGCCTATCATCCTCAGACAGATGGCCAATCAGAGCGCACAATTCAGATCTTGGAAGATATGCTGCGATCATGTATACTGGACTTCGGAGGATCTTGGGAAGATCATCTGCACTTAGTGGAGTTCTCCTACAATAACAGCTATCAGGCAAGCATTCAGATGGCACCTTTCGAGGCGTTGTACGAAAGGAAGTGCAGATCACCGATATGCTGGAGTGACGTTGGCGAACGTCAATTACTGGGTCCAGAGTTGGTAACGGAGACAGTGGAGAAAGTAAGACAGATTCAGAATCATCTCCGTGCAGCCCAGGATAGACAGAAGCATTGGGCCGATGCGCACAGACGACCCCTGGAGTTCAAGGAAGAAGAGCATATATTTTTGAGGATCTCGCCCACTAGGGGTACTATCAGATTTGGCAGCAGAGGCAAGTTAAGCCCAAGGTATATTGGGCCATTTGATATCTTGGAGCGCATTGGTGAGGTGGCTTATCGTCTTGCATTACCTCCATCCTTAGAGGGAGTGCATGATGTATTCCATGTCTCACAGCTGAGGAGATACGTGACTGACCCAAGTCATATAGTTTATCATTCTGAGATTTTAGTGGGACCTAGCCTGAGATACGAGGAGCAGCCAGTAGGTATACTCGACACCAGTGAGAAGACACTGCGAGGGCAGACAATCAGACTGGTTCGGGTAGCTTGGAAACAACATTCTCCGGGCGAATCGACCTGGGAACGAGAGGATGTTATGCGCCAGCGTTATCCACACTTATTTGCTGATACAGGTAAAACCTAAGTATTCTTTAATTCTGTAATTTGTGCCTTTGTAGTTTACCCTTCGATTGCGAGGACGCAATCCTCTTAAGGGGGGTAGATTGTAATCACCCTAAAATTTTCAGATTTTTAAAATCAATTTTTGGGAATTTTCTGCAATTTTTCAGGAATTTACATAGGTGCTGTGGTAATTTTATAATTTTTTATTTTTAATAACTAATATTAAAATGTTATGAAAATATGATTTTATGGTGTAAAATAGAAAACCGGACTTAGGGTAATTTTTTTGGATTTTATTGGACCTCAGACCTATTTTTAAATGCCTAAAAACTAATTAAACTATTTATTAATTAATTATTTTTAATATTATTATTATTATTATTGTTTTTATTTTTATTTTTATTTTTTTTGTTTGGGCCCGGCCCAGTGGGCCGAGCCCAGCAGCCCAACCCAAATCAAACCGAGCTCAGCCCATTGGGCTAGCGGGTCGGGTGGGTTAGCCAGACCCGAACCCGCCGCCCGAACCCGACCCGGCTCCTCCCCCTCTCACCCGCACGACCCCCACGACCCGCGTTCTCCGCCGCCCGCCGCGTTTTCCGGCCGCCACGACCCGCCTCCTCTCCGCCAGCCCCGCCACGTTGCCGCCTCCCTCGGCCTCACCCCTCCGCCGGCTCCCCTTATAAATCCCCCCCCAGTTCTCTTCTCCGGTCACTCCCCGCTCCGCCCCGCTCCGCCATCGTCCCCGACGCCGGAACCCTAACCCCAGCGCCCTCAGCCCCTTGCGCCGCCACCGCCCAGCTGCCCAGCCCGCCGCCCGAACCCTCCGGCCATCTCCTCCCCCTTTCTCCTCCTTCTCCCCCCGACAGCACCCCGAGCCCCAACTCCTCATCGCCCCCGCAGCTACCTCCGGCCCGCTGCCCAACCGCCGCCTCCGGCCGCAGCGCCGCCCTCCGCCGCAGAGCCTCCGGCCTCCTCCGCCTCAGCGCCGCCCCAGTCGTCGTCCCCGCCGCCGGCCAGTGAACCCAAACCCTAATCCTAGTTTTCGATTTTGTATCCGACACATGTCGGACACAATTCGACCCCAGTTTTCGGGTCCCGTTCAGGTGCGTGTATCTTCTTGCCCGTAGCTCGGATTTTGATTCCGTAAATTGCGTTGCGAAGCCTGTATGACCCTCTCGGTGCCCGGACAAACCGCTCGGGGCATCGCGTCCTGTGGTGATCGCACACCGCGATCCAAAAACAGGAAAAACCAGACCCTGTTTCACCCCGGAACTGAGTACGCCTCGCCAAACGGGATGACTTGGTCGCGTGCGATCTTCAAAGATACGTGCGCCTCGTCGATACGGACGTGTGGGATTTCACAGAAGCTGATTTGGATGTGCGTGCACACCGGAATCAGTACGTATCCGCGGACATCGCCTCGTATCCGACTTTTTTGCAATTCACCCTAACTTCGTGCACACACGTCGGATCGAGACAAAACTTGCGCCATCGGACTCGTAGCGATACGCTGGTCCTGTGGGTCAAGTTTGGTTCGATTCGGAGAACGTTGACAAAATCGCGTGTCGTGGGCCCCATAGGCCCCGCTCGACGGGCGATTTCGTGATCGGCTCATCGGAATTCAATTCTGAAAGTTCCGTTGGGTTTGTATCAGCGTTCCTGACCTGTTGACACTAAGTTTGGTGAAATTGGAGACCGTTGACCCTGACACGTTTTTTGGTGCAAAGCGGGCCCACCAGTGGACCCCGTTTTGGCCCGAAATTATCGTTTTTGCCCTTGTCTCCAAATTGGACCCAAGGACAGGCGTTCCTAGCTATTTGACACCTTCTGAGCGTGATGGTACTGTTTATTTCAGCTTACGGAGACATCTCTGGAAATTTCCGAGAACAGGACCTAAGTGGAATTCAAACATCAGGCAAGTGCACCTTGCCAACTTGCAGTCCTTATTTTCATATTTCCTGTGATAATATTTTACTGGATCTCTTGTGTAAATTCATATAAACTTATTTCAACTGCTTAACCTAGGAAACGTATGACGTAACTAGTGTCCGATCATAGTCGGGTGCCAACACCGTGCGCGGTGTTGGGTTCGTCATTTAGCGATGGATTTACGATACCCTTTACTCTTATACTTGACCTATCAAGTACCCTACAACCCGGGACACTTGACACTATACATGGACAGAATCTTCCTGAGATATTCATGGTGATTCTGTATAGGATACAGGACTTGACAGAGATATTTTAGTTATAGACAGCTTGACTTGTTGCATTAGTTATAATCCCGCTGACATGGACATGAGACGTTATGGTCATGGTTTGCGTGATTACATTGGGTGGGGAGAGACACACAGGCTACAGGCTGATCGATATATATATCTACTATTATTGTGAGGTTGTAGACTCTCCAGCAGAGCTAGACCCTTTACGTGTTATTACTGCTACCGGCTCCCCGACACAGGGCTTGTAGCGGTCTCAGCCTGAGTACTAGTGTTGCTCTCATTTGCATATCACATAGATGGTTACATAGTTTACCCTGCTGTTTCATTAATTTAATTGTACTGCATTTATTTGGCTTATTTTATTTTGTGCCTTGCTATGTCCACTGAGGACCTGGAATGGATTATGTCCCCAGGTTTAGCCGAGGAGCAGTACCCCGAGATATACGGGACAGGAGCTGAGGCTATTGCTGGACTTGATACTGGAGCAGAACTGAACCCTGCAGACGAGGTGACTGCCGAAGACTTCTCCTGAGTACCTGATCCCGTACTCAGTATTTACTTATGTTTATCTCTTTTGTTCCTGGCCTATTGAGCCAGTGTATTCAGACATAAGTCGGATTGTTTCCCTGACTAACTTGTTGTTGCTACTTATTTCTATTTCATTATGCAGTTTATTTCTTTATCTTTATGGATGAGATTAGTGTGTTTTGTTGTAGTAGACCTTCATTACAGCTTAAGTACGCCCTGATGGCTCCATTAAATTGGGTTATCCATCGGTGTGTACTGCTGGCCATTGCCACGTGTCCGGTCCCTCGATATTTTGGGACCGGGGCGTGACAAAAAGACAGACAGAAAGTCACATCAGTGCATTAATGACCTCGTCAGATGTGCCATGCCACGTGTTCTCTCATATGTGGCTACTCCCTATGCGGCCTCGTCATTGCCTTTGGGCCATGCTCTTGAAGCACTATCATATAAGATTCGCCAAACCGCTTCGTGTGAGGTGACGTTGGTATCTGCCACTTTATCTGGAATCTCTTCATAGAGCTTTGAGGTTTCTGACCCTGGGTGGGATTCCAGAAAGTCGGCCAATGCCTGACCCTTGACGACCTTCTATGGGACGAATACCATATCATATGAAGATAATATTATTGCCCAGGTAGCCAAGCGGGAACTGGGTGCCCAGGTTTGGTCATGAGGACCCTGAGGGGGTTGACTCGCGAGATTACATGAATGGTTTGTCCAGTCACGTAGTGTCAAGTTTTCTGGATGGCGAATATCAGCACAAGGAACTCTTTCTCGACGACGGTATATCTATGCTCTAGGCCGACTAACATCCGACTGAGGTAGTATATGGCATGTTCGTGACCTGAATCACTATTCTGGGCTAACAGGGCACCGAGAGAGTGATCCATTGCGTGTACATAGAGCAGGAATGGCTTTTCCATGACCGGGGACACCAGCACATGAGGGTTTGATAGGTATTCTTTGATGTTGTCGAACGCTCGTTGGCACTCTTTATTCCAAACAAAGAAGACACATTTTTTCATGAGCTGTGTGAACGGCCGACAATGTCCAAAGAGGTTTGATATGAACCTCCTGATATCTGCCAACATCCTTTAGAGGGCGCGGAGTTTCCGGAGGTTCCTTGGCGGGTGCATCTCCAGGATAGCCTTGGTCTTGTCGGGGTCTATGTTAATACCCCGGGAAGTGATGACGAAACCCATAAATTTGCCACTGGAGACTCGCAGGAAGGAATTATGCTCTTTGCCACATCCAGAAGGTGTATGTTCTTCCTTTCTACCACTTCATTATGTGCTGGTGTGTATGCACATGTGGTCTGATGTTGTATCCCTTGGGTTGAAAGGTATTCCTCAAGTTCTTTGTTGGTATACTATATCCCATTGTCATACCTCAGTACCTTCACCACTGCTCTGTACTGAGTCTAGATATATTTATGAAAGTCCCAAAAATATGCAAAGACATCACTCTTATTCTTCATCAAATACAGTCAAGTGACACGAGAGGAACAATCAATAAAAGAAACAAAATAATTGTAACCATTCATAGTAGTTGTGGCGCACGACCCCAAAATATCAGAATGTATAATATCAAAAATAGAAGAGCTCATATGGCCCGTACTAACATATGGGATCCTACTAAGTTTGCCTAAATCACATGCATCTTCGATGATCTTAAAAATCTTTTCCTCGCCCGATTCTATGATGGAGGATGTGACATGACGATGTCCTCCTTGCTGGACATCATGTAAAAAAAATGAGCCTGTACGGGAATACATCGAACACTACAGGAAAGCCGCGCTAAAGCTACTCCCAGGTAATCCTGAATCCACTCTGATGGACATGTGCCGGAAGAACCTACTTTTGGCGGTCAGGCTATGGATGGGTGATACCCAATTCAAAGACTGGACGGCGTTCATCCTAAATGTTGTCGGCGATGAGAAGGTGAAGGACGTCCGTCTCTTGGGAATACAGATTCATGTCACTGAGGATAGGGGAAAATGCCCCTACAACAGCAATAACAACAGCGGTAACAGCTCCCGGGATAGCAAGGGAAAGCAGACTTTGGTCGCCAATATAACCAAGAAGCCCGAGCAAAAGCCCCTCGAGGCTTCGAAGCTGAAAGAAACTTATTCCTACGAAGACGATGGCATCATGGCTATCTTTGACGTACTAATAAAGGGAAACAAGATTCGGCTCCCGAACGTCAAGAGTCATATTGAGACAGCCAAGATGAATAATCCGAAGTACTGCCACTACCATTATTACGTCCACCATACAACGCGGGATTGCTACACCCTGAAGCGGTACATCCAGCGTTTATTCGACACTAAGTTTCTCACCTTGGATTTCGATGACAAAACAGTTGTTGCAAACATGGTATCTCTCCAGTTTAGCAACTTCCCGGCGACGGAAGCTCAAGACGGAGTAATCCCGATCCCCCGATAAATATGGAGGTCGTCAATCTTCCGTCGGCTCGTAACCAAACAGTCGGGCTGATACCTTTTACCATGCCATATGGAGAGGTCATATGGGTCCATCCAGATATTGCTCCAGAATTGATGCAACAGACAATACCTTCTTCCACCAAGACTAACGGCAAGAAGTCCAAGTCCTGCTACACGGTTTCTCTCCCTCCCGAAGAAGCTATAACAGGAACAACAAGATCATGCCTGGCGTACCAACACGTATAACACCCCTGATGATGGTGCACTCCCAATTATCGCACCTGCAATATCGGATCTAGGTCCATCCCAACCTTCGACAGTGGACAAATCCAAGCAGAAAGAAACTCGCTTTGACAGACCGATGTGCAAAGATACAATCCAAGGGCTGGAGAAGCCCTACAACTTTGACATCTTGGCGTAACTGGCCAATACTCCAGCGAAGTTGTCTTTATTCGAGCTTCTTTGACTCTCCAAAGACACTCGGGATACTCTCAGTGAGGCATTACAAAATGCCGACACCTACCTGGAGCAGGTCAAGCCGCTAACTGAGGATCCTGCCGCATGCTCCCACTGTAACAACGTGATAGAGGCGATACCCAATATTACGTTCTCGCAATAAGATATGTTGCTAAAGAACAATCGGCACGATCGTTCGCTGTACTACACAGGATACATTGGCGTCATTAAGGTAGACCGGATGCACATCGACCTCGGTTCGTCAATCAGCATCATCCCGCGGAGTCTGCTTTAGACCTTGGGTATCCCGATGCATCGCCTGGCAGCGACCAACACTACCATCAGTGGCTTCAACGCGGGAAGAAGCTACCCTTTGGGCAAGATTCGCTTGAAGTGCCAAATCGACGATATAAAAACAGAGGTCAAGTACTATGTCATAGACGTAGACGTATCCTATAGCGTTCTCTTGGGACATTCATGGATACATCAATACATAATCGTACCTTCAACCTTGCACCACTGCTTGAAGCACGTGGACGATCACGGCGTCATCAAAACTGAATTTGCCGACGTTGATCCGTTCAAAGGGAGGCTTACTACTCTGATTCACTCTTGTACAAGCAAGTCCGCCAGGACGAAGGAGGGAACAACGCCGACGACAAAGCAGAAATTAGAGTAATATCAGGCAAACCTTTGACGATCAACCTCAAGGGACGTGCTTGTGACACAACCCCTCCCCTCGTTATAAAGATACAGAGGAAGGCACCACAACCTCTGACGGTACGACTACCAAATTAGAAGAAAGACCCAGTGCCAGCTTCTGCCCCCGAACCTTTGGTAGTCAAGATTCACATGAGGCCTCCAAAACCCTCGCCCGCATTAGAGACAAATCCCGAGGAAGATGAACTAGAAGAGTACGTAGCGGCCCACGCTAACACTCCGTCCCTAGATGATGTAATTCCCCTAGAAAAGATCTTCTACTTTATGAATAAAGGGTTATGTTTGAAATACTCTGATGTCGCTCACTTGAGCATATTGTACTCCCTAGATCATGGTATAGGCCTATAACTGCATACATAGGTAACTACTACCTATGCAGTAAATCAGATCCTCCCTAGCTAAGGTTCCTACTTTACGGTCCCAGCAAGGAGGAGGGGAGACAAAACCATCATCTTCGGCAGGGTTGAAGGCCTTCGGTCCTTCATCCCGGAGGAACAAGAGCCAGAACCCGATATCGACAAAATACAACTCTACCGGTTCAGTGGTCAAGCCAAACACCTCATCCAGACCTCAGAGGGACATAACAAGATACATAGAAGCATGCCAATAAATTACTGAAATAAATATCCAATGGGTCGCCTAACCGTCTAAGTGAATGCAGTTTAAGAACAACTTTCCAACAAGTGGGCTATCTGGCTAAAATGAGATTGGCATGATTCTCTTGGAGATTCAGGGGCCTAAAAAGCATGTCGTCTTTTGAACGGCAAAGGCCGCCTGATAATATATAAGGGTCATCACCGCCCGTATCTCCAGCGGAGCTTCCGGGTTACAAAAGGAAAGTGCAAAGGAGCCCAAATGCCTTACTTGTTGTTCTCCCCATCCCATGCTCTAAGCATGTCACATCCATTACACGATTTGGTTCATAGCCTATCTTTAGTACAATAGCCAAACCCTGCAACCAAACAAGGACAAGGATTAGACCACAGTACTACAATAGGCTATGTCCATGGACTACTAATAACTGCTGAGTCTTCTAGCATGCAAAGTTTCTAACAGTAGTTATCCCTAACGTACGGCCCATACGTACATGAGGCCAGACCTGTCACGCAGTCCGTGTCCTATATGAGACTCATACTAGTGTAGAAGCTGTGTCACGGCCAATGAAACCTAATGATGCTTCATGATAATGGGGCGGTCTCATAAACAAGGTCAATGCATATACATAATAAAAATAATTCACGACGACACCGTCGTTGCACCCAAGTTTCCTTGGACGCGCATTTTATATAACTGTTAAAATATATGAACTAATGACAGAAAATAAAGATGCATGCAACATATGGAATATGAATAATAGTACAATGGTAAGGTATACTTGCCTGGCAAGAAATCTGTAAAGTGTAAGCGTCCAAATGTCAAGGACACGGGATCAGAAATCACAGCCTCCGAACAAACGTCTCCGGATGCTGAAATAGACATCACCAATATTTCCAGAATTAGCGAGATAGCTAGAAAATACTACCCTTTCGTCCAATTCGGACATAGGGACAAAACGATAATTTCGGGTCAAAGCGGAGTCTATATGTGGGTCACTTTGCACCGAAAAGCGTGCTAAGGATAAAGGTCTCTAATGAGACAAATTATAGGTCAAAAAACTCTAAATGACAGTATAAACTCATCGGTATGTCCAATTTTGGATTCCGGTAAGCCGAACATAAATTCGCCCAAAAAGTCAACCGTGGGGCCCGTAAATAGGTGGCTTGGTCAACTGTCTCAGAATTGCGTGAAAATTTGGTCACAGGACCAGCGAGATACCACGAGTCCAGTGACGTAAGTTTTGTCGCATTCTGACGAGCGTACACTAAATGGTGCGGAGTTTTGCAAAAAATTGTGATACGGAGAATTTTTACGGATACGGGCTGATTCCGACGCGCACACATGTCCGAATCAGTTTTACACGTCTGGGTATACCATGCGCGCCTTTTGGTGCACTCGGTATGCGACGGGGCGGTCCCGTTTGGCGGGACGCGCTCCCTATCACAATTTTTGGAAGTTCAAAAAGTTAGTTTTTCGTGATTTTCAATCTAATTAATTTCTACATACAACAACAAATAAAATATTGTATTTGACAGGAATTAATCTCGGTTAGGTGGTCTTCACATACCAAAAGGAAAAACCAAATTCGGATCTCTGTGGTGGGAGATACGAGTCCTTAAACATGGGTGGTCACCGCAGTTTTCTGCGATCTAAAAGTTGTGGTTTTTCGCCAATTTTGTCTCTGTTTTCGCCTATGTTTACGCGTTGTTCGAGATAAACTAATGCACAGTATTGGAAGGGGGATGGGTCGTGAACATACCGGTGAAGACGGGGTCAAGTTTGGTCGAGCGAGGGCACGGAAAACGAGTCATGAACAGAGGTAAATTGCTGCTCAATTTCTGTCGCGGTGCGCGGTCGCGCGACGGTGCTCCGGCGATGAACGACGGTGCGGCGGTCTGCGGTGTCGAGGCTGGCGGCACGGTCAAGGGGGTTGTGGATGGGTTGAAGATTTAGGGTTAGGGTTTTGGAACTATAGCATATATATAGAGAGGGAGCAGTCGGTCGAAACTGCGCGGAGGGATACTGGGTCTGGTGCTGTTTCGGGTTGTAAATCGGGTAGGTTTTTAGGTGGCGGGTAGGGTACTAAGGCTAGCGGGATTATTAGTGGGTTAGGGTTTAGTAGCTAATGGGTTTTAGGGTTTTAGTTATTAATTTTTTTCCTTCTCCTTTTCCTTATTCTTATTCATTTCTATTTTCTTTCTTTCTTATTCTTATTCTTTTCTATTTCTTTTCTTTTCTATTTAAATCAATAAACTTTATATATATATATATATATATATATATATATATATATATATATATATATATATATATATATATATATATATATATAATTTGAGAAATTTATTTTAGTGCATACAGTAAATCTATCAACTGTCCTCAAGGTCTCCTACATGTAAATAATTTAGGAAAAATTATAATTGCTCCATAAAATCTCTAAATGCACAATCACCTAAATTAAAAATTAAATAAATTTTATTTCTACTAATTAGCTAACGAATACTATAATTCAATTAAATAATTAGTTAAATAATTAATACGGTTTTTAAAATTAGGGGTTTTACATACTACCCAACTTATAAAAATTTTGTCCTTAAAATTTAAAATAGGGTAGGGTTTCTCTATCTAATCTCACTTGATCACAATCTAAAAGAATTCACCTCATGTTTAATAATGCAATTTTTAGCCAACTTAGAATTTACCTATCTATCACAATAGGCTATACATCTAATAAAACTATTCCTCAAATTATTTAATCATGTTATTCAATCCTCAAAGTTTACACAAAATATATCACCTATGATATACCCTTAATTATGGAAAGTAATCATCAAGTAATGTGATTGGCCTATGGGGTATATCTAGTACTATCTGTATATCAAACTTATACCGAGGTTTCGTCTTTCCGAAGTAAGGGAAGACGGAGAGCAATAATAAAGAGTTCAAGGGGAAGGTAATAGAATAGAAGTATGGGGATCAAGGCATTTAAAGAATTCAAATGGAAATTGTCAAGGCAGTTGTGGATTGAATCCTATTTGGTAAATTCTTATTCGCATGCTCGTATCAGTATAGTTATATAATTGATACGATATGCTCAGACACGTCTAGGGGTAAGTATTTTCGTCTACTAGTCGACTATATATCTCAACCCACATAAAGTAGTCATGTGAAGAGCGAACCAAGTGCACTAAGGTTAGCTAGACCTTAATACACCAATTCTGATTTAGACAATGTATTAGTGTAGCACTCCAATAATACATGTGTCATGAACAAGCTCGATAAGGAATAAGCTTGCAAAACTAGGTTATAATAGCAGCATAAGTCAAGGTAGTACAGCAAATATAAGTACGCTAGATTATGATGAGAGAAATTATAAAATAATTTAAGTTCACAAAGAAAATAAGACTCTACAATCTCTACAGTTGTCATACTAACACCTTGTCTAAGTCGTTAGTCGACCAAATAGGGTATGGGCCTCTAAGTTCTACAGTCTAAATAAATACTATCATCTTATGTAAGTCTATAGTTGGTGTCATTCAATTATACTTCATTAATGGGTCAAAAGGGCTATGTGATACTAGGTTATGAGGCATACTACCAAACTTATAAGAATTTAACTAATAGTGTTATTGAACATTAGAGTGGATATACCTAGTACAAGTCATCTTCCTAACCACCATCAAACACGAAAGAAAAGATAAGATTGACGTTGTGAAAGGATCAAGCAAGATGCAATGTAAGCAATCAAATAAGAATGCGAAATAAAATCAAGGAGGGTAATTAAATAAGTGGATGAGATCCTATACTCTAATCCAATGCGCAACCTTGCTCTGTACAGTAACGTAATCGAGACAATATGACCTGCATGGGCCACCACAAAAAATATGTCACACCCCAGTCCTAAAATACGTAGGACTAGGACACATAAGCATGCCAGCCGCATGGATATGACAACTCCAATATATGAAAACCAAAACCCATACGTACGCTGTAATATGAATATGAAATCCACAAGTGGTATAAATCTATCACAAGTTATAGGGTGTAATCTAAATCTCATCTACAGAAAATCATAAATAAATAACCAATATCTAAGAAACTAGATCTCAATATAAAGTATCTAAAGATGATAGTCGGATGGAAACAAATCCACTGTCGAACTAGAATATAAAAGCAAACACAGTATAGTACCACAACTAACCATCACTAAGACTCGAAGAGAAGACCTCCTCGAAATATAAGTGGCAAGTCCGGATCTGCGCTCCTGCGAATACTCATGAACATCTACACCTGGAAAGGGACCAGGTCCTCAGAGGGACATAACAAGATACATAGAAACATGCCAATAAATTACTGAAATAAATATCCAATGGGTCGCCTAACCATCTAAGTGAATGCAATTTAAGAACAACTTTCCAACAAGTGGGCTATCTGGCTAAAATAGGATTGTCATGATTCTCTTGGAGATTCAGGGGCCTAAAAAGTATATCGTCTTTTAAACGGCAGAGGCCGCTTGATAATATATAATATATAAGGGTCATCACCGCCCGTATCTCCAGCGGAGCTTCCGGGTTACAAAATAAATATGCAAAGGAGCCCAAATGCCTTACTTGTTGTTCTCCCCACCCCATGCTTTAAGCATGTTACATTCATGACACGATTTGGTTCATAGCCTATCTTTAGTATAATAGACAAATCCTGCAACCAAACAAGGACAAGGATTAGACCACAGTACTACAATAGGCTATGTCCATGGACTACTAATAACGGCTGAGTCTTCTAGCATGCAAAGTTTCTAACAGTAGTTATCCCTAACGCACGGCCCATACGTACAGGAGGCCAGACCTGTCACGCAGTCCGTGTCCTATATGAGACTCATACTCGTGTAGCAGCTGTGTCACGGCCAATACAACCTAATGATGCTTCATGATAATGGGGTGGTCTCATAAACAAGGTCAATGCATATACATAATAAAAATAATTCACGACGACACCGTCGTTGCACCCAAGTTTTCTTGGACACGCATTTTATATAACTGTTAAAATATATGAACTAATGACAGAAAATAAATATGCATGTAATATATGGAATATGAATAACAGTACAATGGCAAGGTATACTTGCCTGGCAAGAAATCTGTAAAGTGTAAACGTTCAAATATCAAGGACACGGGATCAGAAACCACGGCCTCCTAACAAACGTCTCCGGATGCTGAAATAGATATCACCAACATTTCCAAAATTAGCGAGATAGCTAGAAAATACTACCCTTTTGTCCAATTTGGACACAGAGACAAAACGGTAATTTCGGGTCAAAGCGGGGTCCATATGTGGGCCACTTTGCACCGAAAAGCGTGCCAAGGATAAAGGTCTCTAAATGGGACAAATTATAGGTCAAAAATTCTAAATGTCAGTACAAACTCATCGGTATGTCCAATTTTGGATTCCGGTGAGCCGAACACAAATTCGTCCAAAAAGTCAACCGTGGGGTCCACAAATAGGTGGATTGGTCAACTATCTCAGAATTGTGTGAAAATTGGGTCACAGGACAAGCGAGATACCACGAGTCCAGTAACGTAAGTTTTGTCGCATTCTGATGAGCGTACACTAAATGGCGCAGGGTTTTGCAAAAATTATGATACGGAGAATTTTCACGTATACGGGCTGATTCCGACGCGCACACGTATCCGAATCAGTTTCCGCGAAAGCCCATACGTCTGGGTATACCGTGCGCGCCACTCGG
Source organism: Iris macrosiphon (assembly GCA_036927795.1). Taxonomy (NCBI): domain Eukaryota; kingdom Viridiplantae; phylum Streptophyta; class Magnoliopsida; order Asparagales; family Iridaceae; genus Iris; species Iris macrosiphon. The sequence continues at coordinate 133,926,941 of JAYESA010000015.1, read as the reverse complement.
TATGCGACGGGGTGGTCCCGTTTGGCGGAGCGCGCTCCATATCACAATTTTTGGAAGTTCAAAAAGTTAGTTTTTCGTGATTTTTAATCTGATTAATTTCTACATACAGCAACAAATAAAATATTGTATTTGACAAAAATTAATCTCAGTTAGGTGGTCTTCGCAAACCAAAAGAAAAAACCAAATTCGGATCTCTGTGGTGGGAGATACGAGTCCTTAAACATGGGTGGTCACCGCAGTTTTCTGCGATCTAAAAGTTATTGTTTTTCGCCAACTTGGTCTCTTTTTTCGCCTAGGTTTACGGGTTGTTCGAGATAAACTAATACATAATATTGGAAGGGGATGGGTCATGAACATACCGGTAAAGACGGGGTCGAGTTTGGTCGAGCGAGGGTGCGGAAAATGAGTCGTGAACAGAGGTAAGTTGATGCTCAATTTCTGTCGCGGTGCGCGATCACGCGGCGGTGCTCCGGCGATGAACGGCGGCGCGACGGTCTGCGGTGTCGAGGCTGGCGACGCAGTCGAGGGGGTTGTGGATGGGTTGAAGATTTAGGGTTAGGGTTTTGGAACTATAACATATATATATAGAGAGGGAGCAGTCGGTCGAAACCATGCGGGGGGATATTGGATCTGCTGCTGCTGTTTCGGGTTGTAAAGCGGTAGGTTTTTAGGTGGCGGGTAGGGTACTAAGGCTAGCGGGTTTATTAGTGGGTTAGGGTTTAGTAGCTAATGGGTTTTAGGGTTTTAGTTATTATTTTTTTTCCTTTTTCTTTTTCTTATTCTTTTTCTTTTCTATTATTTTTCTATTTAAATCAATAAACTTATATATATATATATATATATATATATATATATATATATATATATATATATATATATATATATATAATTCGAGGAATTTATTTTAGTGCATACAATAAATCTATCAACTATCCTCAAGGTCTCCTACATGTAAATAATTTAGAAAAAATTATAATTGCTCCATAAAATCTCTAAATGCACAATCACCTAAAATAAAAATTAAATAAATTCTATTTCTACTAATTAGCTAACAAATACTATAATTCAATTAAATAATTAATATGGTTTTTAAAATTAGGGGTTTTACATTATCTGTTCGAAGAATCTTCACATGTACTCCAAACTGGGTCTTCACATATGCCGAAAAGTCTTAAAAATATTTGTACACCTTAGTTTTCTGCTTCATCATGTAGATCCAGGTCATACATGAGTAGCAATCATTGAAGGTAAGAAACCATCTGAATCCACTTATAGAAGTAGTAGGACACGCTTCCCAAACATCAGAATGAACAAATACAAATGGCTCAAAACTTCGAGACCAACCATTTTATAAGTAGAACGTGTATGCTTTCTAAGTTCACAAGCATTACAAAATAAACTTTTTTTTGTCTACTTTATTCATTATCTCAAGTTCTAACTTGTTCAAACCATCAAAAGATAAATACCCCAATCTGCAGTGTTGGAGCATTGCTTCTGTCTCTGGACCTCTACTAGTAGTAGCAATAAGCATTACAGGCTCCCGATCCAGGTACTAAAGACTATCATGCCTGATGCCAGTCCTAAGCCTCTTTCCCTTGGCCTTCTCTTGGAAAGAACACATATCCCGATAAAAAAGAACAGTACAATTCAATTGATCAATGAGAGAGCTAACAGAAAGTAAGTTGACCAAAAACGAAGGAACATGCAATACAGATGACAGGATAACAAATAAAGTACAATCGGCCGAGCCAGTACCCCTTATGGATTGGGATATCCCATCAACAGTCTGAACTGTCTCGGGATGCATATGTTTGCTCGGATAATATAATGCAAACTCACTAGATGCACCTGTGATATGCCTAGATGCACCTTAGTCTATGATCCAACCAGTATGAGATTTAGTGGATGCAAGTGCCTGAACCAGAATACCTTTTCCCATATGAGTAGCGTAAATAGTAAAGTTACCAAGGTTGGTAGTGTTATCCAGATCCTGAGTGGCCCGTCCCTTGCCTTTAAAACTATTAACCTGAAGCTTGAACTGACGTGGTTCCTCCAGCTCTATCATCTCAGCTCCAGTCATTTCGGTTGTGGTCTCCTCCATCATAGCTAGGTGAGCAACTCCTCGGCCTCCGCGTCCCCTGCCTCTGTCACGCCCCGATCTCCCGCAGGTAAATTGGCCGTTCCCGCTAGGCAAAAATCACCCTCGCCAGCGCTCCCGCGGAATGATCGCTTGACCCATCCGGGCGTGATGCCGCACGAGCGTGAGCTACGCCCGTGCAAGGCCGTGGTCCATTGGCTGGCGGTAAGAGTTCTAAGCCACAGAGTCGCACAGATTGTCCGAGTGCAGCGGAGTCATGAACGTATAGGCAATCAGTAACAAGTTCACCGAGTCGACATTATAGCGGAAGTATTGAAACACAAGTTGAAGTAAAGCAAGCTCTTTTATTGATATGAACAAGTATTACAGGCGGCGTATAGCCGAGATTACAAGTCGCTCAAGTCTCTCTCTCTGAAACAGTAAAAGCGTGCCAAGTGGCTACAATTGTGGAATGATTGTACAGGCGATATTCAGGCGATATTCACAATATTATGTCTTGTATATGTGCTTCAATTCCGGACGCACCATTGCTTCGGAGTGATCTTTACACCTTAGCATGCACGAAGGAGGCATCCTCACCGAACGAGGTTCTCCCGTACCCTGCATACAAACTGGTAGATTATCAGTACATTGAATGCACTGGTGGGGAAGCTACTCGCCCGCTCGACAAATCCAAACACATAATACAGGTTCCGTGCATAACTATTTAGTTTTCTTTCTAGTTGCCTTAGGATCAGTTTCATGCAAACATTGAATAGCCTACTTCGTGTGGCAGTGCACCGTGCGACATGAGAGAAAACACGGCGAGACTTACCAACTTACCATTTGGCCTTCCCTGTCCAAGGCAAATAATATATTCAAGCACGGGCAAGTATAACATTCAGGAGGCATAGCATATGCAAACACAAGGGTCGTTATAACATGATCGTTCAGGTGTTCAGTTGTTTCTTGATGCGATGCGATGACTCGCATGCGGATAGCCGCTAAGCGAGGATGACTTATCTATATGAACATGTGTCGCTGGCATAGCCATAAAGGATCGTTTATAGTCTTTGAACAAGGATGGTATACAACGAAGCACGTGAGGCACTACACGCCATCCTGTCCGCACGTGAGACTATCGTGCAGTTCCATCCTGATCGGAACGGTCCCAGTGCCCCGGTGACCGCCCATGGAACCGAATGACCTTGTTTCCAAGTTGTCTGTGACATGCAGGTCAGGGCCATTTCAAATCCATAACTTGATATGATAATCCATGATTCGTGATCTGAAACGAGCATTTGCTCCAAGAGCTGAGATTTGTGGATTCGTTACATGACGTGATTCTCGTTCAGATATAAACATGATGGGATTATCATTCAGTTGTACGTGACATAATTCTCGTTCAATATTCATTTGCCCTGATGCGTGACCCTGGTTCGGGGATTGCCTTGGCGACCCAACGGTCCCGGATACTTGCAGGTTCATTCAGGCACGGAACGACTACGTAGTAGTCTCCCGGGGTTTGGATGAAAACATGGCAATATTACAAGCAGACAAGCATGTGTTTCTAAGGAACATAAGCATCACGTTTGCTCGGGCCCTAAGGTAAACCGAGAGTTAGATCGTTAGGGGACTTGGCATGCGAGGGTCTGAATATAAGCAGTATTTCAATTTTTATGTTCTAGCATAAGCAATACAAGTTGGGATTATTCCCTTAGCTATGTGCGTTAGATTTATTAGCATACAGAGGGTGATTCACCTAGCGACTAGCATGTATCATTCCAGATTTTATATGTGCTGGCTAAGCAAAGACAAGTTCACCATAGCCACCCACCTTAGCGATGATTCGCCTTGGTAGAGCGATACGTCAAGCGAGCCTCTGAAAGCCCAAGTTGATTTTCAGTAGGGACAAGTCTGGATATCCTTTGCTTCTCGTTTGAGGCAAAGCAGGTCGGGACTGTTGCACTTTTGCCGTTTGAGTCAGCAGTCCGCTAGAACAGAACGGGGTGTTACAGCCTCCTTGACCTGCACGTCCACCTCTCTGTCCTCTGCCTCCTTGGACACGACCAGAATTGCAGAGTTGAGGGGAGTTGCAGCTGAGGTGCCCTTTCTTCCTGCAATTGTAGCACTCTCTTTCATCGCTGTTGGGAGCACTAGGAACTACCAATGCAGAACAGACAACTGGTGAGGTCTCACCTTTCATCACCTTCTGTCGGATTTCCTCTTGCTCCATCGATGCAACAACCTCATCCAGGGATAAAAAAAATGGCAAATGAGACATTGCTGCCCTCCTAGCCTTAAACTGCGGGTTCAAATCCTTGATAAAATGAGCCACACGCCTACTCTCAAGGTACTATTTTCCAAGGAGAATATCTGCCAGATTTTGCAACGATAGCGAATCATAGTAGTCCAAGTCCGCGCATAAGCGACGTAGCTCCGCTTTATACTAGAGTACTATATTTTTCCTTTATGTGGTAGCATCAATCTTCTCATCAACTTCCATCATCATCATGACACTCCTAGCTCCAGAGTACATCCCAGCCAATGTCGTCCAGACATCAGCTGCACTGCAGATCGACTCCACTATCCCAGCTATGGATGGAGACACAGAAGTCAGCAGCCAAGAAACCATCAGAGAATTAAGGTGACTCCATGTGCTCCACTCAGCACTCGTCTTATCCTTGGCTCAGTGCACTCTCTCTTCACATATTTTTCAAGCCCCTTGATCCGAAGGTTCAACAGCGCCTTCCTAGACCAACTTAGGTAGTTTCTCGTCCCCTCAAGTTTGATGTCACTGGGAATCAACTCTATCTTCTTTATCACCTGTGGTGGTTCTGGTGCGGGCACGATTGCCCTACTAGATGAGGTCTCCTCTAATTTGGCCTGAAATACCCTGGCCACCACCTTTAGTATCTCTTTTAACTCCTGACTAGCCACATGTGCTCCCATCTCCATAGTTGCATACAGAGACGAGGTCAAATATAACTCAAATACGTGTCGTGCGCCTACATGCGATCATGACTTTCTTTATCTATCTGTACACCCCCAAAATTATGACTCATGCGGCATGAGAAATGCACGATGGATAGAGCTTGCCGAAACAAGGGCTAGAAATAAATATTTATGTAAAACTTCCCAGAAAGTATGCTCTCTAATCTCAGAACCCACGTTGAGATCGAAATCAGAGGATCACACAAGAGTTCTTCTTTTATTATCCACAATCTAACAACGGGTTTGACGACACCAGCAGGCAAACCCGCAAGGAATGTCGACGACACCCGAGGGTGGGGGGGAGGGCTTTCACGTACAACGGAAGGCGGGGGGGGGGGGGATCGGGTGAGAGACAAGGGGAAAGGGAATTCTCCTTATTTTTTTGGATTTTTTTTTTGGAAAAAGTGTTTGATAATAAACGAAAGAAATAAAACGAGGTTTATACGAAACCCGCTCTTTGGTTTACAAACAAGAAGTACAATTAATCCTATACGAGGATGTCAAGTACAATTTTTTAATCTGGGTAAATATTGCTATAGGAGTCTGATCTGCAGTCGATCACTTTGTCCCTTGGACCACACGATGATGAAGAAGTGCCGTAGAAGACAGAAAAAGCTTCGAAGGTTGCAAAGGGGAGTGGATGCTCGATGCCAAAGTCGTCGATCACTAATCTTTGTCTGAGCTCTGGATTCTTCTCTCTCAAAGACTCTTCGACTCTTAGTTCTTCGACCTCTTCTTTTGACCTTAGAATCTTCGCCCTCGGTTCTCACCTTGAGTTTTTTGACCTTGGACCTCTGTCAATAGAGGTCTCTATTTATAGTGTTTTAGTGACAGTAACCATCCAGTCGGCGTAGAAGCCGGGCAGTGGAGAGTATGGCACTTTTTACGCGATGGTTACAATAACCGTTACCCACGTATAAATGATCCCCTAAATGAGCGTGTGACGCGTGTCCCATTAAGAGATAATGCGTATAACTGCTGCAAAGATCACGGCATAAAAGCCACGTAGGTAGTTATCCCTTGCGTATAAGAGGTTGGCGTAGAAGCCAATAACTGTCACCATGGCGTAGAAGCCAAAGGGTTATCAAACTGGCGTAGAGGCCAGGTAGGCGTAGAAGCCGAGCAGGCATAGAAGCCGAGTAGGCATAGAAGTCGAGTGGGCGTAGAAGATAGCTGATCCCCCTTGCTTGACTGAGACTTTAGGCGAATTTTGGACGAAATAGCTTTAATACGCACCAACGCAAATGTAGCCTGAGTTGGCATATTCCAAGGAGATAGCGTACAACGTGCTCCCAAATCTGAGAATAACCTGATGGCGTAATGTGCAAAAGTGATGATGTGGACATTTTAGCCGAAATTACGACTTTTGGAGATATAATCAAATCTCTTGCATTAAATGCAGAGATCTGCCCCCATCCTACGCATTAAATGCAGAGACGTGTCTTGAAGATCTGCCACAATTATGCGCATTAAATACAGAGATGTGCCTCGAAGATCTGCCATCATTCTGCGCATTAAATACAGAGACGTGTGTCACGCCCCAGTCCCAAAATATCGAGGGACTAGACACGTGGCATTGGCCAGCAGCACACACAGATGGACAAACTCAATTTAATGGATCCATCAGGGCGTACTTAAGTTGTAGTACAACAGTCAGGGTCTACTGATCTCATCCACAGAATGAATATAACAAAATCAACAAAAAAATAAACAACATCCAGTCACAAGTAAATAAAATCGGGGAACAACCCGATATTAAGTCTGTTATAATTGTTTATTTAAACAAGAATAAAAGAGTTTATTTGCCATTAAAACTGAGCATAGAGAAGCAGATATTCAGGAAAAATCCTCAGCGATCACCTTATCCTCAGGTGCTGGTACTGTTCCGAGAAGTGCTCCTGTTCCGTACACATCGTGATAGATATCCTCTGCTAATCCTGGGGACATAATCCAGATCCAGGTCCTCAGGGGACATAGCAAGGTACAAGATAACTCAAGCCAAAATAAATGCAGTGTAATAGTAAATAAAATAAATAGGGTAAATATGTATCCATCTATGTGAAATGCAAATGAGAGCATCACTTGTACTCAGGCTGAGACCACTACAAGCTCTGTGTCGGGAAGCCGGTAGCAGTTATACTATGTAGTTATGCTATGTAGTTTACTATGTTGTGGCACCATATATATATAATCAGCCTGTAGCCTGTGCGTCTCTCCCCACCCAATATAATCATACGTCTCATGTCCACGATGCCTCATGTCCATGTCACGTAAGATCATATCTAATGCAGTAAGTCATAATAAGATCTAAGAATATAATGTCTATGTCATGAAACCTATATCCTATACAGAATTACCATGAATATCTCAGGAAGATTCTGTCTCATGAATAGTGTCAGGTTTCCTGGGTATAACGTACTTGATAATGCAAGCACGAGAAGTATAGGGTTTCGGTATCCATGTCTAGGTGACGTTACACAATTCTGCGTACAGTCTTGGCACCCGACTATAATCAGACGCTAATTAAAGTCACACGGTCCTAGGTCAAGCATGTTCAATAATGTATAAATAAGGCAAAGAATAAGTAATAAGAACTGCAGGATTTGGCAAGGTACACTTGCCTGGGGTTCTGGCTCCAACTGTAGCTCTGACTTCAGCGAGATTTGCAGGCAGTTCTCCGGTTGCTGAAATAGACATCACTATCAGATCCAAAAAATATCAAATAGCTAGAAACGCCTGTCCTTGAGTCCAATTTGGACACAGGGGCAAAAATAACATTTTCAAGTCCAAGCGGGGTCCACATGTGGGCCGCTTTGCACCAAAAAATGTGTCAGAACCAAAGGTCACCAAATTCGTCAAACTTAGTGTCAACAAGTCAGGAACGATGATATAAACCCAACGGAACTTCCAGATCTGGATTCTGATGGGCCGTTCACAAGCCCGTCAAGTGGAGCCGTGGGGCCCACGATACGCGATTTTGTCAACGTTCTCAGAATCGAACCAAACTTGGGTCACAGGACCAGCGTATTGCTACGAGTCCGATGGCGGAAGTTTTATTTCGATCTGACATGTGTATACAAATTTACGATGTGTTCCAGAATGGACGAATACGGGGCGTTGTCGACAGATACGCGTTAATCCCGGTGTGCACGCACATCCAAAACAACTTCTGCAAAATCCCGCACGTCCGTATCAACGGTGCGCACGTTTCGGTGAAGACTGCATGCGACCAAGTCGTCCCGTTTGGCGGGGCGTACTCAGTTCTGGGATGAAACATGGCGTTGGTTTTCCTGTTTTTGGATTGCGATTCGCGATCGCCACAGGACGCGACGCACTGAGTGGGTTGCACGAGCATTGAGGGGGTCACACAGCCTACACATCATAACTGACGGAACCGAAAATGGGTCAACGAGGAGAGAGAACGGGTTACCTGAACAGGGCTCCGGGAATCGAGGATTTTACGTGTCCGCGTGTCTCTCGACACGAGCTGTGTCCTGTGTCTGGCTGTGCTGTCGTGTCCGGGTGCTGCTGGGTTAGGGTTTCGGCGGCCAGAGGCTAGGGCTTCACCGGAGGGAGTCAATGTGTGCGGAGTCGGAGCGGGCTCGTGGACGGCTGGGCTGCTGCGGGAGGCGTCGGTGGTCGGGGTTGCCGGAGAAGACGAAGGAGATGGCGGAGGGAGGTCGTGGTCCGGCGAGGCGCTGCTGCGGGTCCGGAAACAGCGGGGGACGGCGGATCTAGAGGAGGAGCAGCGGGGAGATAGCCGCCGGGTCTCGTCGGGGACGACGGGGAGGCAGGGGAGGAGGGAAAGGGCTGAGGGTGAGGCGGCTGCTGGGCTGACTAGGGCGGAGGAGGTGGAGGCAGGGGTTTTTTATCGGCGGCCATTACGGGTAGCCGGAGCGGTCGGGGAGGCGATGGGTCAGGGAAGGGAGAGGGGTTTCGGCCGGGTCGGGTCGGGCGTTGGATCCGGCCCGATCCAATAAGCAATGAATGCGGGTCGGGTCTAGCGGGTTTCGGGTCGCGGGTTAGACCCGGATCCGACCCGCTAAGGTTTGGTTCGGTTTAGCTAAACCGGTCTAGGTTGGTTCAGGTTGGTTTGGTTCAATTGAACCGGGTTTAATTCTAGGTTTATTTTGTTTAATTATAACTTGGTTTTTAGGTCTTTAAAAATATTTTCGGGGTCCAATAAATTTCCAAAAAATTATCCTATGCCTAATTTTTTATTTTACACCAGAAAATATTATTTCCATAATATTTTAATATTATTTAACATAATTTAAAAATCATTTAAATTCAAAATACCTTAGTTTTAATTACAGAAAAATCCCAAAAATTTACAGAAAATTGTGAAAAATTCCAAATTAAAATTCTTGAAAAATCAGGGGGTTTACAATCTACCCCCTTAAGAGGATTGCGTCCTCGCAATCAAAGAATAACCGGTCAACAGAGATGACACGGTTGCAAGCTTTGTTTGAAGCACACCACGATTAAGAAAAGTCAAGGTTGAGGGTTAAAACACATAGGAAAAATTATTTTCCTAAGCAAATGGAAGTTATAAAATTTCCCGAATGAAGGAAATCTAGAAAATTACAGTTTTTAGAAAACCAGTTTATCATTTATAAAAGCATACTAGGTTATTACTTACTAACAAGTTAAAACTATCAGGTTAAGGCTAAGGTCACGAACCAGCAGGCACGAACTAAAGCAATACTAGAAACAAAAAACTACAAACACGTACGCGTATTAGCTACTCCATGATTCTGCGCATCTTCCAAGGTCATCGCGAAGGCTTGTCCGCGTCCTTGAGCTTATATTTTACGCTGTACTTAGCGGAAAAGCTCTGTTGTACGTCGATGGCTCCGAAGTCATATTTTATGCTGCCCAGCACCAACATGCTGCGTATAGCTATTCAGCGTATTTTTCATGCTTCTACAAGACCCCCTTCAAAGTTTTCAAATTTCTCGTAATTTGAAATGCTTTGAATGAAGCATAAAACGGTCAAGTCTGACTCGTTCTTCAAGGTTGATTTTATGGCGGATTATTGGGGATTTGTTGGGATATATACGCATGCTCTGGCCTGCGTATTTTTCAGATATGCAGAGAGTCATAGATCTGTAAATGTGGATGAGCATAAAATCATAAGTTTGTGGCCTCTCGAGCGTAAAAGCTGCTGAGCATAAAAGCATCCGGGCGTAGAAACTGTAGATTTGTAGCCTCTGAAAAGAAAATCTTCCGAGCGTGAAGTTGTGGATCTGTTGCCTCTGAGTGTAAAAGCCACCGAGCGTGAAATCATAGATTTGTAGCTCCTGAGCGTGAAGTCATAGGTTTGTAGCCTCTCGAGCGTAAAAGCTACCGAGCATAAAAGCATCCGGGCGTAAAACCATAGACTTATAGCCTCTGAGCGTAAAACCGTAGATTTGTAGCTGCCGAGCGTAGAAAGCTCCTTGGCGTAGAACCACAAATCTGCTTTGCACGAAAACTTTTCGAATTCGCTGACTGTCCGCCTTCCCTGAGTAATAGGCTGACGTAGTCCCCAATCATAACCGAATATTAATTATCGGATTTGGTTAGGGACTCGAGGAGTCCATCCGAACTCTATATATACCCCAAGGCTTTCAGAGAAAAACTTTTTATCTGTCTTTTTTGCAAAAGAAAGCCTTCGACTCTTCGAGTTCTCTCCTTCGTTTCCTCTCCAAACATTCTGAGTTTTCAGCAATGGCCCCGAAACCAATCTCCTCCTCTAAGGGAAAGAAGGCTGACTCTTCTTCTTGCTCTTCTGCCCAAGCGAGAGCGACTTCCGTCGGGCAAGGCGATCTTCATTTTGAATGAAGTATCCCACCGACGAGCTGTGCACCAGGCGTTAAATATAAAGCTTTTGGGACGACAAGAACGACGAAAATCCTTCGCATACGTTGTACGTGAACGTGCTAGGTCATTTCCTGTGATGATAGCCTCTTCGAGGAAGATGATGCACAGAGATGTTTCATCTTTTACGTCCACATTTCTAATGTGTCAGCATAAAAACTCCATCTTTTCGCAGTCGGGCGTAAAAGCTTTGACTGTCGAAACTTGGCGTATACTATAAAATTTGAGTTTTACGCTTCTGGATAAAAATTTTGGCGTAATAACTCAAACTTTGACAGTCTGGCGTAAAACACAGACTGTAAGGTTTTTTGTGTATACTGCCAGTCTTGAATTTTACGCCTTGGAATAAGATTCCAGCGTAAAAGCTCAAGTTTTTACAGTCTTGGCGTAAAACACAGACTGTTGACTTTTGGCATATGCTACAAGATTGTGAGTTCTAGTACTGGCATGTTTTTCTTGCACTTTGTAGTTAACTTGCATATGTCTCCGCTGGCCGAGGTGATGGGTTCTGCTGCCGGGATGATGCATTCCAACTACCTGGAGGATTTGTCCCACGTGACATTTCCTATCTCCGGACCCCAGTATCCTGAAGGAAGGGGAATCCTGATATCGTCTCAAGGCAAGCGAATGTTGTTGAACATGATCAACGGAGAGCCCCTAACGACCATAGACGGGGCCCAATATATAAAATCGACTTTTCTCTTCGGGGACATGATTGACAAGCAGTCCCAGACGAAGCCCAAGAAAGAACTCTGGGTTTTCCCTGCCCGGGGCTTGGTCATGTATCTGCCCAAGATGCTGAGAGACTACCCTATCTCGGCATTCTTCCATGCCACACATCCCAGGAGGATGTCGTGGACGCTGACTCCCAATCTTCACGGCCGGCCGAGGAAGATATTTTACCAGAAAGGATCTGACCAAGGGTCATTTGTCAGCCGCCCTTCTGGCTCTATGATGCCGTTCAGGGGATTGTATCCGGGCAGTGTCCCGAGTGAAGACAGTTTACTGCTCCAACCGGTCCAATTATCGACTTTCTGCAATGATTTCATGGGGTATGGAGGAGTATACCCCAAGGTTAATCCTCGGACCAATGGATGGATCACCCCTACAAATCTTCGATGGGCTCGTTTAGCTGACTGGGCCCTGAAGCATTTTCAGACCGAGCTGGAGAGTATTGGTCTGTACGAAGCTGTGCGTGCTACCAGTATTGGGTTACCTCTCAACCCCAGCCTATTTCTGGCTTTGATGGAGCGATATATCTCGCTCACCGGGACTTTCGCCACTCCACTGGGGGAGTTGGGATTGGCCCTCCACGAGATGGCAGAGATTTTGAGACTGCCAATGGTGGATACTCCTTATGAAGAGTATATTCCTACAAACCGGGAGCTGGAGGATTCAGACCCTCGGGTAGTGGCAGTGTACCAGGAGCTGATGTGCCACTACCTTGCTTGCACCACCTTTTATAATGAGCCTTCAGATTTGGCTCATACCAATAAATGGGCGTCCTACCTCTTCTTTCACCGGGCCAGGGCTGCTAAGCCAGAGAAAGTCTTGGATAGCAAGGATCAGCCTCTGAGCTTTCTGAGCGTACTTAGTGCTCAGGTAGTCGATGATCTTATGGAAGACGCTGGGGCTCCAGATCAGATTCTCGACGAAGGGATAGGGAAATATCCTGCAGGCACTAAGGCCTACAGTTATTTGAGGCATTGCCGCAGGCCTCTGTCCAAGGAAGCTCAACTGGCTGGCTTCCTCTCCATCTGGTTGCGCCGACTGGTAGTACCCGGCATTGCATCTGCAGACCGTATTCACCGGAACACCTTATGGCCTGCAGTGCGTCTGGTGTTCGGGGCAAGACTGGGTTTGCTCTCTGCCATGGTGTGCCGTATACAAGCTGGCCTGAGGGCCATTACTGATGGGTTGCTTGCCGATGAAACTCGGCGTGATAGTTTTCCTAGGGTAGAATTACCGTACCTGTATTTGATGGGATGGTTAATTCTCCATAATCCCAGGGTGATGTCTCCCGGCTCTGGCAGTAGTTCGGGGAGTAGTTTCTTGCTGAATTACAAGAATTTCTCCTGGAACGTGGCCACAGTTTTAGACTGTCGGCGGGCACTGAATTTCAGTCACAGCTGGAAGCTTTTCTGCACTGTCTCCTCTGTACATCTCAATCAACAGGGGTACAGACTTCAGGATTTAGGCGACGGGAAGACCGTTCTTTCTCCTAAAGCTTTTAATTAGTTGGCCTGCATTAGACCTTCCCATTTACTGTACAGGAGTGAAGACCAATGCTTGTTGGAACCCTACTTGCCTAGTCGGTTTGCCAGGTAGTTTGGGTATGACTAATTGCATGTGGACAATGTCGTCACCATCTTTAAGTCCAGGGGTGGACTCATTGATGGAGCGAGAGGATGGCGATACTTCATGGGTTGTACTGAAGCAATTTTTTCTGTGCCCGTCATTTCACTCTCCACGGAGCTGCGCATCCTCCACTTGTATGTCCAGTTTTATGTGGCAACCAACACCTTCCATCGCAATTTTAATATGCGTGAAAGTTTTAGGATGCCCTCCTCCAAGTCCGCGGGAAGAGACGAAATCCCCTCGGTCTCCTCTGACGAGGGTGAAGATTCCGTCAATCCAGATGAGCCTCTGTTGGCGGTACCGAGGGGTAAAATACCTCCTCCTGCAGGGCCTCTGGTCATCTCTGGTAAGCGAAGGGCTCCTGTTCTGAAGGAGACTTCCCCTCGCAAGAAGAAGAAGACGGTTAGTCGTCCTGTCAGGACTTCCCACCCCGAGGTTCCTAGAAGTGAACCTGCTGTTTCCCCTGTTGGGGATGATGCTTTGACTAGAGGTCCCTGTCTTTTAGAGAGGGAACCTCCACAGTTCTGGCTGGCGGTGCCTGAGAATCCTTGCTTGAGGCTGCTGTCGCCGCTACCGCTTCAGGTAGTGGTACGAGATCGCCTACGAGGCCGAGCCAAATAAGGATATCTTTATCCAGACCAGCAACGGGAGAAACCCCTGCCGTGTCTGTAAGTATACCCAGCGAGATTCCACCTGATGAACCTCGATTGGATCTGGGTGAAGATTCGGAAGAATACCTATCGATGTCAGTTAACACACCCCCTTCTCCAGGTATGACAGCTCGCTTAGCATCATTAAGAAATAATTTAGCTGTACTGGCCGCAGACGCAACATATATACCATCGGCCATGGGTAAATGTCGTCTTTACGCCTCTTTTTAGAAAAATTAACATCATTTTGATATTAACTCTCTTTTGTCTTCTTTTCAGGGGAAGACATCTTTGGGGAGGGCAGTGTTGACGCGCCTTTTGGCTCTGTTTCAGCTCTTAGCGATGACATGAAGGTGCCCGACTTCGAAGAGAAAACATTTTCGGGTGCCGGCTCGCCCAAAATAGTTCCGATATCTCAAGAGGAGGATGAGCCTGTCATTGCGACAATGCCTCCTTCGAGTACGTCGGTCACTTCGTCCGTTGTTGGCGCATCTTCCTTTGTCGCACCATCTGTTGAGGCAACGGCTGTGGCAACATCGTCTGCGGTCATTCCTGGAGGGAGGTTCGCCAACATTGCAGCACTCCCAGCGTCCATTCGGATCTAGCCCTGCTGACTGAGCAGTATACTAGTATCTTCTACACCACTTTAAAAATGCTAATATCAATGGTGTTGGAGAAGAATCTAAGCTTCGAGACTCTGAGGAGGTCCTCTCAGTTCGCGATAGTGCCGATCAGAGACTTCAACGACACTGGGAGGGCTGACACGCTGGAGGAGATAGTTAATGGTTTGGAGCAACCCATTAACGAATACTTGCAGCTATCTCGAGGCAGCATTGACGGTCTCGTTCAAGCTAGGTATGACTCCCTAACTGCAGAGCTTGCTAGGCAACTGGAATCTCTGAATAAATCCGTCCAGGAACAGCAGCAGGAGATAGATCATGAGCGTACCGAATTGGAGTATGTCATTCCTTAGCTGACTCAGTGCGAAGCCGAATATGAGGAGGAGACAGCGAGGGCCCGCAGATTGAGAGATGAGCTCGCTCAATTAGAGGCGAAGGCTCTCACTTTGTCGGTAACTCGAGATATACTGAAGGATCGAATGGAGATTGCTCAGAAGAACTTGGCACATGTGGGTGTCATCCACTTAGGTTTTGTACGTGCTCGGTCCGAGCTATATGCTTTGAACAATGATGCGGCAAGGTTGGAACGGGCTCGCGCCGACGTCTTGAACTCCAGGGATGAGAGAATGGTTGCTCTGGCATGACAGATTCACGACTTAACCGCTCCCCCCAAATGATGTACTTTTTTGCTTTTCGATGTAATTTTGCTCTTTCTGGGAATAGTAAAGAGGGTTTTATCTGACTTTGTGGACCCATCATTTTAGAATATAAATGACAGGTTTGGGTGAAAGTGATATTAGAGGTAATATGGACATGATATACTCTCGGTAAGCTTCAGCAGGACATATCTATTCAGAGGTTATATGGACATGATAGAATTTGCTCCCACTAAAATTTGTACACAAAACACTATCAGAGGTAATATGGACGTGATAGGTCTTGAAGTTCCAAATTAGTTAAACATATCTATTCAGAGGTTATATGGACATGATAGAATACGATCCAACTAGTTTTGTTTTGGAAGTAGTATTGTCAGAATGAGATCTTCACCATACTCCATTTGAGCAAAGGAGGTTAAGCATAGTACCTCTTCAGGAATTTGCTGTTGATAGGAGCCATTAACAAGTCTCCATTAGGCTTGGCTAACCTGTAAGTGCCATTTGAGAACGTCGTCTCGATCACATAAGGGCCTTCCCATTTGGGTTGGAATTTACCCTTACTCTTGTGAGTAATAATCATTGGCCTTCTCACAGCTAAAACTAGCTCGCCAACTTTGAACACTCTTTCCTTTACTTTTTGATTAAAAGATCTGGAAATGCGTGCCTGGTAGAACGCGATGCGCTGTTGAGCCTGAAGGCGTTTCTCGTCTAATCCTTCTAGCTCTTGAAGCCTTAATAGGTCATTCTTTTCTTGAGTCAACTCATTAGCCACAGCTATCCTGAGTGACGAAATTTGGACCTCGATGGGGAGAACTGCTTCACTCCCGTAAACCAATGAGAATGGGGTACAACCTGTCGGTGCCCGTACTGTTGTGCGGTATGCCCAGAGACATTCTCCCAGCTTCTCATTCCAATCTCTCTTGTTCGAAGAGACAAAATTTTTCAAGAGCTTGATAATGGTTTTATTGAAAGCTTCCGCCAAACCATTAGCAGCAGGATTATATGCCGTAGAGGCCATATTTTGTATCCGATTTTTATCGCAAAATCGATGAAATGCTTGGCTGATGAATTGAGGCCCATTGTCATGAATTATCCTCCGAGGTATCCCAAAGCGATAAACGACATGATGCTTGATGAAGCTGATCACATTAGATGTCTTTACCTCAGCAAGAGGGATCGCCTCTGCCCATTTGGAGAAATAATCCCTGATGGCCAGTATGAACCGGTGACCTCTGGAAGAAGACGGGTGAATAGGACCAATGATATCCATACCCCATGCTTCGAAAGGCCATGATGCAACCGTAGGATGTAGATGTTCAGACGGTTGATGTATAAAGTCTGCATGAACCTGACAGGCTCTGCATTGTCTTGCATACTTTATTGCATCTGTGATCATAGTTGGCCAGTAATATCCCATCCTCCTGATACGATCCTGTAGCTTAGGACCGGGTTGATGCGCTCCGCATATGCCGTCATGAGCTTCACGAATAATCCGCTGTGCCTCATCATCGGAGAGACATCTCAATAGCAGTCCGTCGTAGGTCCGACGATATAGACACTGTGAAGACGCATCAAAACAGAAGCATAATGATCGTCTTTTGACGGATACTGCTTTTTTAGGGTCCTCCGGCAAGATTCTGTATGCCACGAAATCTATAAAGGGACTTCTCCAGTCTCTCTTAGGAGGATCGGCATTTACAGCGTAGCTGCGTTCTATGTGAAAGTTATTTTTCACACAGAATAAATCTCTGTTAAGGAGGATCACCGAATTCTGCCTTCTTATAGGAATAGCTAAATCTGCAGCTAGACTGGCTAGGGCATCAGCTTCCAGATTCTGAGAGCGAGGCACATGCTCTAGGAAGAATCCTTTGAATATCATGGCTATCTCGACCGTTGCTCGGTGATAGGGGATGAGGTCTGGATTTCGGACTTCATATATTTCTCTGACTTGATTGACGATCAGCAGAGAATCACCGAAAGCTTCCAGAGATTCGACGCCCAATTCTTTAGCGATTTGGAGCCCGATTAGTAGAGCGTTATACTCCGCCACATTATTAGAATAGGGCTTGCTAAGAGAATATGCTCGATAGATGACGAGTTTATCAGGAGTAACCAGGACAATTCCTACTCCTGAAACCACGTTTCCCCTGGGACCAGTCCTGGAGGCACCATCGAAGAATAGTTGCCATGCATCGCTTTCCATTACGAAATTACATTCTGCAACTTCGTCAGAAATGTCCTCGTATAGTTTGGAGGCCTCCGGGATCGGATGAGCAGCTAGGAAATCAGCCAACGCTTGGCCTTTGATGGATTTCTGAGGGACGTACACCATGTCATACGGTGTTAATAACATCGCCCAAGTCGCGAGTCGAGAGTTAAGAACACTTGGCTTGCTCATCAATACCCGAAAAGGATTGATCCTCGAGATGATATGAATAGTCTGGCCTGTGACATAGTATCGCATTTTCTGAATAGCGAACATCAGAGCCAAGTATTCTTTTTCCACTGGACTGTACCGATGTTCAGCTCCGACCATCATCCTGCTTAGATAGTAGATAGCTTGTTCATGACCCACATTGTTCTTCTGTGCGAGAAGAGCTCCCAGAGAATGATCCATCACTCGAACATATAGCAAGAATGGTCTTCCTATGACAGGAGGTACCAGAACTGGCGGATTAGTGAGGTAGCGTTTGACATCATTAAACGCTTGCTGACAGGCTTCGTCCCAAACGAAGGATACACCTTTTTTCATGAGACGAGAAAAGGGCTGACACCTCCCGGAGAGGTTGGATATGAATCTCCGTTTATAAGCCAGACGACCTTGAAATCCCCTGAGTTCTCTCAGATTATGGGGTAGTCGCATTTCTAAGATGGCCTTGACTTTATCAGGGTCCACTTGAATGCCTTTAGCGGTAATGACAAATCCTAGGAATTTGCCACTAGATACCCCCAGAAAGGACTTTATAGGATTCATTTTGAGTTGATGTTGGCGCATCAACTCAAATACTGTCTTCAAGTCTTGGATGTGATTGTCCTTGAGGCGGCTTTTGACAGCTACATCGTCTACGTAACATTCCACTGTTTTGCGTAAATACTCATGGAATATGTTACTCATAGCCCGTTGGTACGTAGCCCCGACATTCTTCAATCCGAAGGGCATGACCGTATAGCAATATACCCCCAATGGTGTCCGGGAGGCAGTATATTTCTCGTCTTCAGGATGCATTTTGATTTGATTGTATCCCGAGAATCCGTCCATGAAAGACATACGTTCAAAACCGCATATATTGTCAATTATGACTTCTGTAATGGGAAGAGGAAACTCATCCTTGGGGCAGGCTGTAGCGCCCCGTTTAACCGGTGCGGGGAGCGCAGCTAAGAAACACAAACGGTATCGTTCGATCGGGATAGATTGAATTAAGAACTCGTCCTCGTTATGGATTTATTTCTTCGGAATCGATTCCCATATTCAGTGGACTGCGCCCCAAGGATCGGCTTAGCGGCAGAGTCAGGAGGGACCTCTCCGCTGCTATCTTTTATTGCCTCGGTTTTCGATGTCGCTTGTTGCTTTCGTTCTTTGAGTTGGTTTTGGAATTTGCTTGTTTTCCTTGAACGGTTTCGATGATTTTTATTGTTTTCGTTCATTGAACTGCACTTCTATTCCGAGATTGGAAAGAGAGGAAGAAGTATTAATCGAGCTATTTGTGTGTAGGTGAACGAGCAGTAGGCGGCTTGCGAGCGGAGTCGTGAAGCGCCTCTTTCCTTCTTCTTTCCAACTTCTAAGTGAGTGGCTACCAACCCGATTAGCTAGCCCTGCTTCCAAGCTTCGTGCCCTAAAAATCTGCATTCTTCTTTGCCCCGATCAAACGATACCAAGTAATAATAAAAGAAACCAAGATAAAAGAGAATAGACTTGGTTAATACTGCTTGTCAATCAAACTCGTGAACGGTTACTTACTTGCATGCTTGTTCGTTTGGAATGTTATATATATGCTTCAATTTTAGTTAGAATTTATCTTCTTCTATAATTGAGTAAGCACAAATTATTCAAGGAGGCTATACAAAACAAATCATGCAATATTACTTGTCCTGTACAACGTGCTGCCTCAACTGCATAAATGTTAACGTGCTATGAACGATCGATCACGGACAACTTGTGCACAAGGTAAATGGTTCTGCAGACGGTCGCTGGGGCACTGGCACCGATCCAGTCCGGGCAGAACTCAACGTTTAGTCTCACGTGATTGACGGGATGCTTGCAGCGCACCACGTGCTTTCGTTGCAAACATACTCGTCAATGACTATTGTCCATAACGACTTCTGGCCAGTGATCCCAACGTGTATATTTAAACCTGTTGCATACTAACTTGTGTCTTCGTTTCAGGGAAGGCATGTAAGTGTTGTGCAGGTAATTCAGACGGGTAGGTAAAATCCACCGAACGGTGGCACGTTCATTTCAGTAAATTCTATATGCTGCTTACTTGTAAATGAACTAAGGCAAGATAGAAACCCATAAATATGCATGCTTCATTTAAAAATAACGTGTTGATTGGTATAGTTCGGCTAGCTCGCCTTCACCAGCATGTTTCGATATGCTGACCCTCGTTGAAACAGGTTCTCCGCACTAAGGCGAACCGAGCGAGGAGCCAAAGTCGTCTACCCGATCCAGTCCAGCTGTTGGCGCATCTTCACCGCGCCCCTTGAAGCCTTTTGAAGTCTGAAGCTGCAACTCTTCATACACAAATGCAACTCCGTGGCAAAGTTATCCTCCAGCCAGGAGGTCTATATCTTTTGAAGTATAGTAAAGGGATATAATGTACAGGACTGCTATCTCATTTTGAGTCATCTCTTTTGTAAGCCATTCGGCATATTAGCTGACTCGTTTAGGAGTTTGTAATAGATGTTCATTATCAATAAAGAGAACTTTTTCATGTTTCAATCTGTGTTTCAATTTATCTGTGTACTCTGAATATGTGCTTGCTATGCAAATCATTAAAGCCTTGTGCGGGCGCAATCCCAGGCCCGCACGGCGGTCACGATTCGGGGGACGCCTCAAACGATTCTACGGAATCGGGTCGTGACACAGGCTGCATTCAGATATCTGTAATCGATGCAGACACGTACTTTCCCATTTTTCTTTATGACCGGGACAACATTGGCGACCCAGTCAGGATGTTGTTCCTCCCGGATGAAACCGTAGGCTATCAACTTCTTAATTTCAGCTTCAATGGCGTCCATCATATCCGGGCGGAACCAGCGTTGGTGCTGCTTCACAGGCTTCGAATCGGGCAATATATTGAGTTTATGAGTAGCCACCTTTGGATCAAGACCTGGTATATCCTCATAGTTCCATGCAAAGACGTCGATATATTCTTTTATCAGCTGGATAATTTCCTCCCTTTCTTCTTCGGAAAGATTGTTACTGATAAATATCGGCTTTGGCGAAAGTTCATCCCCAACATCAATTTGGATAACTTTATCTTCAGTGGGAGGTTCTCTCTGCTCGAAGCAAAATTCCCATTGTGTATCCATTTGTTGAGCCCAAGCGTCATTCTCAAACAGTTCAGATTCTTGTTCGTCTGCTTCGAAGGAATCTGCCACTACCGTATTTACTAATAATTTTTGTTCGAGAGCATGAGATAAGTCGGAGGGCGACGAGCCATTTTCAAAAGAGGAAAAGATATCCTCGTTTGACTCAGAAGTTGCCAGGGAGGTGGTATACCCTAACCCGAAACGAGTTCGTTGACAGTAGGGATCGCCGTACAGCGGCATTCGTCTACCTTTCCCATAGTTGAGACCTGGTTCCAGATTCAAGTCATAACCCATACTTTGCATGATCTTCAAAGCTTGCGGGCTGTATCTGTGAACCTGCATTTTACCAGCATCGTCATCGAAAGAATCTTCTTGTACAGTCGGTTTATTGTGCAAGCGACCGAAGACTATTGAACGCTGACTGCTATAGGCAGGCGGGACAATGAAGATAGAATCCTCATGTGGTCCATATGTCGTGATGACATTGGATGACGCCGCTACTTCCCACATGTACGGATGATAGGAATCTATAGCTTCCATTTTTGTGCTATAGGTTCTATATCTTCATGGGGAGAGGATTCCTGATTTGGAATTTGAGCGTCAATATACTGGAAAAGATGATCTTTATTAACATAAGAAACCGCGTTCCTGGTTGTATTTACATCAATCGGCTGCCTATTGTGCCGAAGGTTGATGACCAAGGGTGGAGGCTTCTGGTTCAAAGTGATCACTAGAGGATCACCTCCTTTTCCTGACCTAGTTTTGTTCAGGTGGATAGCCATAGGCTCCGTGGCTTTCGGACGAGCAGTTCGCCCTTTCACCTTGATTGACAGAGGTTGCTCGGCAGAGGGTTCTTCTGGCTCCCGGTGGGATTCCTTCTCTGCTTCTCCTGACACCTCTTTCATGTAGTCTTGAGAGTACAACATGGCATCAGATTAGTAGGATTCTACTCCTTTAAACGGGTTCAGGTCAGCAAACTCCGTTTGTACTGTTCCTTGGGCATCTACATATTTAAAGCATTGATGTAGAGTAGAAGGAACGATATTGTGGTCATGGATCCAAGGTCTACCCAGCAGAATATTGTAGGACACCTCTGAATCAATGACATAACATGTAGCCACTGATCTGAGGTCGCCAATCTGGATCCTCAGACGAATTTTCCCCAACGGCTTACTTTTTTTGGCGTTGAAACCCACGATTGTAGTGGTAGTGTAAGCCAATTCGCTGGTAGGAATCCTCAGCGGTCTGAGCAGACTATGAGGAATGATGCTGATTGATAATCCCGGATCTATGTGAATCCGGTCGACCTCCATGGAACCGACGTATCCGGTGTAATAAAGGGGTCTGTCATGCCTGTTATGCTTTAACAACATGTCATCTTGAGTAAAAGTGATATTCGGGACCACCTCCATCACACTGTGGCATTGAGGACATGCCACGAGTTCTTCGTCAGGGGACTTGAGCTGGGTCAAGTATGCATCCGCCTGCATTAATGCTTCACTCAGGGCTTGACGAGTGTCTTGAGAGAGCCTGAGTAGTTCGAAGATGGACAACCTGGCTGGTGTTTTGGCCAATTGGGCCAGGATGTCAAAGTTGTATGGCTTCTCTAAACCTTTGTTTTGAATGTTTTTCAAAGGTTTATCGAAGCACACTTCTTTTTTCTTCCCTTTGTCCGCCGAAGTTGGTCTCGAAGGACCGGCCTCTGGTATGGCGGGTTCTGGTTCTGAAGGCTTGGCAGCTGAAGCGTCTGCCGGTGCATCTTCCTGACTTGCTCCATAGTCCTTGAGGTAAGATTTCCCTGAACGGGTTCCAGTAGCCAAAACCTCGTCTTCTGACGCCGAGTGTACCGTAACCATGTGACATGGTTTACGCTTCGAGTTCTTCTTAGACTTAGCCTTAGCAGCTTGAGTCTCTTTCTCGATCTCTGACACCACATCTTGATGAACCCACATAATCTTGCCTCCTTTGGTAATTAGGGGTACCAGGTCATGATTTTGACCCCTAGTTGGAGGGAGATTAACGATGTTCATCGTTGTCCGAGAAATAGGTGTAACATCGTCCGGGACTTCTTGGGGAGGCAGATTGCCAAATTGCAAAGAGATCATGTTGGCTGTGACCGTCTTCTCGCTATTACGCAGAGTGATGGCCTTAGCATCGATCAGCTCCTGGATCTTCCTCTTCAGTACATAACACGCCTTTGTAGGGTGGTGTATGTATCTATGGAAGATGCAGTACTTGGGGTTATTAGTATTGCCGACTTCATTAGGCCGCTTCTCCTCAGGAAGGGTAATCTTGCCGCTTTTGACGAGACACTCGAATATGCTCGAAATATCGTCGTCGTCGAAAGAGTATACTTCAATGGGCCGGGAAGTCCCAGATTTCGTCTGTGTGGTTGCCGCAGTCTTTTGCCTGGACGTATTGATCGCCATAGCTTCTTTTCCTTTGGCACCACGAGGATGGTCGCTGTTGGAGGATGACCTCTTGCCTCTATCAGAGGCAGAGATCATGATGCCATTATCACGGGCCTTCCGACTGTTGTCCTCGGCGGCTACCGCTGAGATGATGAACGAGGGCCAATCATGGAACTGATATGGTCCTGTGAACACCGAGATTACGGAAAGAAGGTTCTTCCTGCAAATGTCCACCAATGCCGAGTCTGGAACTCCGGGAGGCATTTGCAAAGTGGCTTGACGAAAATGTTCTATGAAAGTGCGAACGTCCTCTTTTTCCTTCTGCTCCACTTCGATGAGAGAGGACATAGACATGTCCATCCCTCCCTCATAGAATCGTGCGAAGAATAAAGTCTTGAAGTCTTCAAAGGAAGTAATGCAGTTGTCCGCCAGACTACGGTACCACTGATAAGCCACTCCCGAGAGACAGCCCTTGAACACCCGAGTAAGGAGGGCGTCATTCCCCTGTAATAACACCGTCATCATACTGAAGTAGTTCATGTACTGACTCGGTGATGTTTTTCCCTCGAACAAAGCCATAGTCTGTGGTTTGTATCTAGGAGGGAAAGGGACCTCATCCGAGAAAGCTGGGTAAGGCTGGTTGATTCCCAATTTCTTGAGCTGATCTTTGTGCTTCAAGGCATCAAATTGGGCTTTCAACTCCCGCACTGCCTGCATCGGATTTTCAACCGGTAGCGGGACCACGGAGTGGTGAGGAATCGGTTGTATCACGACTCCAACAGGAGGTAATACGTTCTCCGAATGAGGAAGCGGAGGAGCTGCTGACTCCTGATCTAGAGCAGGCTCTTGGATCGCGTTGGATGGTGGTAAGTCCACCCACACACGTATCTGAGTTGGAGGGACCGATGCTTGAGCCATAGCAGCTGTGTGTTGAGTCAGCATCATCTGGTATATATTCTCCATCATGGATTGCATCTCTTTCAGAGATGTCTCCAGTACAATAATGCGTTGCTCAGTGCTCCCCGAAGGGGAAGCTTCCTCGCGTTCATCTCCAATGGCATAGACTCCCATCTCCCTGGGTGTCATTGAAGGATTAGTATAGATCTTTGTAGAAGTTGACTCTATACTTTCAACATCTGATTCGGGAGGCTGGCGACCCCCAACATCGAAATCAGAAGAGTACGAAGCCGATTGTCGTGACCTCGAACGGGTGTTTCGGAACACCCCAGCTTCAGTGTTCCTAAGGAGCTTGTTGAATCTCCTTCGGCTCGGAGTTCTAGAGGGATGACATCTTGGGTTCGACCTTCCTTTAGGTATGTGTGAAGCCATGTTCACTGATGCATGTGTGGGCCCTTCTTCCTGGAAAGACGGAGAGTAGCTCAATCGGTCAAAAACCGACCGTTTTGCTTCAGAACAGCAATAATTAACTACAATCCTATGACTATTACAATAGTGCTCCATAGGAGGCGTAATAGACATGCTGGAAGATCCCCTATCCTTGCGTTTCTGGATCAGATACTCACGCAGGTCAGGAGGATTTACAGAAGAAGAAGAAGATGGCTTGTTCCTTCTGTTCACCTCTGTGGGCATGCGAATGTTGGGAACCATAGTTCTCCCCGTGCCACCCGTATACAACAGGTTGGCCATCTGGGTAGCGGATGATCCCCAAGGAGTGTATCTTTCTGGAAACTGAGCCTTCTTTATGCTGAGGGGCTTAGCCTGGCGTAATTTGGAGCTCTGCTTAGGTTGGCGTAAAGCTGAGGAGGTCCTCAGTCGGCCATCAGCTTCTCGCGTAATCCGGAGGGGGGGGGCAGATTCTTCCCTTGCTGGCGTAAAGGCCGAGAAGTTGAGCAGTCCGCCACTTGCTTTCCCTTGCGTAGATTGCAGGGATCATCTGCTTTTCCGCGGAGGGCAGATGCATTTTTACGCGCGGAGCGCGTTTGGAATTTTTGATTTGGCACTAAGGCATTGTCAGAAATTCTGTCTGCCACGTCATCGATTGGAGACAGAGTTTTACGTGCAGAGCGCGAAGGTTGTGCAGCTACAACCTGGCTGGTCGGAGAGATCAGAGAGTCGGCAGGAATGGTAGGGGATGTCTTGGGCATCCAGACCTTACGCAGCTTTCTATTGTCTTGGATAGAGAGAGAGAGTGAGAGCTATCCTATGTTCGAAGCATATCTTCGTAGGCAGACTGGTCGAACTAGACGACCAGGGTCTTCTTCACGGATCCTACGGATACCGCATCGTGTTGAGCAATTGCTTTCTCATCAGAAGAGAAAGATCTCCCCAGCAGAGTCGCCATCTTGTGTTTGATAATAAACGAAAGAAATAAAATAAGTTTTATACGAAACCCGCTCTTTGGTTTACAAACAAGAAGTACAATTAATCATATACGAGGATGTCAAGTACAATTTTTTAGTCTGGGTAAATATTGCTATAGGAGTCTGATCTGCAGTCGATCACTTTGTCCCTTGGACCACACGATGATGAAGAAGTGCCGTAGAAGACAGAAAAAGCTTCGAAGGTTGCAAAGGGGAGTGGATGCTCGATGCCAAAGTCGTCGATCACTACTCTTTGTCTGAGCTCTGGATTCTTCTCTCTCAAAGACTCTTTGACTCTTAGTTCTTCGACCTCTTCTTTTGACCTTGGAATCTTCGCCCTCGGTTCTCACTTTGAGTTTTTCGACCTTGGACCTCTGTCAATAGAGGTCTCTATTTATAGGGTTTTAGTGACAGTAACCATCCAATCGGCGTAGAAGCCGGGTAGTGAAGAGTATGGCACTTTTTATGTGATGGTTACAATAACCGTTACCCACGTATAAATGATCCCCTGAATGAGCGTGTGACGCATGTCCCATTAAGAGATAATGCGTATAACTGCTGCAAAGATCACGACATAAAAGCCACGTAGGTAGTTATCCCTTGCGTAGAAGAGGTTGGCGTAGAAGCCAATAACTGTCACCATGGCGTAGAAGCCAAAGGGTTATCAAACTGGCGTAGAGGCCAGGTAGGCGTAGAAGCCGAGCAGGCATAGAAGCCGAGTAGGCATAGAATCCGAGTGGGCGTAGAAGATAGCTGATCCCCGTTGCTTGACTGAGGCTTTGTGCGAATTTTGGACGAAATAGCTTTAATACGCACCAACGCAAATGTAGCCTGAGTTGGCGTATTCCAAGGAGATAGCGTACAACGTGCTCCCAAATCTGAGAATAGCCTGGTGGCGTAATGTGCAAAAGTGATGATGTGGACGTTTTAGCCGAAATTATGGCTTTTGGAGATATAATCAAATTTCTTGCATTAAATGCAGAGATCTGCTCCCATCCTGTGCATTAAATACAGAGATGTGTCTTGAAGATCTGCCACCATTCTGCGCATTAAATGCAGAGACGTGCCTCGAAGATCTGCCACTATTCTGCGCATTAAATGCAGAGACGTACCTCGAAGATCTGCCATCATTCTGCGCATTAAATACAGAGACGTGCCTCGAGCCCTGTACGAAGAGCAGCTTTTGACGTGGCAGCCTGTTTATCTTCTGTGGAGCGTAAAAAGCTCACATCTGCCTGTGTAAAACTAGGTAGCGTATTCCCTTGTATGCGTAAAAGCAGTTTACGCCAAGAAAATGTCACTAAACGACAGTCTGGGTCGCTGTGCTGCGCCATCATTATAGCCGTCGTCTGGATAGTCGTGCAGTACTCTTTGTCCGGAGTCAGACATAAGGTTCACTGCATGATTTGACCGGTTCATTTTGGGGAATACGAAGCGTCCCTCGTACACTTCAATGCTGCATTAAAAGCGGATGAGTTTTACGCCATAAAGGCGAGATAGCACCCTTTTTACGCTGAAGCAGCATAGACGTACTGCATTACGCGGATAGTCCTTGAGCTTATATTTTACGCTGTACTTAGCGGAAAAGCTCTGTTGTACGCCGATGGCTCCGAAGTCATATTTTACGCTGCCCAGCACCAACATGCTGCGTATAGCTATTCATCGTATTTTTCATGCTTCTACAAAAAGAATTCAGAGCTTTGGCTCTGATACCATGTAAAAAAAATTGATTGATTTACTTCCAAGAGAGGGGGTACATATATATATATTAGGAGGCTAGCCTCCTCCTTATTTTCTATTCGATGTAGGACTAAATAAGTCTCCCTTAACTCAATACTTATATTAAGGAAGTGGTAAAAACAGGTTTGGTGTTGGGTGGCTCCTGAAAAGTAGGGGTGCAACAAAGGGAACTCTGAAGGTTAAGTATCCTTTCGCCTTGAGCTAGGGTCAAAGATCAACCCAAGCTAGGTTCAGTTCTCGAAAGTCAAACTTCTCTTCTGCAGTTAGAGAGCTCCTGAGGGAGAGGGTCTAGTTTTGTTGTATGACGGAGCCCCAATGGCATGATGGTTTCTGTCACGCCCCAGTCCCAAAATACGTAGGACTAGGAACACGTAAGCATGCCAGCCGCATGGATATGGCAACTCCAATATATGGAAACCAAAATCCACACGTACGCTGTAATATGAATATCAATCCACAAGTGGTATAAAATGTATCACAAGTCGCATGGGTACAATCTAAATCTCATCCACAGAAAATTAATATAAATAAATAACCAACATCTATATAACTAGATCTCAATAAGAAGTATCTAGAGATGATAGTTGGATGGAAACAAATCCACTACCAACTCGAATGTAAGAGCAAATATTAAAGTAAGTACAACACAACAACACCATATAAGAACACCATCTAGCAATCACGGGCTCGAAGGGAGGACATCCACGAAACATATACAGCCATCCGATCTGTGCTCCTACAAATACTCAAGAGTAGATACACCTGGCAGAGGACCAGGTCCTCAGAGGGACGTAACAAGATACAGAAAATACGAGCCAACTTGAATACAGTAAACATGCATATAATTTAAAAATAAATAAGTACGCTGTACAAGACAATCTATATGAATGCAAATGAGGACAACTTTTCGACGTATGGACAAGGGTAGGCTACTCGATCTACCTCACAACTCACACACACGTCAATGGACATCAGAAATCGACATACCGCGGGGGTAGCGACTAGCGAGACTCCAGAAATCGACATATCGTGGGGGTAGCGACCAGCGCGACACACGCCCGTAGTGCGAGCTATATACTACGGTTTACCAGAGTGGTTAAAAGCCCATACGCCTAATGATTGTCCTCTATGATACTAGGTGCCATGTGTGTGTCAACATATCTAATACATAGTAATGACTGGAGAAAAACTACACATGCAAGAACTATACAGAAATAAAATAAATGAACAGAAATATAAATAGCATGCAAAGTACTGTAAACAATTTGGCAAGGTATCTTGCCTGGTAAGAAAGCTGCAAGGTGTACTGTCCAGAAGTCAACGCACAGGATCAAAAACTATGGCCACAGAACAAATGTCTCCGGATGCTGAAATAAATATCACCAACATTTCTAGAATGAGCAAAATAGCTAAAAAGTACTTCCCTTTCGTCCAATTTGGACACAGGGGCAAAATGGTAATTTTGGGTAAAAGTGGGGTCCACTTGTGGCACACTTTGCACCGAAAAGCGTGTCAAGGTAACGGTCTCTAAATGGGACAAACTATAGGTCAAATAACTCTAAATGTCAGTACGAACCCAACGGTATGTCCAAATGTGGATTTCGATGAGCCGAACACAAATTTGTCCAAAAAGTCAACTGTGGGGCCCGCCAATTGGCGATCTGGTCAACCGTCTCAGAAATGCGTGAAAATTGGGTCACAGGACCAGCGCGTTACCACGAGTCCAGTGGCGCAAGTTTTGTCACAATCTGACAAACGTGCACAAAATACGCGTGAGTTCTATAAAAGTTGTGACACGGGATGTGTCCGCGGATACGGTCTGATTCCGGCGCACACACGCGTCCGAATCAGTCCCCACGAATTTTCACGTGTCCGGTTAGGCTGCGTGCACCATTCGGTACACTTGGCACACGGCGGGGCGGTCCCGTTTGGCGGGGCGCGCTCCGTTTTCCAACTTTTGGAAATCTGAAAAAAGTGGGTGCGCGCAGTTTTGTGACGAATATCATTATGTCCACAGCAACTAATAGCATAGGGTTATTTGACAGAAAATAAACTAGGTCAAGTATTCTACAGGTATCAAAAAGAATCACCGAATTTGGATCTCTGTGGTGGGAGATACGAACTCGGCAATATGGGTGGTCATTCTGGAATTCTGCGATTTCAGAATTCTGTCTGCTCGCACCGACTTGGGCGCTGTTTTTCACCTAGGGGCACACATTTTCCGAGGTTGGCTATAAAACAAATATTGGAGAGGGTTAAGGGATGATCATACTTATGAAGACGAAACATTGTTTGGTCGAGCGAGTCGACGGAAAATCACGCCGGAGCGAAGGTGCTTCGAGTGGGATTCTGCAGTTCGCGAGGTCGGCGTCGACGGGATGGTTGGATGGCTTGGTGGGGCTTCTCTGGCTGCGGTGACGGCTCTAGAGGTCTGGAGATTTAGGTTAGGGTTTTGAAGGATAGCTATATATATATATATATATATATATTATAGGGAGAGAGAGAAGGAGCGGATGGAGCGGGTTTGGAGCTGCGGCCAAGAGGGAAGGGGGTCGGGTCCCTGGGAACGTTTAGTAGTTTAGTTTATTGAACTAAGGGGCGGTCCATTGGAATGAAGGGGCTAATGCAATGCTAAAGGGGGCGGGCTTAAAGTTGCTGGAGGGATTTTACTAAAGCTAAGTTTGCAGCAAGTCTTATGTAAACTAATAAGTAGTAGTAGTTATTACTATTATTATTATATTATTAGTTAATTTCTATTAGTTAAGCTTTAATTAATTAATTCTTTTCTTAATCTTTTCTTTTCCTATTAATATATGCATATATATATATATATATATATATATATATATATATATATATATATATATATATATATATATATATATATATATATATATATATATATATATATATATTTGTATATATATATAATATATATACTCATAGAAAATTCTAGATTAGAATAATGCACAACATTAGGCTAGCAACTGCTCAAGGGGGTCTCCTACATGGAATAAAATCCGAAAAATTCCTGATGGTCCCACAAGTCCTCTAAGTGCCCGAACACCTAACATAAAAATTATTAAAAATCTATTTCTCCTATTTAGCTCTAATTACTACAATTTAAATTAATAATTAATAATAAAAGGGTATATACGATTTCTAGGAAAGGGCTTTTACAGTTTCTTAAGGTGTCACTTCAATAGAATGAAGATTGTTGGAGTCACATTGAAAAGACAACGAGAGGGGAAGATCGAGAAATAGGGGAGGGGAAGAGTTAAGCTCCAATGTGGTTGGATTTATGTAACAGGTGGGTTGTTATAAACAGTCCAACTCGTTTTTAACTGAAAATTGATGATTTTGTCACATATCATTCAACCTGGAAAAAAGTTGGATGTCGATCAACATATTGGGTTCAACTTGACATCATCTTATATATGCCAGTACCACCTATAGGACATAAATCTAGATTCAGTGTCGTTTTCCACTGGAAATCGATCATGTCGACTAATATATACATCAATGAATTTATTAGTATCATTGTTGAATGCCAACACGCAAAATTCTAATTGTGTGAGTAATGACACACAAAAAAGAATAGCTAAACCATGAATTTTGTATGCCACTTTCCGTTTAAAAAAATCTATATAAATAAAGGGTGTCATAATGTTAAACGGTGCACTAGACATATGCTTTCCTACCACTTGAAAAAATCATTATAATCCTGATTCTAATATATATATATAACGTAAGATATTAAAGTAAACTAATATTTTATAAGAATATTTCAGTTTATTTGAAACATATGACTATTATTAGAGAATTATGGCACAACATAAGTTTCTTGGGATGACTTAGAGTATACCATTTATTCAAGCGGAGTATGAAATGGTAGCAATAGTGTTTGGTTTAACTTGCTAAAATTATTTTAATTCTTATGCCACACTACTCTTTATATTATTTTTATTTTAATATTATGATACAAATAGTGATTGATGCATTTTCATTGGACATTTTTAGTGGATAAAATTATTATTTTTATAGAGAGTTTGCAACACATCAATTAACATTTAAATACTGATTACATTAAGTAGTGGAATAAATAAATTATTAACTAAAAATTTTCTTATTATTCTGGTTTAGTTTAACTTGAAATATTATTTTTATAGAATTTAACTCTTAAAAATTAGTAATCCTATATTATTCAAGAAACTCCCTAAATTTTGAATCCAACCAAAGTTGAGATACCACCATTTGAAAATAATCAATTAATAGTCAATTGTCAAACACTCCAAAAAATGTTATGAAGAATAAAAGTTGTAAATCCTTTATATATATATATATATATATATATATATATATATATATATATATATATATATATATATATATATATATATATATATATCAACAAAAAAATGTTATAAAGGTACAAAAGTTGTAAATCATTCATATATATCTATATCTATAAAGAGGATAACTTCAAATCCTTAAAATTCCACCAATCTACTGTACAGTTCCAAACTTTGAGATGGAAGGATAAAAAAGAAAGGTTATTTTTATATGCACTACAAAAATTACTTAGGCTAGTCCAATTTTTTTTTAGTTATTTATAAGTTTGCCACTGAAAAAATTATTTTAGGATAGTACAATTTTTTTCAGGACTATCAAAAAATTTGACTGTCCTAAAAATTTAGGACTGTCAATTTTTTTGACAATCCTTCCTATTGGAAGGACTGTCACAGTCCTTGACGACGAAAGTGGTCGATGCAGCAGTGGAGCTCCATGTTCTGGAGGAAGGTGCAGTGTTCTGCGAGGGAGAAGCGGCCGGAGTCGGAGGCATTGGCGACGGAGATGATGTGCAGGTTGGAGCAGGTATGGGAGATTGTTTCAAGAGCAGAGTCGATGTCGGCGGAGTCGAGGAAGGAAGAGCGGAAGATGGGGAAGGAGGAGAGGTGGTCGAGGCGGAGGGAGAGTGTGCCACAGGTAAGGAGAAGGGGAAAAGAATTGGGGGAGGAGGAGAAGGAGGGAGATATGGAAGATGTTGTGAAGCGGGAGAGGAGGCGGGGGAGGGAGAAGAAGGAGGAAGGGGGGAGGGAGAGGCGGCGGTAGCGGCGAAGGCCGTTGAGGCAGATCCAGTGGCGACAGACGAGGGGGAGGGAGGGTAACAATAACTAAATTTTGCCAGGGGAAAAGGGGTTAAATGGTTAATTCTTACTAGGTTTTTATTCGATGGTTGCTCCAATTCCACCGGGCTGCTACTGCTTTTGCTCTTTGTTGTTGTCTACAGCGGAGCAAAGAAGTCGAGATTGGTTCTGCGACTTCCATCGTAACGACAGCTTGGTGCTCCTCTGCTTCGATGGAGTACCGAGACTGTAGTGAGTGTTGTCGACTGTGAGATGCGTGTGGAGTAGCAGAGCAGTGCTTCCCATAGCTTCATGTTTCTCTCACAGTGTAGAGAGACAAAAAGAACCCGATAGTTTTGTGGTGCTTCTCTTGTCCATTAATCAGGGCCAATTGGTACACGGTCCCTTGAGTCTCGACTCAGTTTAACCGAAGTCGAACGGATTTGGCTTTGGGCGAGTAGGTCTAGTCCCTCCACAAAGCGTTATTCATTCTGGAAAAGATCTAGATTTAAGCAGTGGTATAGTTATTTTGTAAGAACATCGTTAGTAAGGTCTATCCTAATTTATAGATTTTAGATTTAGAATGTAGGAAATAATTTGGTAGAATATCAAGATTCATTCCAAGTTCAAATTTCTAGATTCTCAGGCCCAACCCACCCACGGGAGCTATAGGTTGGGTCTAAGAATTTCTAGTATAGGAACTCATCTAGTAGAATAGTAAGTCCCAATTTGGAACCTCAATTTCTAGATTCAAGATTTTATACTATTTTTTTCATATTATTTTTTTGAACACACAATCTTTGGGACCAAAGGTTATTTTATCATTTTCTACTATTCTCAAACAAACCCAATCCATTCTACATTTATCTTTTTTTTTTTTTTTTAAATTTGGGCCTCAAGATGTAATTTTGAGCACAATCTACTAAGGATGATCTAAGAAAAGAAGTCACTTAAGATGTGTACAAAATAAATTTAACCTTGTTGTTCTAATATCATGTTAAAGTTTAGGTCAAATTCTTGAATTTAAATGAGAATTAAGGATTATATATTTATTTTAACACTCTTTAGGTGAGATAATAGGTGGTTTCATATGTCAGTAGTTTATTAGATTGTCCATGGGTCTATATTTTTTCTTTTCTTTTAACACTCATTACACTATCATGAGAAACATGAAAAAACAAGAAACTTTACTAGAATATGTTAAAGATATCAATATTAAAATTCTCCCTCACATGTGTGCAAAAATGAATTAATATGATAGTAAGGATATAATAAACATGATAACACTAACTACTCATGAATCACATGACAATATATGAGAAAAACTGTAACTAAAGTTGTTTAAGTATTGTACTTGCTTGTTGATAGCGACTAAACAGAGGAATAACCCGAAATACGAACTATCCATGAATTACCCATGAGCTAAATGATCCAAAAGTATCAATCATAACCCATCAACAATTCCGCAAAGTCAAAATTACACAAGTAAAGACAAATCAAAATTATTATATTTGGCAGGTTTCTTATAACGTAAGTTACTTGGTTACTTATTAGACAAGTTACCTAGATCTAGATTATCTAAACAATTTAACTTTTGTTTATGAATTTAAAACATGAAGTCTAAGTCTCAAAATTCATGATTAAAAATCTGTGCCACATAAATCAAGGTAAATGACCAAAGGTCCACTATTTCAAATTGATAATCCGTCCATTCAGATCGTAGATTTCAGAACATGAGTTTGCTAAATCAATGGATCTTCGTTTTTAGTTCGCAGATTGCAAGATCTGAAATAAATAATATTATAATGAAAAGGTGTATATAGTAGGTATTGATCTATCTAATGATCTTAGAAATTAACCAAAAATTATCGGGCAATGGGTAAACGTACCAACAAACCAACCATGCTCCCGCGTGGCTGGTGCTTTAATATGACTTATTAAATGTGCTTTCGCATGACTGATTCAATGTGCTTCCAATATGGTTGTTGCTGTGTGTTCCAACATGGTGTTTCAGCTTTGTAACTGTCCACTTCGTAGGAGTTACTATTGTAACCGCACACATTATATAGAGTTATTCCTTGGATTAACTATCCATTATAGGTGGTTATGGTTGCTAGGGGGCTTGGGTTCCCTATCGTCCCGACTCGCTCTCGAAATATTAGGTACGAGTATGTGAGTACGTTCAGCCTACGATGTAACATCGATGGTGGAACTTTGTCTATACTTCAATATCTATTATTGTCCAGAATATCCTCAACTATATGCATCCACAAACCTAACTATCAGTTAAACCATATGAAGATCTATAAAAAAAATACTGAAAGTATACGAATAAAAATTATGCATTTCAAACTATCAGTAGGAAGGTAAGATAAGAACCTCAATCCTAATCTTGAGCTCCATGAGAGTAGCCTAAAATATCAACGCATTTAGTCATAATTGGAGAAAAGTACAATTACACTAAAGAGATACTTACATATAAATCTATCATGATAAACTGAAAATAAATACATCTGTAAATAACACGAATTGAAATAATATATGAAGCAAAATATAGTTGGACTAGAATTAGAAAACATAATTAAAACTAATAATATAAAATGAATAAGTAGTAAAACAATACCAAACTCTCTCAATATCTCGTGTAAATGGAATACAATCTTTGGATATGTAGGCGACTTAGGACTAGGACATGCATACGTGTGTTGCATGACTGAACGCAAAATATTTTGGTATAGGACAATCATATAATAAGTATATGATTGAACTCATAATATGAAATACGATTATTAGGGTAAACCTTATGCATGCTAGTTGTTCTCACATCCCATGTATCCCTATATAAGTAGGTGATCCAAGTCTAGAATCATGACAAGATCTTTATACG
Source organism: Iris macrosiphon (assembly GCA_036927795.1). Taxonomy (NCBI): domain Eukaryota; kingdom Viridiplantae; phylum Streptophyta; class Magnoliopsida; order Asparagales; family Iridaceae; genus Iris; species Iris macrosiphon. Next base: position 133,891,704 of record JAYESA010000015.1, on the reverse strand, counting down.
ATCACTAGTCTCGATAGTCAATAAAACAAGATCATGAATCATAATACAATAAATGAGACTATGATCACGAGTCACGACACAAACAATAAACTAGATCACGGACCACTCTCATGTGCACAAGCTATATATCATAAACAATTATGAAAAACTAAAAATATAAACATGAACAATAGCATTTATAATGTAAATAAATTCAATAACCGTAATGTACTTGCCTGAATTTAGTTGAAGCTGACGTATCGGTCATGAATGTGCCGATACAGAATAGGTTCAAATGCTAGTTACCCTCAACTGAGCCCAAATATATAAATAAATATCATTATTGAGTCCAGAAGCCGTCGATTATATAGAAGTCATATAAAATATTCTATGATTTTAATAAAGATAATACAAAATTATTTCGGGATTGGGCGTTGTGTAGTTCCCTGCTCCTCATTCGGGGGGCACTTATTGGAAATTCTATCGGTATCGATTGATCATGACAGATTAAATTAAGACCCTTCCTCTCTTTGAATTGTCTTCGTCGGAATCAGGTCTTATATGTAGTAGATCGTGTTTATTCTGTTGAGGAGTCAACATGGGAGCTTGAAGCTGAGATGAAGGAAAAGTTTTCTTTATTATTTTCTATTGGTAAGTTCTGTTCTTAAGTTTCAAGGATGAAACTTTTTCTTAATTGGTTATTGTGTAGTGTCCCAATCCTCATTCAGGGGCAATATATTCAAAATTATATTGGTATCGATTATCGAGAGAGTTCAAATTAAGATTCTTGCTCTATTTGGATTGGCCTCTTTGAAATCGTCCTATATGCAGTGGATCGTGTCTTGAGAAAAAAACTCTATATACGAGTCACTTTCTCAAACATTTTTATTATTTGTTTTTGCTGCCATTTTTGATGTTGCTTTCGTTGTTGGTTTTATGAATGCATTTTCGTGAATATTTTGATGGTTTTTATTACTTTCCTTCATCGATTTACTCATTCATATCAAATTATGGGAGAAAGAGATAAGAAGAGTATTGAATCATCTGTTGGTACAAATTCAGGTGATCACGTAGGTGAAGCGTGAACGAAGCGTTGGAGATCTATTTCTTTTGGCGATTCTCCAACAGTAAGTGACTTTGATCCTTCTTTCTTTATCTTCACACCTTAATAAATGTCTATCTTGTTGTTTCCATTGATCAATGATGTCGTTAATGAAAAGAATCAAGATAAAAGAGAGTAACCTTATTGTTCCATGCTTGTCATATAAAAATGTGTGTTTTAGTACGGTTGTAAATAAAAATGGATTCATGGATGAATGTTACAACAAGTAGTATAAAACTTACAAGCGATGGCCCGAGGCATGCAGAATACACAATGAGAATATGCTGCATAGTTATATCAAGTTTCTGTTGTCTTGTATGTTATTTTTATTAACTTAGTTTTCTTAGACATGCATGGTCATGGATAACCTGTGCACAAGGTTTTGGCTTCTTGAATGGCCCGAGGCATCACCCCTGCTAGTACATCAGCATAACTTAGTTTTCTTAGACATGCATGGTCATGGATAACCTGTGCACAAGGTTTTGGCTTCTTGAATGGTTGACGAGATACTGGAATCGGTTCAGCATAGGGGGAACATAAATAGTTATGCTGATGTACTAGCAGGGGTGATTCAAAAACTTTCAGTAGGGCTCACTACCCTCACTGAAAGGATCATCGTCTAACCAAGCTATGGTCTAGAATATTTTGTGGTGGTAGTAAATTTCATATATTTAAGCTTCTTAGCAAACGATGTCTTGTTCATTGGGAAGAGCATGATAAGTTATATTGCAGGTAAAGAAGTGTTGGTCATGGGTAACAATCTTTATTGGGTAATGCATATTATGTTGTTACATTCCCTATCTTATGGTCTATAAATTGAACTAAGAAAAAGATAGAAATGTCACTAATAATAATGTTTGCTTTCACATGATTACTATGTTGATTTTGATGAGTTGGGTTAATTCGCTACTCACTAGTACATGACAATGTATTGACCCACGTCTCCACAGGTGCTGTGAACCAAGAAGGTGTATCGAGGAACTGAAGGCCCGTCTCGTTCAATAAGAAGCTTGTGCATATTTTTTTTAAGCTTCCAAGTCACTTTTGAAGACTCCCACTGAAGATGTTTATATCTTTTGTTTCTAGTAAAGGTATATGATGTATGGAATGATGTATCTCATTTTGTTGTTCAAGTTATAAGTCCGTACGACACCCTTTACTCGGGTGTTTGAGAACTTATGTATCAAATGTTTATTATCAATAAAAAAGGTTAATTTTTTTGTCATGTTGTTATTCAATTTCTTGCTTAATTTTGTTGCATACGAGAACGCCTTGTACAAGCGTAGCTTAGGCTTGTACGATATCATGTCCGGTACCGACTTATCGATTTGGCAGAATTGGGAAGTGACACGTTATCCAAAAGCAGGCATGGTAGGATCACATTTCACTCTTGGGGCACATCATCTCCGGAACAGAAGTATCTGTAGATCTAAAGAAGATTGAGGTCATGGAGAATTGGCTACTTTTGAGGATAGTAGCCGATTTGGATAGTTTTCTAGGGGTGGCATGATACTACAGAAGATTTGTGGCAAACTTTGCCACGATATCAGCCCTTTTATGTGTTTGACGCGTAAGAATATTGTCATAACCGTATTTCATAATACAATATTATCTTATTTTCTTAATAATAATAATAAAAATCCCTAAAATAAACCATTTGGATTTTTTTATACTAAAGAAGAATTTATAAGTTTTTATATCAATTTTTAGTTCTCTTCATTCTATTTAAGACCTTGGACACTTTTGTTATTAAAAAAAAATTCCATTGGGTCGGGAGAGAGGCACCGCCTCCTCTCTCTCTCCCGAACCCCCAAGTGAATCAGTAGAGGCAACAAGCGCTACTGTCCTTCTCTTATTAACTCTTCAAGTTCCTACACCAAACATAAATTACCCCACACCTTATCACTTCCCTTCTTCTATTTTATCCCTCAACACCCCTTCCATACACCAACAACAACTATATCAAATCCATCATCCCATTATCATCGATACAAACCCTAATATCACCTCCCCAACCTTCTTTTAGTTGCTGATTCTGCTCTCACGCGTCCGCAGCTGGGCACGTGAGCTCCTGCCGCCGCCGACCGCTCCAACCCGACGCCACCTCACCGTCGACGACCACCCACCCCCTCGGGTTCCGGTCACCACCACCACCATCATATATCCTCATCTCCACAATATCTTTTTTATTTCATTTCCTTTTCTCTTCTTTTCTTCCCAAAATCAAAAATCCAAATCAAACAAAAATAAATAAAAAGAAGTAGAAATAGAGAAGATGTCATAACCCGCACCCGGATATTCGAGCACGAGTACGTGGTTACGTCCAGCCTACGTCGTAGCATCGGTGGTAGAACGCTGTCTGGGTCATTTCTAACTATCTAATATATCAACAATATAATATGGTACATGTCAATCATCTCAACTCCAAACGGAGGAACAATATGGTATCTCACAAGTATAACTAATCTCAATCACAAAATAAACTAAGGAAGATAAAGCACGAATGGAATAGCGAAGGAAAGATACAAATACAATCCACAATCTGAAATAATATAGAATCTGTGAATCTTCACAAATAGTCTAATACAAGCCAACACAAATAACTAGACCTCCTCGGACTTTGCAACTAAGTCCTCCTGGTCTATAGGAGTACCCTCTAAAGGTACGCCGTCCTGCGGCCCTTAGAATGTGTGTCACTGCTCTATAAGCCAATCATTTGAAAAAAATATCCAGTCAGGATTAGAACAAAGTACATACCTCTGAAGTCAGTTCCAATAACATAATCAAGCATATAAAATAGATAATAGAAATGAAATACAAGATCACTAAATATATGAATAAATGAACAATAGGTATACAGATAATGTACGAGAATATTGAACAATAATATGAATATCTGCAATATGAGAAACTAACTGCAATCTAACTAATGTGCCTCAGAATACAAGTTCATTATGTGATCGGTTTGGGTGAACATGATCAATAAGGTAAGACGATTACAAGTGTGGTATGTAATCAGAATGTACACGATGAACAATGGGGCTTTGATCACATAATCAACTCCTACTCTCCCATCCCCAACTAATACCAATGGATCCAATCATGACACGCTACGAACACGAATATAACCACTGAACACGAGCAGTGGGTGTACACGAATATAATCACACTGAATATGAGTAAAGTGTGTACACGAATAAGCACACTGAGACGAGCAGTGTGTGAACACGAAATATAAATCAATACCCAATGTACACGATGAAATACATGTACAGGAGTAACCGCTGAATACAGTAGGGGATAACATCTCCTGACGGGATCCATGTAGTACAAGCTCGTAAAATTACTGTGTCGGAATCAAGTATAAAATTCTAGAACATGCATATATACACTATTATGAATTAAAAACTAACATAGAAATGTACTCGCCTGAAGTCCTGAGCAAGGTGTGTCTCTCGATGCCCAAGCTGGTGTCATACAGACCTATATATGGTATGTTGCATCAATACTAGGTTCAAGAATGAAAATAAGTTAAATTGATGCAATGCTAAGTAAAGCCATTTCTAGGTTAAACAGATTAATACTAGGTTCAAGAGTCTAGCACTAGGATACTAGGTCAATGCACTATAAAACTAAGCTATACTAACTAATCTAAGATACTAAGAGACACTCAAACAGCCGTATCCTAAGATACGCAAGTTTCAATATATAAAAATAATAGTTTAGATATATATACAAGTCAATACACAATATCTATAACAAATTAAAAAAATTAGGATACCTTGGCCTTGCACCAATGCGTATCGCACTACCTCACACCTATCCCGATACTCAAACCCAACACCTTGACTTTACCTTGGTATCCTAAGGTAACTCAAAAACCTTTTTAGTATAACTAATATATAGCTAAAACCTTAATACTAACTATAGAATATAACTAACTACTAACAATATTACAAACTAGTATACATAGATATATATAGTTACTTAGCTAACTATTTCTCAAACCACTAACTAACAACATAACATATATATACTAGTATACTTATCTAACTAACTGTATCTAATACTACATATCTACACCGGTACATATATATATAGCTAACTATATACTAACATACTAACATATTGTCATGACCTACACCCAGAATTTGGGCATGAGTCATGGGTACGTCCAGCCTACGCCGCAACATCGGCGGTAGAATGCTGTCTAGGTCACAATAAATACTAAACATAACTCAAAACCTGTCAATGATATCAACTCCATGAGGAGGACAATATACATCTCACAATAGCTCATAATGCAAACTCAATCATAACAACTATAAAAGTATAAAGGCACGATAAAAGATAAAAAGAATGACATAGTTAAACACTATGTCTCAAAATAAAGATAAACTACAGTCTAGCTGTCTAACATAAAGTCTCCACAAGTCCCAATATAAACTAAGAATAAGTCTAAACATAAATTGAAATAAACCTCAAATAAGTCTCAGTGCATAAGATGAATACTGTCTAGATAGCTGCAGGTAATGTCTCCTCTAAAGGAATAGTCTCCTCTAAGATCTCTGGTGTGTAGTCTGCATCTATACATGGTCCATAATGTGTGGGACAGAAGTCCTCAAGATCCTCTGGAAAAATATCCAATCAGAATTGGAGTGAAGTACAAGCACTAACAGCAGTTCCACATATATTGACAAAAACTATAATACAATATAAAAAAATATAAGATAAATATGAATACTGGTAATAAACAAAACTGGAATAATGAATATTGGAATAAGGAAATACTGGAGCATATCATCATCAATGGTACATCTAGCAATGAATAGAAATACAAGTGCATACTAGAACAATGAACTGGAATATAAGTAAACGCTAGAACAATAACTAGAACATGTAGAGATGTTAGATCAATATACTAGAGATACATGTCAAGAACATCTAGCTAAGTGTGTGAAACATCAGCATATCATGTGATCGGCTTGGGACTGATCAGGCTTGTTACATATGATTAGCTATGATTCATGTAAGGTCAGGCTAACCATCTGGATAGCTATGATGCAAGCAATAATCAGGCTAATCACATATAACAGGCTATGAGGCATGTAATGGTCAAGCTGCACCGACGTGAGGTGTGGGTGAGCTATGATGCATGTAGAGTTGGGTATAATCACATAAGCTACTAATATTTCCCTATTTCCCCAGCTAGCACGATGGATCCCAATCATGACTCCTCGTGACAGGTCTCGATGATGCCAACTCGTATAAACAACAGTGTCAGAATCATGTATGCTATATAACTAGAATTATAGAGATAATCAACATAATAAAAACTGTCAGAGAATGTACTCGCCTGTGGTCCTTAGCTGGCAAAACCAATGCCCTGTTTCCAAAGTATCGTCTGAATGATCCAACAGTCCGATAGACATTATTTAATGACAATACAAATCAGTCGATACACTAACACACACAATCAATAACACAATGAACTCAGAGACTACGCTAGGGGTGCTACTTGCCCTTTAACAGGGTCAAGTGTGCGTCTAGTTGCACGGGTGTCACGTTTGTAATTGCTGTGCATAACAGACAGTCAAAATAATACGGGTCTTGCCAGTACATCAGTGTACATAAGGCAGTCTGCTAACAATTTACAGGGTCACAGGTCAATGTAAATACGGGATATCCATAATTAACACTAGGGTCTCCTAGTACATCTATAAATATATGCATAGTCTTAACTAGCTTATAACATCAAATTACTTACAATTTATATGTATACCAATTAAATACATATACAATATATATATGTATATATATATACTAATTGAATTCATATACTATATATATATATATATATATATATATATATATATATATATATATATATATATATATATATATATATATATATATATATATATATATGTACCAATTATACATATTAAACATATACTAATGGAATACCTAAATATATACATATACCCATAAACCAATGAACAATATACATTACTAGATGTATACAGACTAAACATATATACATATACCAATTTAAGTAATATACATATACCAATTATATACTAATGGAATACATATACTATACATATATATATGTATATACATATATGCCAATTATATACTAATGGAATACGTATACTATACATATATATATATGTATATGTATATACATATACATATATACCAATACATACTAAACATAACTAAATATACATATGTATACTAATGAAAAATACGCGTATGCGCGTACGAGTACGTGTACGCAACAAGAAAGTGTACCTCGAACCTGTGCGTGCGGGAACGAGGCGTTCGACAAGTCATCGAGATAAAAGTTCAGGTGAAGTCGAGCTCCAGCGAGTCGAAGTGCAGGTGGTCGATAGAGCAGCGGGTCTCCGGTCGGTTCAGGCGTGGACAACGGGTTTGACTCCGACGAGTTTTGGCCGTGACGAGGGTCGGGATCCGCTCAGGCGAGTGCTGGCTGGTGCAGCATTCAGCGGTGCTCCGGTCGGGTGCTGCGTTCAGTCCGGCGCGGGGTCGGCTTCAGCGGGTGCTCCGGTCGGGTGGCAGCAGGTTCAGGCAAACGGGGCCGTTCAGTCAGTCGACGGGGATCCGGTCGATGAGTGGAGGCATTCAGCGGTCAGGACAGCGGGAGATGGCGGGTGTAGCTGCTCTGGTCGGTTGGCCCAGGAGGAGGGGGCTCTGGTCGGCAGGCAGCGGCTCCGGCGAGGGGTTGACGAGCAGGATGAAGATGAAGTTGGTGAAGATCAGGAGATGGTAAGGGGGAGAGTCGGCTGTGCTATTAGTTTAGGTTAAAAAGAAACAAAAAAAGATGAAAAATGATATATATATATATATATATATATATATATATATATATATATATATATATATATACAAAAGGGGGGTGTTTGACCTAGAAAAAGGGCTTGGTCAACACTTGGAAAAATGCCTTGTCATGAAGAGTTTCAAGGGCTATGATTCAATAGATTCAAAATGGATGGCTAGGATTTCATAGATTCAAATTTGGAGGGCTATGGTTTAAGGAGGTTGATGTTGAGTTTCACACACTCTAAAATTATAGAAAATTTACATGAAGGTGAAATGGGTTTTCTCATGTGTTGTGTCCAATGGGGTGGACACCTTAATGCACTTTTGCATAAAAGTGCCCAACAATTGATTTTTTTTACAAAGTCGGGTTTATGGTTTAATTAATTAAAATAAATGTAATTTGTGTTCTAAAATTAATTAGAAGTACATGGGACTAAAATTAAGTGGGATACAAGTATCATTAATGAAGAAGACCCAGAATAGAATATTATCCTAATTTGGGTTGTACAAAATGGGTCGAGATTGTGTCTCCAATTTTGATTGAAACGCACAAGGATACAAAGTTGGATTTATTTAGAATTAAATATAGTCGGTTGCGACGAATGTTGTGCGACTAAAATAAAGTACATCATGGCATAGTTATGAGTCGCACAAAGATCAAAATAGAAGACTGGCATATCTAAGACAAGGGTGTGAAATTTGTTGAAAGGCAATGGCTAGTGTAGTGCTCTAATTATCGAAGCAACGGTAAGGTGCAACAATCAAAAAAATTACAACAATTAAATATAAATAATTATCATGCAATATTAACACATTCATTTAATTAATAAAAAGACAAAAATACCCCTATTCTGAAATATGGTAGTGACACATATATAACTATACTACAAACCATTAAACCACCTGACACCAACTAACTGAAACTAAACCGAGCCTGAACTGCTACTTGACACAGAAACTGATACTAACTGGACTGAACACCTAGCTAGCTGAGCCTTAAATGCTCCCTGCAGGTACCTTGCTGCAACTAGCTGCTGCACCTTTTCTCTGCCTTACTGCAACTGGCAATGCTCTCCAGTACAGTGCTCCCTGGTGAACTGTGCACGAGCTGCTCACTGCAGTTGCTTGGCATACTGAGGCATCAGCACCTGCAGTTGCAACTATTCAATGCTTGCCAACTGCTACATGATTTGCTGAATAGCTGTTGCAGCAACATGCTGCTGATCTTCAGTACAACTGCACTGAATTGGTTCTCTGCTGTGCTCCTACACTGTGCTGTGCATGGCTAGCTGATGTACACTTCTCAGTAGCTCTCTGCAGGTACTGCTACTTGTTGTTGCTAGATGCAGCACTGGTACATAGCTGATATTGAACTGCTCAGTTGGAAACTACTGATATTTGCCTGTGTATGAGCCCTCTGTGCACTGCACAGTGCACTGACTGCTCTCTTGCCCGAGTATCTGCACTGCTCCCTTTCTGTGCACTGTGCACCTCTGCCCACTGTAGCTCAAGCAACTCAAGGTTGCTGCCATTGTGCCTGTTGTGCTCGAGCACTCCTCATCACACACACACACACACACACACACACACACACACACACACACACACACACACACACACACACACATAGCACACTCTCACACAAACATACATATATAGACCTATATAAGTATCAATCTATATGCACATATATATATATACTCCTCCCTCTACATATATATCAAACTCTATATATATATCAAACTCTATATATACATATACACTCTCTCTACTATATATATGTATATATGTACAATCACTCATCTACCTATAGATAGATATATATACACTCACACATAAACACATAAATATGTATATAACATACACAATACACATATATGTATTTACATATACACATTCACACATACAAACATATAGATATATACATATCTATGTACACTTAGCTCGCACCTATATACAAAATAATAAAACATACTTTTATATATATATATATATATATATATATATATATATATATATATATATATATATATATATATATATATATAGCACCTATATACAAAATCATAAAACATACTTATATATATTTATGATTTTGTATATAGGTGCTAGCAAAGTGTACATATATATATATATAAGCACATATAGGAATGAGGACCAAAAACCAAACACGTGGAGTGCACCGCACCCGTATCACACCCATTCTAAGATACGCTTGTGATACGGCTCCAACACACAACCAAATACATCCTGGAGGACACGAACAAGCCTAATATACTAAATATGAACAATATGTATAATAATTAGACCAACTACGTGTCCTTGTCAAGGTGTGATATGCACAAGTCTTCGTATCGGAGGAAAACCCCTAACAACAACCTGTATCGCCAAATTGACGAGATACGACCTACACGTTCCCAATTGTGGATATGACATTAGCCACAAACAATCAATCAATCATATGTCATATTAATTTATTTGACCAAATGACAAACACCACATGTACTAATCTCGGAATTCCTCCCAAATTAACACAAAAATATGCATAACTTCCACCATAGGTCTCATATGAACCTAAAACCAATTCCTATGGGTAGCCTATGCATGTGAGTTAGTTTCTCATGGTTAAATACCAGATTTAGAGTCTACTAGAAGAAAAAAAACTGAAATATATCTATTGGGAGATGGATTCCCAATAAAAATCCCCAAATTAAAATATAGCTCCTCTCCTTGTAGATAGTGGCCTCCTCCTTGTTGCTCCTTGCTTCCTTCTTGTTTATCCTTATTTTAGTAGCCTTATTGAGAATTAGGAAAGGAAATTGTGAAGAAATTGGTGGAGAATTGATGAGGGAAAGAAGGAAATTGGAAAGGGGAAAAACTAGATCTAAATGCAAATAGAAAATGAAATGAGAGAGACAATCTCTCTCCTCCTCTAATGGCCGACTACTACCCTCTCCTTCAAGCAATGTAAAATGTCCTATTTACCCCTTGGGGCCTCTCATAAAGAAATTAATTAAGGAGGGAAGGTTCTAGTCTATGGTTTCACTAATTAATCCATCCTCCTAACAATGGGCCTAATTCTTGGGCTCAATCTAAACTAATATGAAATATTGGGTTCATACATCTAATAAATTGGTTAGGTCTACTACACAAGTCTAAAATAATCTAGCATCTAACAATAAATAGATATTTACACATGCACAATATTTAAGAACAATACATCCTAAAATTAAAATACCCATGCCAATTACCAAACTACCCTTGATTGAAAATGTGAGGGTGACAATCCTACCCATCTTAGAAAAATTTTGTCCTCGAAATTAAGGAAGAAACTAACTACCAAAAGCAAACAATACAATGCAATAAAGAATTATACCTCACGGCTCGAACATATATGGATATTGCTTGCGCATCTCGGTCTCTCGCTCCCAGGTACTCTCTCCTAGCGAGTGATGCCTCCACGTTACACACACCAAAGGAATCATCTAGTTCCTTAATACCTTCTCTCTCTGATCCATAATTTGCACTGGCTGCTCTGGATAACTAAGAGTAGGGCCCACCTCTATCTTCGAGTGATCCAACACATGACTGGGATCTGCCATATATTGTCTCAGCTGTGACACGTGAAACACGTTGTGCACTCCCTCCAAAGTAGGTGGTAAGTCTAGTCTGTATGCAACTGCACCGACCCTCTCAACAATACTGAAAGGTTCGATGAATCGCGGACTAAGTTTCCGCCTCCGTCGAAATGAATCGTGCCACGTGTCGGAGAAATCCTCAAGAAAACCAGACCGCCAACCTAGCACAAAACACAACCTTAGCACTCTAACAAAATAAATAATCAATCACAAGCAATGCAAAACAAAAATCTATACCTCAAACTCCAAAGGTCTCCGGTGGCTATCGGTCCAATGTCGCTGCCTGTCCTGCGCCACTCGAAGTCTATCCCTGATGAGATTCACCTTCTCGACTGCATCCATCACCATCTCTGGTCCCAATAAAGCTCTCTCACCAACATCATCCCATGATAACGGAGTGCGGCATCTCCGTCCATACAATGCCTCGAATAGTGATATCTCGATACTGGTTTGGTAGCTGTTGTTGTATAAAAACTCTACCAAGTGAAGGTGATCCTCCCAAGAACCTCCAAGATCTAAAACGTAGGTGCATAGCATATCCTCGAGAGTCTAAATAGTCCTCTCCGACTGTCCGTCAGTCTGAGGGTGATATGTGGAACTGAACTTGAGCTGAGTGTCCAAGCTAGCCTGTAAACTCCTCCAGAAGTGGGATGTAAAGCAACTATCCCGATCCGAGACTATGCTCACTAGAATACCGTACAATCTGACTATCTGGTGCACATACACCTCCACGAGCTTCTCCATAGATATACCCACTTTGAATGGCATAAAGTGGGCTGATTTGGTCAACCTGTCCACGATGACTCAAATCGTATCTTTACCTCCTGGAGAACGCGAAAGTCTTGAAACAAAATCCATAGTCACATGCTCCCATTTTAACTCTAGAATGGGTAAAGGCTGAAGCAATCCACATGGCCTCTGTCTCTCGGCCTTTACCTGCTGGCAAACTAAGCACCTGGATACGAAGCTAGCTACCTTCCGCTTCATACCATACCACCATACCTACTCTTTTATGTCTCTATACATCTTATTGGCACCTGGATTCATAAGTACTGAGATCGATGTGCCTCCTGTAGAATCTCCTCACATAATGTTTCTCTCGATACACACAATCTGGTACCATGCCGCAATGATCCATCATCTGCAACGATGAAGTCCTCTGCCAGCCCCATCTGAACCTATGCTCTGATGCTCCTCAGAGACTCATCCTCATACTGTTCGGCTCTGACCTGGTCTATCAGCTCTGACTGTACCTGAAGTCCCCATATCTGTGTTGTGACTCCAGGAACTAATACCTCAATGCTCAAACTGTCAAGATCGGCCAATAAATATCTATCTTTCGTCAAGCACATAGCCATGGGATACCTGCTCAAGGCATCCGTGACTACATTAGCCTTCCTGGATGGTACTGCAAGAAAATGTTGAAGTCTTTCATCAACTCCAACCATCGTCGCTGCCTCATGTTGAGCTCTTTTTGTGTAAACACATACTTTAAGCTCTTATGGTCTGTAAAGATCTCCACTCTCTCTCCATACAAGTAGTATTTCCATAATTTGAGAGCAAAGATTACTTCTGCTAACTCCAAGTCATGGGTAGGATAGTTCTTCTCATGCGGGCATAATTACCTAGAAGCATAGGCAATCACCTTCCCGTGCTGCTTCAACACACAACCCAAACCCTTTTTCGATGCATCACTGTAAATGAAAAATCCTCCTGCTCCTGATGGCAATGTCAATATTGGAGCTTTAGTCAACCTCTTCTTCAGCTCCTCAAATGCTGATTGATAATCCTCAGTCCAGACGAACTCCACGTCTTTCCTGGTTAGCCTAGTCATCGGCTCTGCAAGTCTGAAAAAGCCATGAACAAACCTCCGATAGTAGCATGCCAATCCAAGGAAGCTCCTGATCTCTGCTACTAAACTCGGGGTAGACCACGATTCAACTGCTGAAATCTTCTTCGGATCCACTGAGATTCCATCTCCTGTAATAACATGCCCGAGGAATTCAACCTTATCAAGGAAGAACTCACACTTTGATAACTTGTTATACAGCTTCTCCTTCCTGAGGGTCTCCAGAACTATCCTCAAGTGCTGCTCATGCTCCTCTGGGATCTTCGAATATATCAGAATATCATCAATAAAGACTACACAAACTGATCCAGGTACTGATGAAATACCTTGTTCATCAGGTTCATGAATACTGCTGGGGCATTGGTCAACCCAAACGGCATCACCAAGAACTCAAACTGCCTATAACGAGTCCTGAAAGCTGTCTTCGGGATGTCTTCCTTCTTTACTTTCACTTGGTGGTACCCTGACCTCAAGTCTATCTTTGAGAATACCTTCGCTCCGCTCAACTGGTCAAACAAATCATCAATCCGCGGCAACGGGTATTTGTTCTTGATAGTGAGGTTATTAAGTATCCTGTAGTCGATACACATACATATCGACCCATCTTTCTTTGGTAAAAATATATCGGAGCACCCCATGGTGATAAACTGGAATGGATAAAGCCCCTGTCTTACAACTCATCCACCTGCTTCTTCAACTCCGCCAGTTTGTTGTTGTTCACTCTATAGACGTGCTAGATATCGACTCTGCGCCTGACACCAAATTTATAGAGAATTCTACATCTCTGTCCGGCGGCAACCCCGACAACTCCTCTAGAAAGACATCCATAAACTCTGCAATCAACGGATGTGGCGGCTCCTGCTCTTCTACTAAAGCTCCACAGAAATTGCCTTCGCTCTTCCCTGTTGCTCCTCTGACGAACTCGTCTCTGGCTCTTCGGGCATCTGAAATAAAACTCTGCCTCCACGATAATCGATACTAGAGTGATGCCTACTCAACCAATCCATCCCGAGTACTATATTGTAACTCGAAAGTGGCATTACGAGTAAACATACGCTCAACTCTCGGTCTCCCAAATAAACTCTCTGGTTGTTGCAAACATCACTAACCAGGATAATGCCACCCCCGGTCGTGATTTTACAAGTCATCGCCAACGATTCAGACTCAAGACGATGCCTCAAAGCACAAGATACAGATACAAAACTATGAGAAGTACCAGAATCGAATAAAGCATGAGCTGGAAAGGAATCGAGATAAACTAAACTTGAGATGACATCGCTAACTGGCTCCTCATCCTCGACAGTCAAGGCAAAAGCTCGCCTATGTCGCTGCTTACCACTCTGCTGCTGGTGCTAGGCAAGGTGAGGTCCTCTCTGCTGTCCCGCTGGTGGTCTAGCGGGTGCTCTCTGTGCCTGACCTTTGCCCTGAGCTGGACAAGTTGGGACTTTAGGACAAGCCCTCAACTGATGATCTCCCGATCCGCAGAATAAGCATTGGCCTAGTCTCATCCTGCATGCATCCTGTCTGTGTCCTTGCTTCTTACAGAAAGTGCAAGAAATAACTGCTCTCTGAATCTGGTGCATCTGCTGTGCCGACGCTCTAGCTGGCCCGTGATATTGCTGCCTCGGATGCTAATAGTGCCTCTGGTGCTGCTGCTGGAAATGAGGCCTCTTTGCTGGACCCATATTGGTGCTGGATCCTCTTGTGTCCCTCGGCCTCTTAGAGCCAAGCTCTAAGTAATCCTCTGCTCGCTGCGCCTATCTGAGAATCTCCGCGAATATGGTGGTAGGATCTCTGTTGGTATGGGATTTGACCTCCCGGTTCAGGCCCTTCCTGAACTTTCTGGCTCTACCTCTAGGGTTCTGTCCCTACACGAAGCGACCTAGTCGGCAATACTCCGCCGCATACTCGTCCACTGACATAGCTCCTTGGACGAGGTACTGGAACTGACTCTCTAAGGATGTCAGAGCCACGTCTGGGAAGAACTTCTTCTTGAAAAGCTCTTTAAAAGCTTCCCAAATAAGTCCTGGTACTACAATCCTGGGGTCTGTCCTGAACCATGTCAAAGCAACATCGAACATCATGCACCCCGCTGCCTTTATCTGTAACATCTCTGGAATCTGTGCTAGCCGCAGGTTCCGCTCATGTTCTCGATCCAATCATTCGCATAAAGAATCCCTTCTGTGCCTCTGAAGTCCTTCGGGCCCATCCTCTTGAAGTCTATGATGGTACCCGGTCTTGTCTATTGAGGAATAAACTGAGGTGGTACCGTCTGTGGCTGGCAACTGTTGCAAGTACGATCTGGTGAGCATTTTCTATGCTATGTCGCAGGACCTCTACTGACGCTGATATGCCTCCATCATCTGCTGGAAGAGCGCAAATATCTGCGTCTGATCAACTACAGGTGGTGGGGGTGGAAGATCCCCGGGAACTGTCTGTCCTGTCCTCAGTACCGGAGGTGGAGCACCTCCGAAATATGCTGCTGATATGCCCACCTGGACCGGTGAAGCTGACCTCTTGAATGTAGGTACTGGACCATCGTCTGAGGGTGCGGCCCCCATGGGTGATGAAGTGACTGATCGTGTTATCGCAGCACCTGGGCGCTGGAATTGCGTCTTCGACGGCATCCTGAACATATATTAAAATAAGGAATTAATATTGAATATGAAACGATATCATCAAAGAAGGATAGAATTTTATTCAAAGCAAAGCAATTATTTAAATAGATAAGGATTGCAAAACTGATATTGGAATATTTTCTAGTTATGATTGAGTAAACTCTCAGCCTAAATCCTATTTTCTAAAGCAGGCTCGTAGCAGTACTCTAGGCGAGCATAACTACAAATCGCACTACTTACGAATCTAGACCAATATGGGCCACCACTAAAAATGTGTCACGACCCGCACCCGGATATTCGGGCACAAGTACGTGGTTACGCCCAGCCTATGCCGCAGCATCGACGGTAGAACGCTGTCCGGGTCATTTCTAACTATTTAATATCTCAACAATATAATATGGTACCTGTCAATCATCTCAACTCCAAACGGAGGAACACTATGGTATCTCACAAGTATAACTAATCTCAATCACAAAACAAACTAAGGAAGATAAAGCACGAATAGAATAGTGAAGGAAAGATACAAATATAATCCACAATCTGAAATAATATACAAATTGTGAATCTCCACAAATAGTCTAATACAAGCCAACACAAATAACTAGACCGCCTCGGGATCTACAACTAAGTCCTCCTGGTCTATAGGAGTATCCTCTAAAGGTACGCCGTCCTGCGGCCCATAGAATGTGGAAAACTGCTCTATAAGCCAATCATCTGGAAAAAATATATTCAGTCAAGATTGGAGCGAAGTACATACCTCTGAAAGCAGTTCCAATAACATAATCGAGCATATAAAACAGATAATAGAAATGAAATACAAGATCACTGAACATATGAATGAATGAACAATATGTATACAGGTAATGTACGATAATATAGAATAATAATATGAATATATGCAATATGAGAAAATAACTGCAATATAACTAATGTGCCTCAGAATACAAGTTTATTATGTGATCAGTTTGGGTGAACATGACCAATAAGGTAAGACGATTACAAGTGTGGTATGTAATCAGAATATACACGATGAACACTGGGGCTTTGATCACATAATCAACTCCTACTCTCACATCCCCAACTAATACTAATGGATCCAATTACGATACGCTATAAACACGAATATAACTACTAAACACAAGCAGTGGGTGTACACGAATATAACCACACTGAACACGAGCAGTGTATATACACGAATAAGTACACTGAACACGAACATTGTGTGAACATAAAATATAAATCAATACCCAATGTACACGATAAAATACATGTACAGGAGTACCCACTGAACATGGTAGGGGATAACATCTCCTGACGGGATCCATATAGTACAAGTCCGTGAAATCACTGTGTCAGAATCAAGTATACAATTCTAGAACATGCATATATACACTATTATGAATTGAAAACAAACAGAGAAATGTACTCGCTTGAAGTCCTGAGCAAGGTATGTCTCTCGATACCCAAGCTGGTATCACACAGACCTATATATGGTATGTTGCATCAATACTAGATTCAAGAATGAAAATAAGTTAAATTGATGCAATGCTAAGTCATAAAGCCATTTCTAGGTCAAACCGATTAATACTAGGTTCAAGAGTCTAACACTAGGATACTAAGTCAATGCACTATGAAACTAAGCTATACTAACTAATCTAAGATACTAAGAGACACTCAAACAGCCGTATCCTAAGATACGCAAGTTTCAATATATGAAAATAATAGTTTCGATATATATACAAGTTAATACACAATATCTATAACAAATTAAAGAAATTAGGATACCTTGGCCTTGCACCAATGCGTATCGCACTACCTCACACTTATCCCGATACTCAAACTTAATACCTTAACTTTACCTTGGTATCCCAAGGTAACTCAAAAACCTCATTAGTATAACTAATATATAGCTAAAACCTTAATACTAACTATAGAATATAACTAACTACTAACAATATTACAAACTAGTATACATAGATAAATATAGTTACTTAGCTAACTATTTCTCAAACCCCTAACTAACAATATAACATATATATACTAGTATACTTATATAACTAACTATATCTAATACTATATATATATATATATATATATATATATATATATAGCTAACTATATACTAACATACTAACATATATAACTACACTACAAACCATTAAACCACCTGACACCAACTAACTGAAACTAAACCAAGCCTGAACTACTACTTGATACAGAAACTGATACTGACTGGACTGAACACCTAGCTAGTTGAGCCTTGAATGCTCCCTGCAGGTACCTTGCTGCAACTGGCTGCTGCACCTTTTCTCTGCCTTGCTGCAACTGGCAATGCTCTCTAGTGCAGTGCTCCCTGCTGAACTGTGCACGAGTTGCTCACTGCAGTTGCATTGCACACTGAGGCATCAGCACCTGCAGTTTCAACTGTTCAATGCTTGCCAACTGCTACATGCTTTGCTGAATAGCTGTTGCAGCAACATGGTGCTGATCTTCAGTACAGCTGTAATAAATTGGTTCTCTGCTGTGCTCCTACACTGTGCTTTGCCTGGCTTGCTGATGTACACTTCTCAGTAGCTCTCTGCAGGTACTGCTACTTGCTGTTGCTAGATACAGCACTGGTACAGAGCTGATACTGAACTGCTCAGTTGGAAACTACTGATATTTGCCTGAGCACGAGCCCTCTATGCACTACACAGTGCACTGACTGCTCTCTTGTCCGAGTATCTGCACTGGTCCCTGCCTGTGCACTGTGCACCTCTGCCCACTGTAGCTCGAGCAACTCAAGGTTGCTGCCACTATGCCTGTTGTGCTCGAGCATTCCTCATCACACACACCCACAAACACACATACATAGTACACTCTCACACAAGCTTACATATATATATAGACCTATATAAGTATCAATCTATATGCACACACACACACACACACACACACACACACACACACACACACACACACACACACACACACAAACACACACACACACACACACACACACATATATACTCCTTCCTTTATATATATATCAAACTCTATATATACATATACACTCTCTCTACTATATATATATGTATATATGTACAATCACTCATCTACCTATAGATAGATAGATATATATAATCACACATAAACACATAAATATATATATAACATTCACAATACACATATATGTATTTACATATACACATTCACACATACAAACATATAGATATATACATATCTATGTACACTTAGCTAGCACCTATATACAAAATCATAAAACATACTTATATATATATATATATATATATATATATATATATATACACACACACACACACACACACACACACACACACAAGCACATATAGGAATGAGGACCAAAAACCAAACATGTGGAGTGCACCGCACCCGTATCACACTCATTCTATGATACGCTTGTGATACGGCTCCAACACTCAACCAAACGCATCCCGGAGGACACGAGCAAGCCTAATTTACTAAATATGAACAATACATATAATAATTAGACTAACTACGTGTCCGTGTCAAGGTATGATATGGACAAGTCCCTGTGTCGGAGGAAAACCAAAAAAAATAACCCGTATCGCCAAATTGACGAGATACGGCCTACACGTACCCAATTGTGAATACGACACTAGCCACAAACAATCAATCATATGTTATATTAATCTATTTGACCAAATGATAAACACCACATGTGCCAATCTCGGAATTCTCCCAAAATTGACACAAAAACATACATAACTTCCACCAAAGGTCTCCTATGAACCTAAAACCAATTCCTATGGGTAGCCTATACATGTGGGTTGGTTTATCATGGTTAAATCTCAGATTTAGAGTCTACTAGAAGAGGAAAAACTAAAATATACCTATTGGAAGATGGATTCCTGATAAAAATATCTAAATTAAAATGTAGCTCCTCTCCTTGTAGATCTTGGCCTCCTCCTTGTTGCTCCTTGCTTCTTTTTTGTAGATCCTTGTTGTAGTAGCCCCAATTGAGAATTAGGGAAGAAAATTATAAAGAAATTGGTAGAGAATTGATGAGGGAAAGAAGAAAATTGGAAAGGGGGAAAATTAGATCTAAATGCAAATGGAAAATAAAATGAGAGAGACACTCTCTCTCCTCCTCTAAAGGCCGGCCACTACCCTCTCTCTCAATCAATGTAAAATATCCCATTTACCCCTTGGGGCCTCTCATGAAGAAATTAATTAAGAAGGAAAAATTCTAGTCTAATGGTTTCACTAATTAATCCATCCTCCTAACAATGGGCCTAATTCTTGGGCTCTATCTAAACTAATATAAAATGTTGTGTTCATGCAACTAATAAATTGATTAGGTCCACTACACAAGTCTAAAATAATCTAGTATCTAATAATAAATAAATAAATAATATAATAAATAAATATTCACACATGCATAATATTTAAGTATAATACATCCTAAAATTAAAATATCCATGTCAATCACCAAACTATCCTTAATTAAAAATATGAGGGTGACAGAAGAAGAAGATCCAAAATCACTACGAGAATAAGACAAATTAGTGACGCAGAAAAGCGTCACCAAATGTCAAAAATACGTCGCTAATACCTAGTAGCGACGTATTTAGCGAGGTTTGGACTTAGTCGCAAAAAAGCTAGTCGCTGATAAAAACAACATCAAAAAATATCGCTGTAGCGACGTAATTTAGCGACGTTACAAAGTCGCAAAAATGATAACTCTTAGCGTCGAGTGTCATAAAATTTGTGACATTGAAATTTGGTCGGTAAATATCGTTAAATTTAGCGACTACTTACGATAGAATCAGCGACGAATAGCTGACATGGCCAAATTTGCCATGTCAGTAATATTTAGCAACGTGTAGTGACGATCAGCGATGACATGAGACAGTTTAGCGACGTCCTTATGCGTCGCTAATAACGTTGCTAAATGTCGCTAATATTGAAAAATAAAAACTGAAATAAATGAATGCCTGCAATATCACAGTATAACATGCCTACAGTATCACATTTCAAATAAATAGACAGATCTGGAGCAACCCTCCATTAAATTCCCTAGGTTTGTTGCCATTCGGTGGAACACTCAACACTGGTACAATCACACAACAACAATGATGAAATAAATCAATAAAAAGATGACTATAAGGCCCGAATGTAGTCACAATATCCAGTCACACAATAAAAGTGTACAAATAATAAGTATAAACTCCCATGAATGGGCCAATACACACATGTCGAAAAAAACTACTACAGATCAGGAGGATGATCTGCGTCGAATCGGAGATAATAGTGCGTCGAACTGCTTATGTGTAAGCGTCACGAAACCCGATGCAGGAGTCAATGTAGATGTCGATACAAGTGGACCAGGAGGATGTCGCTGCTCCAACTCTGTCAGTCGAGCATTGCAAGTATCCATGACAAATAGCAACCTCCTAGTACTATGTTCCATTCGCTCGCCTATCTGAAGATGTGACACCTGTATCCTAGATAGTATAGCCCCCACGGTCTCCACTCGCTCTCTTATCTCAATATGTGACGCCTGCATCCTCGATAGTGTAGAGCCTACGGTCAACTGTGACTCCTGCAGCAAGGTCATGTTGCGCTCTGTCGACGTGGCCAGATCTCTCAGCTCCATTATGCTATGCTCCAGCGATTCAAAATATGCTATGAGCGTCGCATCGTCCTTCTGCGACTGCGGCTGCACCGTAATCCTCTACATCAACTTATCACACAAAGATGCGATCAGAAGGTCAACTCTCTCCTGGGCTCACTGCTACTCCTGGGAGGGCTGTGGGATATGCATATCGGCCTCACGGTCAACTGTGACTCCTGCAGCAAGGTCATGTTGCGCTCTGTCGACGTGGCCAGATCCCTCAGCTCCATTATGCTATGCTCCAGCGATTCAAAATATGCTATGAGCGTCGCATCGTCCTTCTGCGACTGCGGCTGCACCGTAATCCTCTACATCAACTTATCACACAAAGATGCAATCAGAAGGTCAACTCTCTCCTGGGCTCACTGCTACTCCTGGGAGGGCTGTGGGATATGCATATCGGCAGAGGGTGTCCTAGAGGACTGTGACACAACATAGGCAGCATAGGATCCCATACCGTAGTATGTACCCCTATGCAGACCACCAACGACTCTCATCCACAGCTCGTCATGTCACGCCCCAGTCCCAAAATACCGAGGGACCGGACGTGTGGCAATGGCCAGCAGCACACACCGATGGACAAACCCAATTTAATGGATCCATCGGGGCAGGCTTAAGTTGTAGTACAACAATAAGTAGGTACAATGATATAAATCACAATCTATACTAATCTCATCCACAACAGATAAACACAGATCAAAGCCAGAATAATGCAAATAAAATAAACTATAAGAAAACTGAATAAAAGTGTCTCGGAGAACAATCCGAGTACAAGTCTGGTACATCAATGCAATAGACTGGAAATAAAATAACTAGGAACAGAAATAAATGAGTATCTCAAGCCAATACTCAAGAGAAGTCCTCTGGCACGATCTCGTCCTCAGATCCTGGTTCTGCTCCAAGGTAGGCACCTGCTCCTACTAACTCTAATGCTCCGGTCCCGTATACCTCGGGATAGATCTCGTCAGCTAATCTTGGGGACATAATCCGGATCCAGGTCCTCAGGGGACATAGCAAGGTACAAGAAAGCTTATGCCAAAATAAATGCAGTGCAGCAATAAATAAAATAATAGGGTAAATAAATAACCAGCTAAGTGATATGCAAGTGAGAGGGTTAGTCATACTCGGGCTGAGACTACTACAGGGTCAGTGTCGGAGAAACCCATAGCAGTATTTTCTTGAAGGGCCAGAACTAGTGCCATAGCTCTGTGTTAGAGACTAAGACACATCCAGATTATAATATATATATAATATAATCAGCCTTGATATGGTAATACTCTCCCCACCCAATGAAATCTCACGTCTCATGTCCATGACACGCAGGATCAATACTAATGCAACAAGTCAGGATATAATCTAAGCAAGTAAACTGTGTATGTCATAAACCTGTATCCTATATAGAATCACCATGAATATCTCAGGAAGATTCTGTCTCATGAATAGTGTCCAGTGTCCTGGGTATAATGTACTTGATAAGACAAGTACGAGGATGTAAAGGGTCACGAATGTCCATCTCTAGATGACAATACACAACACCGCGTACGATGTTGGCACTCGACTATAATCGGACGCTAAGTAAGTCACACGTACCTAGGTTAAGCATGCACAACAATGTAAAAGAATCAAGGAAAATATGTAACAAGACTGCAAAGTTTGGCAAGGTACACTTGCCTGGGGTCCTGGCTCCAACTGTAGCTCTGGTCTCAGTGTGATCTGCAGGTACTACTCCGGTTGCTGAAATAAATATCACCATTAGATTCAGAAAATATCAAATAGCTAGAAACGCATGTCCTTACGTCCAATTTGGACACAGGGGCAAAAATAACATTTTCGGGTCAAAGAGGGGTCCACATGTGGGACACTTTGCACCAAAAAGCGTGTCAGAGTCAAAGGTCTCCAAATTCGCCAAACTTAGTGTCAACAAGTCAGGAACGATGATACGAACCCAACGGAACTTCTAGAATTGGATTCCGATGAGCCGATCACGAAATCGCCCGTCAAGTGGAGCCTGTGGGGCCCACGATACGCGATTCTGTCAATGTTCTCAGAATCGAACCAAACTTGGGTCACAGGACCAGCGTATTGCTACGAGTCCGCTGGCGCAAGTTTCGTCTCGATCCGACGTGTGTACACAAAGTTATAGCATGTTTCAGAAAGGACGGATACGGGACGTTGTCGGCGGATACGCGTTGATTCCGGTGTGCACGCACATCCGAATCGACTTCTGCGAAATCTCACACGACCGTATCAACGTCGCGCATGTAACGGTGATGACCGCACGCGACCAAGTCGTCCCGTTTGGTGGGGCGCACTCAGTTCCGGGGTGAAATAGGGTGTTATTTTTCCTGTTTTTGGATCGCGGTTCGCGATCGCCACAGGACGCGATACACCGAGCGGGTTGCACGGGCACCGAGAGGGTCATACAGTCTACGTATCACAACTGACGGAATCAGAAATGGGGTAGCGAGGAGAAAGAAAATGATACCTGAACAGGGCTCCGTGAAGTCCGATTTTCACGTGTTCGTGAGTCAACTTCGTGTCCGAACCACTGCTGTGTCCGTGTCCGGGGTTCTAGGGTTCTGTGTTGATGAACTCGCCGGAGGGGATGGCTATACCGTGGTCGGCCGGAGGGGATGCTGAACCGTCGGGGTCGGGGACTATGCACAGCCGGTCGGGGTCGGCTCGGGTGAGGTCGATGGGCCAGGGGGTCGACGGCCTGGCGGAGATGGGAAATGGTTGTCGGGCTGGAGTTCGGGTCGGCGGCTCGTCTAGGGCTCCAGCAGGGCTGAGAACAGGGTGGAGGAGATGGGCTGAGGGTCGGCTGCTGGGGCGGAGCAGCATCGGGGTCGTGGCGGCGGGTCGCTGGGCTGAATAGGGAGTGGCGAGGTTGAGGCGTCGTCGGTCTGGGCGGATCGACGGCGGCCTGGCGACAGCGGTGAGGAGGAGTTCAGGGAAGAGGGGGATGAGGGCGGACGCGGGCGGCGCTCGCGGGGGTCGAGCAGAGGGGATGCGGCGGAGAGCGGCGACTGAGCGGGGTCGGCCGGCTAGGCGGCGCTGTGCTAGGGTTAGGTTTAGGATTAATTAGGATTTGGGGAATTAGGGATTTTTAGTAATTAGAGATTTTTTCTTTTTCTTTTTTCTTTTTTTTTGTTTGTGGAGAAAACTCAAAAAAGTATGTATTTATACATACAGAAATTGGACTAGGGTTTGACCTAGGATTTGGGCTGGGTCAACGCTCCTTGGGCTTGGCTTCGGCTCTCATGGGGATGTCGGCGTTTGGCACGGGTTTAATTCGATTTAATTATTTAATAGTTTTTCGGGCTTTAAACGGGTTTCCGGAGTCCAATAAATTCACCGAAAATTATCCTATGTCCGGTTTTCCATTTTACATCATAAAATATTATTTCCATAATATTTTAATATTATTTAATTTCAATTAAAAATCATTTAATTTCTAAAAGTCCAGGTTTTAAATACAGAAAATTCCTAAAAATTCCCGGAATTTGTGAAAAAATCCAATTTAAAAATTCTTGAAAAATCAGGGAGATTACACGTCATCCAACGGAGATGGGTGGGTCGGGGGTTGCGAGGAACTACCCCCTTTCCCTTTGTGGGCTGGGTCGACTCTTCGAGGAGCCTCCTATACTCATCATAGAAAAATATGTTATCGATAAGCGTACTACTTACTATATATCTATGTACTTATTACTAATTACATGTATTTTTTGCTAAGTTATATCAAAATTAATAAAACATAAGAGTAATACTTACGCAGCTCTACGTCGCCCTATCATTGATAAGTTGTCCCCCTTCCTATAAGTGGCGAGGAACACTATCACCATGTTCGCATCCTCACATCTCTGGACCTGTTAAGAAATATATTATTTGTTATTAAAGTAAAAAATTAGGCTACGATGATTAAAAATTGTATGTATATAATGGAAGACGTACCAAGTGACGAAAATATTTCGTCATCGGATTCAACCCACCACACCACTTTTCCTTCCTCTGCCGAGCCGTCTTGGCCTTTTCCGACTTTTTTCTATACCTATCCTCGTTGAATCTAGCCCTCATCGCAGTCTACTGCTCAAGTGTGATCCAACCTTGGATCGATTTTCCTTCGCGATCACGAGCCTTCTGGTCATCCATAGCATCACGGATCAGCTTGGCGGGGACGGAAGGAAATTGCTGCTCGATCTGTGTGGCCCGGTGTGGTAGATAGAAATATGTTCTCTACAAGAAGTATAATAGTAAGTTATAAAATATTAACATAAAAATATTATTGATGTTAAAATCAAATATACTTTTACCTTGAAGTGCCCAAACCAGAACGTCTTTCTCTCTTCCGAGGTATCCGAGTATTTTATCCATGGCACACCATAGTTTTGCCTCAAAAAATATTCCAGTGCTCTCTGTACCGCCGGGGGACGATATCTATATATACATTGATAATTAAACTCACTAAAAAGTGAATATATATATATATATATATAAGAAACAAATAACTAATTTACTTACTTTGTAGGGCCATCGGCCCAAATCTCTATTTTTGTCTCATCCGGCGGAGCGCACAGAGGATCGCTCTGATATGGAGACAGAGTCGGCTCGACCGCCATCTTCTCCTCTGTCTCCGTTGTTCTGTCAGCAGCAGAAACACTGGACAG
Organism: Iris macrosiphon; assembly: GCA_036927795.1. Lineage (NCBI taxonomy): Eukaryota > Viridiplantae > Streptophyta > Magnoliopsida > Asparagales > Iridaceae > Iris > Iris macrosiphon. The sequence goes on along the minus strand of JAYESA010000015.1, from coordinate 133,865,349 downwards.
AGCAGGAACACTATACGGGATACTCTCGGGCCTGGAACTGCTGGTCCCAGGAGTACTGCCACGTGCGGTCGTTGTAGTCGCAGTCTGAGGTACTGTTGGTCGATAGTATAGAGTACTTGGGGACGAGGATCGGGAAGGAGTATCCGTGTCCTGAAGAGGACTACGTGTAGAGGATCTATCGCGGGAATATGATCCACGTCGTCCAGACATATCTAAGAACAACATATAATGATAAAACAAATATACAGAGATATTTAGATTATATGACATCAGAATTATAATGTTATGTTTTCCTTTGGCATCTAGAGAGGAATTATTGAATAATTTTATGATTAGTAAAAATAATTCAGTTTGATATGTACACAACCGGGAGATGGTAACAAACAGACTTCCACAAGTTATGGTATCACTTTGGTCTTGCTGCAAGGCTTATTTACTTTTGTTGCTGAGCAAGTTAGTAAACAATAAAGAGGTAACAGTTACTTAAATAATGAAGAGCTGTTGGAGGGTATAGATTCTTTAAATGTGACCCTTTTTTCAGATCAACCATGATCGTGTCATTTTCTAAAATATACTTTACTATCATAGTTAGAAGACAAATTTTGCTAGCTACATTATAGAGGGTTTCCTTGGAAGAAGATAGTCATTATTAATTTGGGCTGAATTAGCCCTGTGGTTGGATTGAAATTAATTTGAAAATCTTCTTACCACATAAAGGATCGAGGTCAAGAGTAGTTTTACATCACTCTTTCTTCATATTGATCCTTGATCTTACTATTGTCTTATTCTTACCCTTCTTGGTAATGCTTTAATTTCAATTAAAACAACTATTGGTTGGGACAGTCTTTTTTCGGTGAATATGTTTTTATGAGAAATCTATGTTATAATTATTTCCTTTTCTAGGGATTTGGCCGACTATCGGTTGCTGCAGCTTCTGTTGCACAATCTGCTACTAATGTTGTCCAAGATGGCACTAAGGTACTGACATCCAAGGTATTTCCCACGTTCTTTAAGTTATACAATAGTTATTTTTACTACTTTGCTTGATGTTAATTTCAGAAGCATTTACTTTTTCCTATTTTGTCCCACACTATTTAGTGTAGCTATGATGAGAGAATTCTAATAGACTACTGACTAAATCAATCCTCCTGCATATCATACAAAAGCTAGACTCTTATTCCAAGTAACTCTTCATTTTTGATATGATCGCCAAGAAGCAGCAGTTTTGTGATTATCTAAAATGGGTCTCCGTGAACTATATAGCCCTTGCATGTGATAAATATTTTCTCCCTTACCAGATTGCCTTAGGTAAGCAGTTGGCTTAGTAAAGTGGCTATTGTGAGTTTGCAGGTTTAAATAAAAGAATGGCTAGTACAACAATATAACGTCTATCCGAGCTAACAATTTTTTTTGAAAAAGGTTAGTTAGATCGTTTTGCATGCAATGCCCTGTCCCCTAGCTTCCTTCTCTAGGATTTCTTCCCAAATTTGTAGAAAGATGATGAGTTGACGGCAAAAAGGGCGTCACAGTGCCACGAGGCTCCTTCTTATGCATGGCTCTGGGAGGGCCTAGATAATTTATTCAATCCTTTTTTTGAACTTTCTTAATTTAAGGTTATGCTCCATAGCAGAGTTTTTTTTTCTGTTGCGTCGAATATGCTCATTTATTCATATCAGTCTGAAAGTAATGGAGTATATAAGTAGGTTGTCTTATAAGGGTTCTGTGGGAATAGGATCCGTATCGTCTGCACATATCATCAGGATGACGGTCATACATCCACGAACGATGACGCATATAGTAATTCAGATCCATTTTAAGATACTTCTGCAAAGATGAATAGACATCGTTCAAGTATATTATCCAAATGTTCATCAAAGTGAGTATTTAGGTCATATCATTAGTATTCAAGTTGTGATGCGTGAGTATCCATATCGTGACTCATGAGTATCCGTAAAATAAGTAAATAGATAAGTTTGATATTGATTTCCAAACCTAGTAGACATGTGGACAAATTCGATTTGAGGATATGGGTGTCGTCACGTATTTCTTGTGAGCCATTCATGTGGATATCGCATACCATTGTACACAATATCACATATTGATACTCTCTTGTATCTTGACACTAGGACACAGTTTCAAATACCCATGATACTAACTTGAAACTCGGTCTCTAGGTCAAAACTTGGTTATACTAAGATACATCTTTCACCCATTGCTAACATCTATACTTAGGCACCAACACTTGATACTCAACACTAGCACATAACTCTCTCATCATTGGCCGATACTTTGATTTTCTAATTAAATGTAACTTTATATACAAAAGTTATCTAGTATCCTCGTCATTTAGTTCTAGTTTTTCATATTGCTCGTCATTAGCCGATATTTCGATATAGATATACTAGTTATCCTATATTTATATATAAACTCATATATAATAGTATCTTAGAATAACTTAGCTATTACTAGTATCTTAACCCATTACCTAAACACTTACCTACTACATTGCCCTCAACTCTAATGCCTTAACCCATACTTGGTATCTTAACTTAAAATTTATCTCTTAACTTTATCAAATACCTTAGTAACTTGCATTGTAACTCAATTCCTATACTTACTTACCTACAAATTTACTCATTGATACTTGAGTATCATAGTATCATATCACTATGATACCCATGTATCGCTTACTTACCTACAAATTTATATTGGTAACTTGATACCGTGATATTTACATTGGTAACTCAATACCTATATTTACTTACCCACAAATTTACTCATTGATACTTGAGTACCATAGTATCATATTCCCAACTACAAGGTATTATCTTGACATATGTCCAAAGTTCTAAAAATATATCTATAACAAATTTTAATTAAAATATATTAAAATTGTTTTAAAACTATTTTAATATAATTTAAATTTTTATCTAATTTTTCAATAATATCATAGATTTTTGTTTTCTTTATAGTGACATGCACAAGTGAACATGACTAATAATGTACTAATGTCTCTCCCTCTAACCACGAGAAACATTTCCAATTTGTTCGCTTTGAGTACGAAAAATGGATCATATACAAAATAAATTAAAAATTTATACTAATATAAATATGATTTCGGAGTATTTAAATAATGGTAGAAACTATCTCTACTACTATATAATAATAAAAAATAAGATTACCATTTTTTTCTTCTAAATATATTCTTATCTAATTTTACTAATTAAAATTGTTGTCTTGTGTGTGTGTGTGTGTGTCTATCCATGTGTCAGGGTTAGAATTGTGTCATGTGTATGTGTCTGTCCATGTACCATATATGTCAGGATAAGGGTTGTGTGTGTGTGTCTGTCTATGTGTCCTGCTTGTGTCCTCTGTGTGTGTGTGTGTCCTAGTTGTTTCTGGGTCAGGGTTACGATTTACCGAGCGGAGATGAGGGGAGGATGAGAGCCTGAGGGAGGGGTCGACAGAGGAGACCGCGTCGGAGGGGAGAAGTCTCACCGGAGGGGAGGAGACACGCCAGAGGAAAGAGGGGAGGAGGACCATGCCGGAGGGAAAAGGGGAGGAGGACCACGCCAGAGGGAGGAGAGGACGAGGAAGGGAGCAGACGCGATGGAGTAGATGAGCCACGCAAGGGGGGGGGGCTTCGCCAGTGGAAGGAGGACGCTCGAGGGGGGAGGGGACTTCGACAGAAGGGGGGGTTTGAAATTTTGGGGATTGGATCGAGAGAATGGGGGAAAACGAAATCCTGAACCCTATATAAAATAATTTAGCGACGTCTTAAATAGATGTCGCTAATATATTAATATACTGCAACTTAAATAAAAAAATGTTGTTAGTCGCTATAATTAAAATATTAGTGACGTTTAGCGGCTCTCCAGCGATATCGATTTCTATTTTACTAAAATATGTCGCTGAACGACGCCAAACGTTGCTATCAGCGACTATCTGCGATATTTTATATTAACGTCGCTAAATTAAAATAATTAGCGATATTTTATAATAACGTTACTAAAAGCGTCGCTCTTTAGACAATATTTGGTATTGAACCCTAGCTACAATTCCAAACCAACTCTTGACATGTATAATTCATTCTCTTTTGACTAATATCATTTCTCCTTTCTAGGAAAACCTAGACAAAAATCCATTTCAATTCTCCCTTTTAATTCCATTAAATTATTCTACTTTTGATAGAAAAAGATGTTGAGAAAGAATGAGAAGGGGATAACCCTAACTTCCAATTTGGGGAAGCATATTTGGGTTGTTCTTAAAAGCAAGGCAAGCCCTCTCCCATTATCTTTCTAATTGTCTCTATTTTTGCCTATTTTTCATGTTCATTTAGAATTATTTCCTTTATAAGTATGAATTATCATATATATATATATATATATATATATATATATATATATATATGCCAGTAAAGGTATGACACGGACACGTGTATCAAAAGCGATACAGACACGTGGATGCAGTTATTATGAACAATAGCTTGGCACGTGAACCAAATACGAATTGGACATGTTAATATAGTTAAATTTAGTTTTATGGTATGGACACAAGTATCTGCAGTATTTCGAGTATGAACACAATATTAAGACGGGTTGTACATAACGGTACTAGTTGGTATCAATTTTATGTTATAATTTAAATATTATATATATTCATGATTAGTTTTATGGAAAATATTTATGAGTATAAATATACACTAGATACTTATTGATGCATATTCTTGATATTCAACTATGTATGCATAAAAATAAATTTGGGACCTATGAAATGTTAAGTTATGACTATTATTTGGTTATGATGATGCATGAGAACTAATTTAGTTGGTTCTAAATTAAAAATAAAAATATAAATCCATAAGATTTGACATAGTATACTATGGATACAATAATTGAATTGGACGATACTAACTAGTCTATTCTCATATAGGAACTTAAGTAAGGTTGATTTGTTCGAAATTATTGTTACACTTTATTAGATGTTTTGAGACTATTACAAGGTGATTTAAAAGAGCTAGTAAAATTAAGATGGTATAGACAACCATGAAGTATATTTTCACAAACGATATATGGCAGTACCAATATTGGACGTTAGCTTGAATCATTTTATAAAATTCAGCACTAAGTTAGTTTGGAGTACCATAATTAACTTATAGAATTAGAAAATCTTATGCATAGCATGGTATAATCCATGTCTTAGGTTCTCGAGGTCGTATCGGTTTCAATTTAGTCAATTAAGACATTAAGAGTTAAGGTGAAATAAATTCAGCATTCATATTTTATTTAGTCATTCCTTATCAACATTTTGGGTTTTAAAAAGACTAGAACATATATAGAGTTGGTTTTTATGCCTTAGTATAGACTCATATACAGGATTCAGAATCAATATTTCAATAATTTGAACCAAATTTCACAAAATTCAGCCTAACCATAATTTTCTGATAATTTATATTTATGTACCCGAATTTTGGATATGTGGGTAAAGTTAATTGAAGTTGATATAACTATAAAATTCTTCAAAAATATTAAATTTATATTAATTATAGCCATATGTGGTTACTAGTGTGCATATTTAACTAGAACCGCATTAGTACTTAAACTTTGAATGATCAATACTATATAAGTATATAGATTGTTCAATTGTTGTATGATTGGTTTCTTTTACTTATGGTTACTAATGAGAAGTGTTAGTCTTGTTATTTAGAAGTGTTAATAAAATTGTATAATTACTTACTTGTATTGAGTTTTCTGTATTTGTATAGCAAATCATGATCAGTACAAGTTGCTAAATAGCTAATTATTAAGGTAATGTGTTGTCTGGTAAGAAAAGTCCTAATTGACACTAGAATTTTAATATATGTATAAACTGCGTGTATTCTGGTGTTGAGATGTTCCACCGAAGGGGTCGGCGTACTCAGAGAATTCTATGGAGGATTGATCCGGGTATTTATATAGATTGTGCAAATTTTCAGAGTCCAAAATACAAAGGAGACTTTGTCGAAAATTTTAAGAATTCCCAGAGTTGGCCTTTTTTGAAATCTGAAAATCGGTTTAAAATATTTAACCCTATTTTAGGAATTTTGATTCAGTTTCCTTAGAGACAGACTTACAATTTTATTTAAATTATAAGGGTCAAATTTCTCTAGAACTTAAGATACGTAGGACACAGACATGTAGACACGCAAATGAAACCTAATAATTCATATAATATATTTATGCTGGAAGAAATTCAATTATTTAATTCGATAATATCATGTGTGGTGTCATGTTCTCATTTTAAAATGAGAATGGGATATTGAGATTATGATATCATCTATTTCTCTTATGTTTCAATTGAAAAGAGATGGAATATAGACAATCAAAATCCTATATTTATGTCCTAATTCAATCAAGAAAAGCAAAGTATTGGAATTATGATATCTAGACTTCATAATATAATCCTTGGAAAGGAATAAAATATTGAATCATATTCTCGCTCTTTGTGGTACTTACATACAAGAATTGAGATTCAAGATTCATACTTGTGCCCAGCAAAAACTTAATGCAAGATAATAGAATATGATTGTTTGTAGCTTTAGTTTAGTATATTGAGCGGGAGAGAACAACTGGATCATACCCAAAATCTCTACAATATAATAACAACAAAAACTGATCAGTAGTTAAGTTCTTTCGCAAGGCCTTAAGAATTGAGTGTGTGAGGCTTAGCTCACTTACCTGCCCTGAATCCCTACCTATTTCGATTAAAAAAGTCGACTAGGTGAATTAATGATTACATAATTTTTTCACATATGATGTGTGGGGCTAGACTCTAAGTATCGTGCCACCCTGCCATAGCCTGATCCCTGGCCACAGGATTATTATCGATAAAATAGAATGAATGTGATCCAAATGTGCTCTCTAAATTGTATCATCATATAGGAAACTTGATTGTGTTTGTGGTAGTGAATTTAGGTTGTTTGTGATTGTAATTGTAGTTGTGATTTGTGAATTATTAGGACTTAAGTATAGGACGAACACTGAGGAATTCACTAGAATAGAATCGAGTCAGGGTCAACTACAAGTTAACGCAATAATCTCTATAAATTATTCATTTTCTTTACTTTGAATTCCAAGAATCCGACTACTTATCATATTCTCAATTTATTTTATTTTACTTTCCTATTTTTAACGCAATAATTATTCAGTTTTAACGCAATAATTATTTCCCTATTTTTAGTTTAGAATGCCCTATTTTCAGAATATTATTGATTTTATTAGGCAAGTTCTGACATGTTATAAACCTATCCTAGAATTTTATGTGTCACGCCCCAGTCTCAAAATACAAAGGACCAGGCACGTGGCAATGGCCAACAGCACAACTCCAATGGGCCCGTTAGTGTGCACTTAAACTGTATTATCTAAATAATATCATAAATTTTTAGGTCTCAACCCACAATGAAATAAAATACAAGAATAGACAACGTATATCCTGGTGTGCACCCCATTCACTACTTGTCCTAATAGACTCAAAGAAATCACAAGAGTCTACAAAAGTAGGCTATAACATTAGAAATAAGTAACAAGAAATGATCAACATAACTGTGGTGGAAATAATATCAGTACCTGAGTCCAATACCCGCATGACAAAGCGATATGCATCAGCAACTCCAGAAAACTCCAACACTATCTATGCTGCAAAACTGGCAAGAAAATAGGTCCTCAGAGGGACGTAACATGGTATAATAAATAACAAGCCAAAGTAAACAGTATAATAAGCAGTGTGCTTAATGGTATCTATCATAACCAGCTATGTGTATGCATCTGAGAACACCCTCGTCCGCTAAACCACCAATGTCGATAGGTCTCAATAGATACGACCGTAACTGAGACATATAGAGGGAGTGTATAGGCCCCATTATAGGTACCCGTAGCACTATAATGTCCGAAGCGTAGGCAAAGGTAACACGAAATAAGTGGTAGCCCAACGGTACGGGTATGTTCTCCCTAATCTCCATGTATCCCATGTCTCATGTCCACAACACACAAGATAATCACTAACTATGTCTCGAGTCAAGGTGTAGATAAAATTATGTCAACTATCTCATGTCACGGGTCCTGTCCTAACACAGAAGCCGAAAACCTCTAATGTCTCAAGTAAGGCTCATGTACATAAAAGTTGTGTCCATTCTCCTAGGGTATATCGTGGAAGAATAGCACGATCAGGGCAATACGATGACAATACAATCTAACGATACCCGATTTTGAGTACGAAAGTCGGCACCCGAACACAACTCGGACGCTAGTATCGCAACGGTCCTAGGGTCACAATAAAGTAAATAAAAAAAACTAGAAATAGTATAAAGCACAGAATACTAGAACAAAGACAAGGTACACTTGCCTGCTGCTTGTTGTTGCGGTGCTATCTGACTGGTGTCCTCAACCGGAGGTAAAACGGCTCCAAGTTGACCTATATAACATATTTTAATCAATACTAATATACGATGATCTGCTTAATATAAAAAGGTAAGATCGTCGCACCACATCACCAGTATTATGACGTTCGTGCCAACAATCAAGAAGTCACATGGCATAGGATAACGTGCCAATAAACACTTACCATGCTACTGTCTATTACGTCGTGAGGGTTTTGTACATCGTGTTATCATACGTGCATTTAGGCAATTATATGAGTTTCGATACACGTATTCCTATACGTACGTAGATACAACACGATGTCCCAAAACTCCCAACAACTCTAAACTATACTTCGAACATGCAGGTAGCCTATCAAACAAGCATGTCGACATCAAATAAAACTAAAATAAATATAAAATAATTTTTGGAATTATTTTTATTTATTGAAAATTACTAAAACAACTACCGTTGCATGCACAAAGTTCCGTTACGCGTGAAATAGGTGTTCTAGCCACTTGACAACTAGTTTATGCATGCAAGGTTGCCAACTTGCATAAAAACTCATTTAATATGTGAAAACATATTAATTAATATTTTGGAATTTATTATTTAATCTCTAGAAAAATATTTTTTAACTACAAAATAGCAATATGCATAAACATTAGGTTTAATATTGTTACAACATTGTCATGCCTTGGTTTTATGTCATATAAGAGTAGTTTTGCATATAAAATTAAGATTTAAATCAGAGTTTGATCATGGTTTTTTGGGCTATTTATCATAGAAAAAGTGATACACAAGTTGGTGAACACATAACACAATTCTATGTTGATATTGAAGATCACCTAGAGGTCATGAATTGGTGGAGAAATATGTAAAAACCTAAAGGAAAGTATTTAGATCATCAAGAGGGTTTCAAGTAGGAGAGAAATAATTACTTACATATGAGAAAAAGATCTAGAAATTAGTCCAAACAAAGCCTTCTTCAAAATAGTTTCAGATTTGACCTTCGGTGTTGCTTGATGCTCCTTGTACGACTTGTGTGGGCTGTTCTAGGAGTTATGGTGGCTAGGGTAGATAGTAGATTGATAAGAGAGAATGTTAGGGTAGTTGTAGAGGTGGTTTGGGGGCTGTGGAGATGGTAGAGTGGATTGAGAAGGGGATAGGTTAAATTCGAATTCAATCTGGACTCTTCTGGTGGAGGGACTATTTTGAGGAAGTTAGAGTGAGATTTGATGGAAGGTTTCTGAAGAGAAAGTGTTGAGAGCATGAAGAGAAAAAATTGTATGAAATTTGAGATAAATATACTTAGTGTGGAGGGGCTTATGACCAGATTGGTGGAGACTAGCTGAATTCGGATTCAGCCTGGGTAGGGTTGGATAGATGGAGGTGTGGAGGGAGATAGAGAAGCTTTGGGGGAATGGTTTATAAAGAGAAATTGTAGGGGAGATGGTTAGAAATAAATGTTGTTCATGTGGTTTGAATGGGAGAGTTGAAAAGAGAGGGGTTATGGCCAGCCTAGTAGGGAGGGAAAGTGATTGGGAGTTACAAACTTTAGTTCTAGTAGGGAGAAAAAGAGTTTGTGTGTTACAAACTTTAGTTGGCTGAATTCTGTTATCCAAATACTAAAAATAATGTATTGCTATGAGGAAAAAGAGTGTTTGGTGTTTGGGGTTAATAGGTGGGTGTTTGGTATTTTGAGGGTTTGAGTCATGTTGGTGCCAATGCGTCAATTTGGTCTAGTTTGGTCTAGTCAAAGCGTCATGAATGTTGCATAACTAAAATAGAGTACAAGAGTGTGAGTTTGAGAGTGGCACAAAGGTCATAGTGGTAGACTAACTTGTCCAGGACAGAAATATAAATTTTATTGGAAGATACGAGCTACTGTTATGCAACGATCAAAGAATCTAAGCTATGTCAATGTGTCTCTATATAAAAAATAACTTTTAGGAATTAATTTTTTTAAAATAATAAATACAAATTACTAAAAATTCCTATTCTAAAATGAGGGGGCTTACATTACAGACGACAATCGCAAATATGGATATTGGAGTATTCGTATGTCGTGTAGCCTGGTAATGATGTTGCGTATTCGGCTCACCGTATACTGGGAGCGGGGCATGACAAATGTTGAGTTTGTTTGGTCAGATTAGTGTCAGGCTTTGTTTGAGGAGTTAAAAGAGGAGATTCATTTCAGCACTGATTCTGACACTTTCAGAGAGATCGCGAGCGTTCATCGTATTTTGTGATGTATCTAGAAGGGACTCCGATTGATACGTATTGATGGAGCAAAGGAAAGTTGATATCTTATGCATCTCGACAACTTTGAGAGCATGATAAGAACCATCCGACGTTGATAGCAGTGGTATTTGCACTCAAATTATGAAGGTATTATTTGCATGGCAATTGTGTGGAGATATTTACCAATCACAAGAGCATTAAGTATGTGTTCATGTAGAAGGACTTTGATATGAAGCAGAGGAGGTGGCTAGAGTTGTTGGAAAATTATGATGTAGAGCTTCAATATCATCCAACCAAGGCAAATATGGTAGCAAATGCTTTAATCAGGTGAGTTAGCGCATTTTTCTTGACATCTCAAAAGCAGATTTTACAGGATCTTCAGGAGATGGGTATTATGGTGGTTCTTCCACATGATACTTGGATTTTAACCAGTTTATAAATTGAGTCCACTTTGGTTGAGAGAATCAGGACAGCACATGAGGTAGATTTGGAGATTTAGAAGCAATGATCAGAGTGTGAGTCAGGTCTCCTGAAGGAGTTGAGGATTTATGTGGATGGGACACTCAGATTTGGGAGTCGTCCTTATGTGCCAAGTGAAGATATCTGACAAGAGATTATGACCGAGGATCATAGTTCTCCGTACTCCATTCATCCAGGAGGTACAGAGATATATCAAGATGTCAGCCATCATTTCTAGTAGCATGGATGAAGAGGGAGATAATGATACAACAAATGATCCAAATTTCGAATGAATTTTTGGGAAATGAAAAGGGTTCATACCTTCTCAGGCTGGATCGAGTTGTTCGGAAAATGTCTGACAGTCGAAAGAGAAATCGACATCCTGAAACAGTTCCTGAATTTAACAAAATAATCATAATTCGAAGAAAATTTGGTGATCAATTAGATCCACAAAAACATCAAGGATGTAACTGGAATTTAGGAAAGAGAGTTCAATATACCTTCCCTTCACATAATTGAACGGTTCAGAAGAAGGTGAAGCCAGGAGAAGAAAATTTGAGGATCAATTTGATCGCGATCTAAGAGGGAGATACAACTTACCAAAGTTTTCTCTGATTGGAATAGGAGATGATACGTTGCCTTGACGAAACTTATCAACTGGAAATGACAATCGACAATTCTTGGTCGTCGGGAAAGACGGAAAGAGGAACTGGCTGGTTCGTCGAAGAATGGAGAACGCCAGGGAGCGCTGGAGACTCACCGACGCACGAAGCGGCTGCTCTTCCATAGAGCTGCTAACCGCTGATTGGCTCGACATCCCGACCGCACACAGAACAGAAGAGATTGAATGTCGACAAAGTGGAGACAACATGGAGGAGCAGTGGCGGAACCAGGATTTTGGAGCAGGGTGGGCCAGCTATAAGGTTTAAAAAATTTATGCCAAAAATTTGATGGAGTTTTCTTTGTAAATTCGATGATTCAAAATTTGTCATAGACAATAAACTTAAAAAGAAAGATACATTCATCGTAAATATAGATAACAAGAAGCCAATTCATCATTTTTTCGTCAATTATTCCATGATTCAAAGCCTGTCAGTATTTATTAAGCATTTCCAAGTATCCATACATACATCAGTAAGGGGCAAACTTAATCTAAAATGTGTGCTAATTATTTCTCTACTGTAAGATGGTTATGTCGAATAAATAAGAAAAGAGGACTAATACATGTTGTTGAAGATAGAAAGATTTCTATAATTTTGAAATACCATCTAGAAGCAAGGAAGCTGCTAGGGATTTTATTATTTGGAGGAAAAATAATTAGGAGCTAACAAAATTTAATTGATTTTCTAGTTTTCTTTAAATTAATTCAAAATTCGAATTACATCTAGAATTTTAGTTGTTAACTAACCTCAACTAAGTTATACGAATTCATAGTTAGGCTTAAAAATTATTTATAATTTAATCATTACATTAACTAAAATTTTAATTACGAAAAGTAGGTTTAACGATAAATAATTCAAAAAAATCCCCAAACTAGTTTTTTAGGTTTTAATAATTTACAATAAATATATAAAGTATATAATAGAAAATATTAATCCAAGATTTCGAATTTTAGGTTTTTGAGAAGCTACACCAACATATTATCTAGTCTTTTGTCTTTAGAGAGAGAGAGAGAGAGAGAGAGAGAGAGTTGAGATAGAGTGCTATGAAATGGGAGTTAGCAGCAACATTGAAGCCACAGAGTCTTAGATTCTGTTCGGGAGTTCAAGTGTTGTCCATTTTTTCGAAGTTCAACATGGTGAACTTGTTAGTTTATGGAAAAATATGGATGGAAAAGAGTCGAATCTTGCTTAGAGTAACGGTGATCTTCATCATCCTAACAAGACAAGTTTTCTTCTTCAGATTCTTGTTGTTGCAACTTTGTTGCAAAGTTTTAAAGTGTTCTTTTTCCAGCAACTTTTTGTTGCAATTTTTATTGTTCTAAAAGTGTTATATTATTCAAGTTATAATCTTCACTTTCTTCTTAAGTTGTAGGATTTTTTGTACCGACAATAACACTAAGTACTGGACTTAAGATTAAAGACAGCAGATCATATTACCTTTGTATTTCAGATTGATACTATCATATGTTATAGTATATAGAATTTTTTGCCCTCCTTTTTAAACCGGAAAGATATATGTGATAAGGTGAGTTAAATTCAAATTCGAAACTTAATTTAAAAGTCATATTTGGATCCAAACGTTTTTGAATGTCCTTAATTTAAAAGTCATATTTCGGTTAGCTACTACACCAGATGCATTTTTACAAGGGTGTCCTAAAGTTCCTCCGCTGAACTGAAGTACTTGAGTTGAGGTCTTGGAAAATCTTGATTAGTTTCTATTTGAAGGGGTTGGTTTACTAAAGAGCGACATTAGGTATTGGAAAGGTATTTCATTCCAAGAGCGATTTTGTGTTCCCAATTTCGAAATCAATGATTTTTACCTGGTCAGGGTATGTTCCGCCTAATTTTTAATTTTTTATTAAACTAAATTGCTTGACAAATATATTTTGCTATCAAAAATTGCTTAGCAGTCTAAATTGACTCCCACAAAATCCATTCGTCTTAGGACCTAGGTAACATGATATTGAATTCAGTCAGGATCTGAATACAACCTATATTTAGCTTGGGAATCAAAGAGGCCTTTAGTCCTAGTCCATCTTTCTGCATTCAGATTTGTAATGATACTTTTACCAATATCACCATTTGGAAAATGTGACTTTTCCCTTCTGCCAAGATCATTGTCCTCTCATACCAGATGACAGACCCCTAGATATTCCTCTTCAAGTCCATATAACCAGAACCATCAAACTTCATCCCCTTTTTGCAAGATCTTCCCCATTCTACCCTCCTAACTAGGGGTGAGCATTATTTGATTTTGGACCGAAAATCGAACCGAAACGAATAAGAGATTCGGTTCGATTTAAAAAAAAAAATCAGTTCGGTTTCGGTTTTGAAAATGCTAAATTTTCTTATTCGATTTCGGTTTTGAATTTCGGTTTATATATATATATATATATATATATATATATATATATATATATATATATAAACAAAAAAAAGCACAAATAAACCAAAAACTGAATCGATTTAATTCGGTTTAGTTTGGTTCGGTTATGGACCATTTCGGTTCGGTTTCGGTTTTGCTTATTCGGTTTTCGGTCCAATTCGATTTTCGGTTATTCGATTCGGTTGGAACCGAATTAACCGAATGCTCACCCCTACTCCTGACTAGGACCAATAACCCTAATGACTGCAACTATAGCAGCTTATACAACATCCAGACTTCGATCATTTGGCACCCACTTCAGTACCATTGAGCATTCAAGCCGAATATGCCAAATTTACCTGCATGCCTCACAACTTGGAGGGAGGGCCTCACGCATTGTCCAAAGAATGAAGTCATGAACAAGTCTAGAATCTTCCCCATTCCTCAAAGTGACTTCACTAAGCAATGGTACTAAGCTGCAACCTAAAGAAAGGCCAAGGGAAGACGAGTTGTAGCTAGATGATGTATATCTCGGGAGTTTGCAGGGAGTATTCTGAGTATGGACTAGCAAAAGCAGACCGCAAGATCAATATGCAAATATTTTAGTTCATAAGCAGCGTCGTCATCATAGGATTGGCAACGAAGCATAAGAAATAAGAAAGCTCGATACCAGATTTGACAAAATTTTATTACCGACTATCGACCGGACGTCAACTCTCTATGTTGCTGTAAAATTCCTAACCTAGGTAGTTACCAACATGAGAAAGTCACGCCATAAAACCAATATGGCCAATTGACAGACAGACCGACCGACCTAACTTCCGGATTGCAATTTAAATTCATGCAACCAAGAAGCACCATCCAAGTTCTCCTAGACAAAAAAAGTCTAGACGAAGAGATAAAATGATACAATTTGACATAGAAAATTGCATCAACCAGAATCTGGAAGAAATTATATACTCAGGGAAATCTGTCTTTTAGACAGTTGAGATGTGCAGAAGATTGGGCTATTTGATGACATGAAATGATAGATTGGTTGTGCATGATAGAAAGGTCTCAGTTTTGAATGATGGAGAAAATGGCTTGTCACAATTCTTCAATTTTAAGGTGAAGCCATCTATCTATACTCAGTTATGGATGAATCAACGATTTGGATATGCCAACAAAAGAAATGCTGAAGGTCATGGAAGCATAAGAGGAAATAGTGATCAGTCCTCGTAAAGAAAATTCTTAAATGTAGTAAGTACTGGAAAGGGCTAGATGATGCACTATCAGATCTGGATATAGAGTTCTGAGTGATGATCAATCGAGAATGTCCTGCCTGATGCTTTATAGAGCAAATTGTTAAATGGGGATAATGGAAAAGGTTTGAAGAATGCAAAAAAAACTGTAAATCAAAACAAGAAGTTTTTCATGAGATGAAGAAAAGCACAATTAATTAACCAGGAAAGCTTTAGAAAATGTATGGAAAACAGACACTAGTCCAGTAAAACAATGTTAAAAGCATAGCCGACGCACAATTATTATTAAATGGATCTCACTACAAGTTGAAACAAGAGAGCTCAAGAACATTAAAAGATTATTCTCTGCAGACATAAATAGAATTATTCGAACATAACATTATTACTCCCGAGCATTATAAATAGGGGAAGAAATTTTAGTTTCTAAAGCGAAGCAGCGGTTTGATCTCGTCCACCACCCTAAAGATGTGTACGCGAAGATGATTTGTCTTTATAAGCTCAAATACACAGACATCATACTTCTCTAAATTGTTGGCATAAGAGAACTTCCCCCAACCACCACTTAGAGCACCTCGAGTGATGTAGGAGATGTATGTAATCTTCCAGCTTCTGTCGTTTGGATCCCAGACTGTCATATCTGTGTTTTCCTTGGGAAGATGTTGGCATGCAAACCAAGCAGGAAGGCTCTGCATGGCAAGAAGGGAAAAGGGTATTAGCCAATCCCAATATTGTTATAAAACTAGCTAAGAAGCATGGACACTCCAAAAACCATCACGGTGTCGGTGTCAGACACGCAGTGGACACGACACAAACACTCCAATTACAGTAGGACACGTAAAAGTAGGTGTCCTGTCCATCACCCTGTGTCCATTATGCGTCGTGTCGTATTTGTGTCCATGATAGGTTGAAGAGTTGTGAAAATCAATGGTTTACCAAACTTGATCGACTTAGTAGATTAAGGAAATGCTGTAAACAAAGCATACAAGAGTCTAAATTTCAAACTGTCCTTCTAACTTAATTGCAGGGGGTCATTAAAAATATTTTTTTAAAAACTTCAGACGCAAGAAATTAGAGATTGGAAGCAATGTGTGCCTCGTTTATACATTCCAAAAGATAAATTAAAACTCCAAGAGATTCTCTTGAGAAGGGAAAGGGAATATTGCATGGAAATTAAGGATGTGTCTTGCAACTTTTGTTTGGTGCAATACAAGTATTTAATGTAGAAATGGTATTGAATTTACATAGGATCAAGTTTTAATTTCCTTTCTTTCCCTCACTTTCTTAGCAAACAAAAATGAAATGCTAACTAATAAGAGATTCGCTCTGAAGGGAAATAGTTAAGATCTATATACAAGGATCTTAGCTTAAATATAAGAAATAGATACCGAAGTTGACATTATTAAGAAACTTGAGCATAAATAGTAGTCAACACAAGCTACAGGGAAGAGCTAAGATCCCTAAACATAGATTTTAAGGGGGAAAAATATACAGAAAGTGGCATGCAATACTAAGAAACTTGTGCAACAGCTATATACTGTATACAAGTTACAAGTCAGCCTTCTCCAGTTTCAGCAACAGAAAATGAGGGATGTTAGGAAAAAAAATTAACGATGTATAATTCTATAGCACAAGATTTAGGACCCCATAACATGTTCAACAAAGAATTGGAGTGATGGGTCCTATATTCTGCAGTTCACCTGTCTCTATGGAATGACAACCATATCCAATATCCGTGTATCTATAATCCTGTAAACGGGACTAATTAAGTAGAATCAAAACATAGCATTGAGTGAATAATAAGACTGTGGTGCCTCCAGTCTAAGGTACTTGGTAATTTCGTAATTATAAAGCACTGTATAGGTTCGAGGGAAGTCTGTTAGGTGAATTCAAACTGCAATGATCACCTAACAACTTGAATATAAACCTTCCGTATTACGTAGCATGTGATATTGGCTATCATATCAAGTATGTTATTAATCTTGCTTGAAATATCCAAAACCCAATCGGACATTCCTAGAACTAGGAGCGCTTCAATTAGTTTCTTCAATCTTGCAATTCAATATCAAATGGTGTAATCAACATTACAAGCTTGAATTGACACTTACGACAACTAGGACTTTCTCATGATAAGCTAATAACAAAGTATATATGATAAAATGCCATTAATGATGGCTAAATCATTTATTTCTACTTTTTACCAATGTCTATAAATAAGATCCGTAATAGAAGTGAGATAGCTTATCGGGATAACACTAACACTATCTTTCTGGTAACATATGTAAGCTCATGCAACCGAAAAGTGTCTAGATCCACGTAGAGTACGGAAGTTTAGAAAACGTATAAAATCAAGAAGCTTTTTGTAGGAAAAAGTTGCAATGTCAAGGACTTGAAGGGAAAAAAATTGGTCATGTATGACATATTATAAGTAAAAGGTTTTCTTACAAGAAATTCAAATCGACTTGCAGGGGAAGCCTTGTGTATGGATGCGACTATCAAAGCATTGTTATTTTTTTGTCTTGATTTAAGAGCCAATTACTTCCATAGTTCCATAGGAAGTTGGTGGTCTTGTTGATTTAGGATTACATGAGAGAGAAATTCTCCGAGATGGTTTGGGGCCTTTGGGCATGTGCCATGGAGGGGGATATTACACCATTTAAAGGGATTGCACAGTCCTAGTAGGGAGTTGTTAGAACTAGGGTTAGACTGAATCGAACTTGGATTGAGGTATATGAGAAAGGGCAATTGTTTAATATATAGTTGGGAACGTCGTTCTTTTCGTTCTTTGGCTTAATGCTCATATACCACTTTGTCTAGATTCTTAGTATAATCTAGAGGAACATGGAAGGAGCTTCTTGGTTGCATGAGCCTAAGTGACATGACCAAAAGAATATAACTGCCTACCCACTAATTGGCCTTCAAGTCTTTTGGCAAGGCTATCTTGCTCATAGCTAGCTACCTTGGTTAGGAATTTCGCACAATCACAAAGAGTTAAGACATGAAGATTTGAGGGGCCTTTTAGGAACGTCTCGTGTGTAATATTGCTATTATGTTGTAACTTTAACACTATCTTCTTCTTGCTTTTTCCATGTGTTCAATTTGACGAAGGACATGTCATTTGTTTGTTAATTTGAGCAAACTGATTAGATTGTGTTTGATGCGGCATATTGGCATTATAAGCAAAGCATAAAAGATATAAAAGTAGATTAAAATGCGCAAAAAAGAACAAACTTGCTCTAATACAATTTTTTGTTAGACAACCGCACAACTGATTTCAGTTTAAGATTATTGAACATTTTGGAATTGTGATTATGGTGTTGTACAAACTATGGTTAAAACTAAGAAAAAATTGAGAGGTGGCTTTGAAAGGTTGTTTTAGAGTTTTCCAAGTGAAGAAAGGGCTTTCTAGATAGAAATGTGCAATCAGATTTTGGAGTCTGGAAAAAATGTGATTTTTTGCTCAAAATCTAGGATTAGGGTTGGAAATTTGATTGGTTTGAGAAAAACAAGAATTGAGGTTGTTCTAGATTGATTTGGGAGTGGTTTTTTTAGTAGTTCAGTGTTCTTTTGTTATGCTAAAATAACTAAAACAGTTCCTATTTTATGGTCTAAAAGTAGCAATTATGGAGGCTTAGATGGTGAAGAAAGAAAGAAAGAAAAAGGAAGACGGTTTTACACCTTTCGAGGGGCACATGGTTGTTGAATCACACAATCATGATCCAACCCGTTGAGTCTGAAAAACAAGAATTTTCTGAATCAATTGCATTCGTTCAATAATTTCAAAATTTAATAGTACAATGCCTTCATACAGGCTCTCGACCAAGTAGTCTCAATCGAAATAGAAATCATAAAAATAAATTAAAAAATAATGCTTGCAAATTAAAAATGAACAAAGACACTAATGACAACAACAGGTATGAGCTCTATTTATATTGATTTTTGCACTGCATATTTCTTTTTTCACAAATGGAAATA
Organism: Iris macrosiphon; assembly: GCA_036927795.1. Taxonomy (NCBI): domain Eukaryota; kingdom Viridiplantae; phylum Streptophyta; class Magnoliopsida; order Asparagales; family Iridaceae; genus Iris; species Iris macrosiphon. Next base: position 133,846,013 of record JAYESA010000015.1, on the reverse strand, counting down.
TACGCTTATTCGTTTTCCTTTTCACAATTGGAATAATATAGTACTTCTTCAAAGAAAATGGAAGGAGTACCATCTTGGAAGACCCTAAGGGTCTGCTTGACAATAATTAGAGTAGCAGTTATGAGGTGTCTTTAGAGTACCGATTATGAGGGATTCGGTTTTGGGTGGTTTTAAATAGCGACTTTTAAACCAGTCCAACATATGCTTGGTAATTCATTAACAAACGGTTCTAAAAGTTTTTTACAAGAATAAAATTACCTATTTACGCATATATAAAAACATAAAAAATGAAGAGAACATAAAAAAATATACTTATCGATTAGTTTATAACAATATAGATGATTTTGCCATGAGTTTGCCATAAAATCAGTAATCTAAATGGATTAAAAGTTTATAAGAATGATAGCCTAGATGAGATAGGAGAGACTATAAAAAACAATATTTTAAAAACTCATCGGAGAAAGTAGTCGTAGTTTGGATGAAATAAAAGAGAAACAAGGATGAGAAAGAGGAAATAGGGTAGAGTATTAGCAATTAAAACACACTGATTTGGAGTGTTTATAAACACACCCAAAATTACATTATACCGATTTTGGGGGATTTTGAGCCGACCAAAACCTGTGCCTCAAAAAAATTACCAAGCAGAGTTTTTTTAAACACTTCATAAATGGTCGGTTCAAAAATACACCAAAATTGGTAAAAACACCGTTGCCAAGCAAACCTAAATGAAATAAAATGGACAAAAGAATGAGCAGGCTTGCAAAAGAAATAGGTACTGTGTAAATATTCCAATCGTGAATTTGAGGAGTGCTACGTTGGCCGATCGGGTGTCTTTATTCAGCGACAGTACAGAGGAAGAACGAAACAAAGTGAGAGGCCGGATCCTTGTAACATAGGGGAAATAATTTGATGATAATCAACATGTATAAGTTATGGAAGTTTACCATGAAAAAACTTGAATAGACGTATGCCTCCTGCATGACTGCCAAAACAAAAGGATTCGTAGACTTGAATGACATAGCCCTTTGAAGAGTTGCATTCACTTCTTCCTCTGTGATAGGCCGCCGCTGCGATATCAGACATCCCATTCGTAATAACTTAACACTATCTGTGAGAAACAAATAAGTGGGTCAGAAGAACAACAAATCATGAAAAATTACAAAAATAGCACAAGGCTTTGTTCAGAACAGGCAAGATCTTACCTCCTCTTTCGCAAGACACCTTTTTAGTCCTTACCAGTTCCCAGGCTTCTCTAGGTTGTTTGCTTCTTTTACACAAATGAAGAGTTGACGTAGAATCTAGCAATCGAAGAGAAAATACACCAATTAATGATATAACATGAAGGAGGACCAGAGGGTAAACTAATTAAAGCTTTGGAACTGGAATTACCAACCTTGAGTACTCCGAAATTCAGACTTAGCCTTTTTAATTACTTCAATGATTTGATCAGAGTTCAGTCCACAACTCTTTTTTGGTCTACCTCTTTTAGAAGAACTAGAACTAGGCTGTGACTGAGACATGCACACAGTTGCCATAGCTCTAGACTCAGGATCAAGATGCACTACAAACATCATAATAAATATTAGGTGCAATAGAAAAGAACAAAGGAGAATAAGCTGTGTTGCAGAGACATGAATACTACATGACAGTTTGGATATGGAGACGTGGATTCGGCACCTATTTTGGTGTGTCCTAGTGTATTTTGGAGTGTCCATGCCATGCTGGACACGTGTCTAACACTAGGACACGGACATGGCATGAATCTTCAGAGTGTCCATGCTTCTTAGAGAATAAGTTTTATAGAAGGAAGAAAAGGCCACCTTCTTTGCCATTCTCACTAAACTGACTCTCTTTTTTTTTGGAAAGATCCAGAATCCAGACTAGGGCTACAACAGAAAAGGACTTCAATATTAGGCACAAGGAAGGGGGCTCACTGAATATTTGCAATAACATATACCCAACCTCTTCTGTGTGTAGACTTGGCTTTAATCTTTAGTGATTCAGATTTTGGACTAAAGTGACCTAACAACAAAACTTTCCAAAATTTGACAAAAGTGGGGATGTCCGAACTACATATGATTATGATTTATAGTGAGTATGTCACATTTTCTTGCATCGACCGTGGCTTTATGATCGATCAGTGATGCACGGCGGCCGAGCGAACACCTATACCTTTGAGCTGAACGGGAAGCACGTTACTTGGAGACCTATTAAGGAGACTCCACAGCCAAAGTGACAAGGATAACGGGAGTAACTTGAAATATGAGTCAAAGAAAATGAATATCTGGTAAGTAGATGGTAGGAGCAAAAAAAAAAAGATGTTATCTTTCATGACCAGTTTCCCGAGGTCAATATTGGCTCAGAGAATCACTGGCTATTACCTCCCTAACGATCACTACAGAGGTCAAGCCCAACCTTGCTCCCTTTAAGAAAGGGTCAGAGCCTGCCGACTCCCATTTTGTGCACGTCTTAAGGAAAGAAGGTAAGGAGGTTTTGAAAAGGAAGGTCAAGGTCCCGGCTTGGACATTTGGACAACTTGAAAGAAACTTGGCCGGCGAGATGACTGAAGACCTTCTGCTGGAAAACTTTAACGGATCATCTAGAGAGATAATTTGGAGTTAGACTTGGGTATTTGTAAGCCCAAACAATAGAAAACAGTGAACATGATGTTGAATTATGGCTTATGGAAATGAATCCAAAGCCACCTACTTCAAACTTGAGCACACTAAGAAGAAGAAAACTAACATTGATAACTAAGGGTAACAACTCATCATTTTAACAAACACTCAGGAGACCATAACTAGCCAAGTTAATGAAGCATAGTAAACTCAACAGAAAAGCATAAAGCTGAAATATCCAGTTTCTATAACATAGGGCTAATACATGGATTCTGTCAAGTTCTAGTGCTAAAAAGTTTAGGTTTCTCTCCAAGTTAATAGAACTTCCTAGTTTGGGGTGAAGGCAGTAAGCAACAACTTGTCCCGAAAACCAAAGTTATGATATGATTCGTAGATAGAAAAATACTCATCGAAATGAAAACAAAGATAGCCTATTTCTACCAGTCGGTTTTGGTGTGGAATTTATTGAGCTCACATAACAGAAGAGGCTAATATTTCGCAGAATTTCAAACTATAAGGCAAGATAACAGGAATCAATCAATTCAGAATTAGTAACAGGTAAAATAGACCAAACCTAACCAAAACATATACTAAAGGTCACAAACTCAAAAGTGAGAATGCTTCCTGTTTGGCCTAGACTGAGAACTTTCAATCACACGCAAAGATCTGATTGCTATGAGGCATATAATTCTTTCAGTATTGTCACAAGTTGAAAAAGCATAGCCAAAAGTACTAACTTAAGTGATCTTAGATGAAGCACTACAAATAGAACAAATTAAGAATAACCTAGGAAGCACACTCATGCGAATATTGTTCACGTGTCCTTGTTGTCGTGTCGTACATGGATCGGGCTAGATGAACAATAAAAAGTCTACTAGGGCACATCAAAGTCAATGCCGTGTCCATATTGTGTTGTGTAGTATTTTTGTCAGTTCAACAATATAAAGGAGGACGAGGAGAAAGAGAAAGAGCTTTAACCCCTTTTACCACTCAAGCTCAGATTAGACCTCTTCACTTTCATCCCGTTCAAATCAGATTGTGATCGTCTCCTTCTCTTCTTTTTTATCAATGATTCCCCGATAAATACGGAAAGCTTCTCCTCCTCCTCCTCTTCAACAATCTCTTCCTTGACAACTACCTCCTCTTCTTCTTCCACATCCACAATGTCTTCTCCGCTCGGTCTGGCCGATAAGGCCTCCTTCTTCTCGCAAGCTGTCTTATCAAACACCAAAACGGAGAAACTAGAATGCCCATTGTACTGAAAAACCAAGAAATCTCCAGTAGCCAAAGATTGGTCAGAGACAAACTCTTTCCACCCGTCTTCAAAAAAGAGCCCATCAGCTTTCTTCACCAGACCGACTGGCCAACGGCTTCCACTTGGGCCCTTCAAAGACAGCTTCTTGCGTGTTTCATCCTCAATGTGCTCCCGAAAAGCCGGTGGAATCCTCTGAACAATGAGATTGCCAGCAAACATTGAGACTTTACCAAAAAAAAAACCCAAAATGGAAGCAAATACTGAAAAGCAAAAAACCGTGATCAAAATCGAAACCTTGATAAAATTTCATCCCCAAAATCCAATCACTAAATTCCAAGCTAAGATCCAAACTATAACAGTAATCATCCTCAAAATCAAAACTTTAAAGCAAAGAGACCTTCTTGTTGCTTTCATCCTCAATGTGCTACCGAAAGCCGACAGAATCCTCCGATCAAAAAAATTGCATGCAAAGATTGAAACTTTAACAAAATTCCATCCACAAAATTAAGACTCCAAAACAAAGATTAGACCTCTAACAAAACCCACGATCAAAATCGGAACTTTCAACAATATTTTATCCCCCAAAATCCCAAATTAAACAATAGCCCGAGATGAAATCCAAACTTTAGTAAAATTTCCTGCTAAAAATCAGAACTTTAAAACCAGGATTGAAACAATAACAAAAAAAAAAGAACCGTAATCACAATCGAAGAGTTTAGCTAGAAGAACGAGAGGGTTTACCAATTCAGTGGATGATTGATCGGCGAAGAAGACTTTGAAGAAGCTTGACTTCGCCATGAACGGAAATCCCTCGAGAAATTTAGGGTTCAGTGAACCAATTTTACTGAATTGGGAAATTTTAAAGTCATTCGCGCGCTCCTAAAACCCTAAGATGAATCTAACAGAGCATAGATAGATGTGATGACCAATCTACGGAACATTGTACAGTCCAATGACACGTGTCAAGGTAGTGTTTAGGATGGGCACGTGTTCGAGTGCAGTGTGTTGGTTTTCCTGTCTGGTGTTGAACATGACGTAGCTGATGTGTTATATTTTTGTCCAGAGTTACTCTCCAGAAAGATTCTCTTTGGAACGGAAAATGAAGTGTCAATCTATGATATCACTGACGGCATCTCAATATCTGAGTGAATTATACAATGAGTGCTTGTGTCATATTTAATATCTTTCTATTTTACAACCTTATTTTACATTCTTTTGAAGTAAATAAATTATATATACTAGTAACGTGGACGTACATTACACGTACGTAAAAAAATTATTAAAAAAATTAAATATAAAATTATTATAAATATTGTCGTTCCTAAGAATTGAACTCAAACTACCAAGAAAAATACCTTCTACCTTGACCACTTGAGTTAGAATTGCTTAGTTGTAAATAAATAATATTAGACAGTTAAATAGTTAGCTATTTAAAAAAAAGTTACTGTAGTATTTAAATACGACTTAGACGGCTCAATTTTGAGCCATTTTCAAGCCTCATTATATATATATATATAATTTGTTTACCCTCGTAGAATCATCCCACAACAGATCATGAACCTGAGGTCCGTATCATACCGTACTAAATCTAAGGTCAGGGCTAGGATAGATATTTTGCATTTTGGTGTGCCTTACATGGTCTGGTCAGATGTATCCGCTTTCCTTCTAGTTATCACTAAAATCTTATATATATATATATATATATATATATATATATATATATATATATATATATATATATATATATATATATATATACACACACACACACACCAGATCCCCCTTAAGCATCTCCCCTAGCATCTCCGAAATAGCAAGCGTCGGATCTTGTTTAAGTTATCTAATCTTAACCGTTAATTTGAACAATAGGGATGAAAGGGTATATATATATATGTGTGTGTGTGTGTGTGTGTGTGTGTGAAAAGTGTGTTGGAAACATTTTTGGTGGTTTCATGAAAAGTGTAACACCCTAACTCTTCAAACAGGTTCCTACAATTGCAATTGAAATCTCTATAGGAAGACACAACTTTCATGTGAAAAACAATTAAAACTATTAGAAACTTTTCTTCCTAAAGTGTAAATGTTTAACTCTTCAAACAGATTCCTGCACTGACAATTGAAGGTTCTACAAGAAGATGCAGCTTTCACGTGAAAAATAAATACAAAGTTTAGAAACTACTAAAAACTTTCCATCCTAAAGTGTAACCGTCTAACTCTTCAGATAGGTTCATGCACAGAAAATTGAGGTCCCTACAAGAAGACGTGACTTTCACGTGATAAACAAATACAAAGTTTGAATGTCCTGGGAACCTTCCTTCCTAGTGTAAGGAAACTATATCCATATCGATGGCAGAAGCAATATTTATTTATTTTTGATACGCTATTATAGATCACACGACACTCTTTTACATCTATATTATGAATCTTATGTGTGCTTATTTCATATGCAAACCCCTTCACATGTGTTGAAATTAGGTCAAAACTGCCCGATCTCCAACTAAGTTAAATTATAGGTCAAACTAAACCTAAACGATAATATGATCTCAATGGAGCTTCTAGAATTGGATTCCAATGAGCAGATCATAAAAACATATGGCAACACGGATCATGGGGCTCGTAATACGACGATCTGGTCGACTATCTCAAAAATGGACAAAACTTGGATCACATAACAAGTCAAACGATGAGAGTCCAATAACGCAAATCTCGTCGTGTCTCGACGAGCATACACAAATTAATTTTAGTTTATCTAAGTTGTATGATACGATATTCTTCGATGAATATTGTGAGACTCATCTCACAGTATTCATATTTTATGTGGATATGTATTTTGTGCTATTTTTTATATTTTATTGGTTCTCGGGGAAGCTAAAAAATTCTCAAAATTAAAAATTTACTACCTGACAGGTATACCGACGGTATACTATAGTATACCGACGGTATATTGTCCAGCAAATATTGTTTTACTTTTTTGAGATAATTTTGAGAATCTCTCTATATATAGTACTTGAGTTTCATTTCATTCCTTTCTTTCTCTTTCTCTCTCTTCTCTTCATCATTTTTCTCTCGAGCTTGGAGCTTGGTCTTGAGACCTGGAGTTTGATTTCTGAACCCCTTCGTGGTGGTGGACTAAAAGATTTAGGCTGGGAGCTCGCTTTAGGCAAGTACACCTTGCCGATTTCGTGAACTTCTTTTACTTTCTGTCATTTTACTTTTATGGAGCTTTGGTTGTTACTTTTTAGCTAGACATGCTTTACTATAGTTGTTCATATCGTGATTTCTAGCCTAGTGACCATTTTGGTTTTAATTTCTGGTAGAATCTTGTTTCGTCTCTTTTTGGTAACTCGGTAACGGAAACGGTACCGGAGTTGTGACCGTGAGATTTAGTCCATATTGTGATATGAGACTTACCCTAAACTTGACTTCTTGTTAGACTTGGTTCTGATAATTTTTAGGGTTTAATTTGGGTCCCAAAAATCAGACTTGACTTAACAATAATTTTTCTTGGAAACTGGCATACCGACGGTATACTATACCGATGGTGTACCAATTTCGAACGACTTGAATGTCTAGATTTTTTTGTAAACCTTATCGACATACCGACGATGTACTACAATGTACCGACGGTATACCGATCCTTGTCGACATTGTTAACCGACTTCAGTATATTTGTCTTGGCCGGCATACCGACGGTATACTACAGTATACCGACGATATACCGATTTGTGGAACTTTATTTTCCAGAACCTTTCTTGCCTACTTGGAATGGCATACCGACGGTATACTACAGTGTACTGATGATATACCAATTTGTTGGAATCCAGACTTGTTGTATTTTTTCTATCTCTAGACCGATATACCGATGGTGTACTGGACTGTACCGACGGTATACCGATCGTGCTCTTTCTTTAGGAATTTTTGGTTTTTCGTGATTTTATTTTGATTCTTTCGTATTTTGCTTGGACATGCGATGACTTGACCTGATTGGACATAAACTTACATGGCTTCAGATGACTTGACTTAGCTTTTCTCGGTTTCACCCGGCTTTGCCCGGCTACACGTGATGACATGATTGACTGGACTTGACTTGGCATGACTTTACATGGCTTCATTGGACATGGCTTGACTTGGCTTCATCTGGATGGACATGGCTTCACATGGTTGTACATAGCTTTACCTGGCTTCCCATGGATTTACCTGGCTTCACTTAAATTCACGTGGCTTGGTTATTGTCGTGGCTTACATAAGTCTGTTTGTAAAATGTATATTAAAACTTGTTTATATTACTATTATAACTTGTTTTTTTGAATCATGTATAGGATAGATTATGTGGATTGCCATATCCGGATTCATACAAGAAACTGCTAGGGGTTATTAACTAGAGATTCACTTAGTACATGGCTAGAGATTTTCCTAGATTGCATGCAGTCCCGGTTATTCATATGGTTATATTGTGGAGTATCTTGTGGAGTATCCAGTGGTTTATCTTATGGAGTATCTTAAGGAGTATCCGGTGCTGGTTTGTGCGTATGGATATTATCACGCCCCAATCCCAAAGTACGTAGAACTAGGAATACGTACATGCCCAGCCGTATGTATATGAATTCTAATATATGGAAATCATATACACACGTACGCTATATATGAATATGCAATCCACTAGTGGTAATATACTGTCACAACAAGTCACACAGAATCTATATCTCATCCACAGCACAAATAATAAATAGGAATAAAGAGCTGAATAATAACTAAATATCCAAGATGAGTATCAAGTCTGATAGTCAGGTGGAAACAAATCCACTACAAAATAACTATACTGAAGTATCAACAAAATCTCTAAACAGTAAAAATAAGTCACAACTACTCTGAGGGTAAGACCTCCTCAGTTAGGTAAGTAGAGTCAGATCTAGGTCTGTACTCCTGTGGATACTCCTGCTCGTCCATATCTAGAAAGGGACCAGGTCCTCATAGGGATGTAACAAGATACATAATAACATGCCAATAAGTACTGGAATATAAATATCTACTAAGTCGCCTAACCGTTCTAAGTGAAATGCAACTTGAGAACAACTTTCCAACACGTGGGCTATCTGGCCATAATGGGATTGGCATGATTCTCTCGGAGAATCAGGGGCCCATCAGCATACCGTCTTTTGAACGACAGAGGCCGTCTGCAATATATAGTGGTCATCACCGCCCATATCTCCACTGGAGCTTCTGGATTACAAAAGGAAAAAAAAGTGTAAAGGAGCCCAAACGCCTTACTTGTTGTTCTCCCCACCCCATGTTCTAAGCATGTCATATACATGACACGATCTGGTTCATAGCCTATCCTTAGTACCCTAGCCCAATCCTACAACCAAACAAGGACAATGATTGGATCACCATACTACAATAGGCTATGTCCCTGGACCACTAATAACTGCTGAGTCTTCTAGCATACAAAGTTTCTATCAGCGGTTATCCCTAACGCACGGCTCATACGTACAGGAGGCCATCCCAATACGTAGTCCGAGATCTATATGAGACTCACAACTCGTGTAACAACTGTGTCACGGCCAATGAACCTACTGATGCTACATAATACTGGGGTGGTCCCATAAAGTAGGTCCGATGCATATACATAAATAAAAACAGGATACGATGACACCGTCGTTGCACCCAAGTTTCCTTAGACGCACAATTTATATAGCAGTTAAAATAAATGAACTGATTAAGCAGAAACAAATTATGCATGTATTATATGGAATGTAAATATTATTAGTACAATGACAAGGTATACTTGCCGAGCAAGAGTTCTGTAGAGTTCAACGTCCAATATATGTGTTTAAGTTTGTTGTAAGAAGAAGTGGGATTAGTTTGAGAGAGTTGTAATATATATAGGGTCAAGAGGCGGTGGGGATACTTAGTCTCAAAGACTACTGCTGCTGCTGTTTCTTTCTTTCATTGGTTTCGGTTTCGGTTGAGGAGAGTTTAGTAATAATAGGTAAAGAGGCACGGTGGGGGATGAGTCACATGCGAAAAAAGAAAATGAATATACGTGGGGGTTACTTTACGCCCGGAGAAAGGAATTTAAGCGGTGGAATTGGTTTACGCGTGGAATATGGAGCAAAGTCGGTTTTTGCTACTGCTGTTGCTGATATTTTTATGCGGGTTCGGGTGCAAGCGGGTAGTGGGTTTGGGTTTCGACTTGATATCCAATAGGAAATTTATATATATTTACACATATCTATTCACAAAAAATTCTAAGAATTATATTGGTACATACGGTTGAGCTAGCAACTGTCCAAAGAGTCTCCTACATGGAATAAATCAGAAAATTTTTATAATGGCTCCATAATACTCTAAATGCACAAACACCTCAAAATAAAATCTAATAAAATCTATTCTCTCTATTTAGCTCATAACTATTATAAATAAATAATTAATATGATTTTTAGAATTAGGGTTCTTATATTCTACCCAACTTATAAAAATTTTGTCCTCGAAATTAAAATAGGGTAGGGGGTCTCTCTATCTAATCTCTCTTGATCACAATTCAAAAAATTCAGCTCATGTTTAATAATGCAATTTCTACCCAACTTAGAATTTATCCATCTATCACCTAAGGCTATATATCCAAGAAAATTATTCCTTGAATCCTTGAATCATGTTATTCAATCCTCCGAAGTTGCCCAAAATAAATCACCTATGATATACTTTTAATTACGGGAAGCAATCATTAAATAATGTGTTTAGCCTATCTAGTACTATCGGCATATCAAACTTATACCAAGTACGAGGTTTCGTCTTTCCGAAGTAAGGGAAGACAGAGAATAATAATTAAAGAATTCCAGGTGAAGGTGATAGAATACAAGTACGAGGTTCAAGGAGTTTTTAAAGAATTCAATTGGGAATCGTCAATGCGGTTGCGGGTTGAAATCATGTTTTCTAAATTCTTATTCACATGCTCGTATCAGTACAGTTATGTAACTGATACGATATGCTCAGACATATCTAGAGGGCAAGTATATTTGTCTACTAATCACTACATATCTTAATCCACGTAAAGTAGTTATACCAAGGGTGAACCAAGTGCACTATGGTTGATCAGACCATAATACACTAATTCTGAAATGTATTAATGTATGCATCCGCTAATACATATATCATGAACAAGCTTGATAAAAGAATAAGCTTGCAAAATTAGGTTGTAGTAGCATAAGTCAAGGTAGTTCAGGAAATATAAATATGCTAGATTATGATGAGAGATGTTACAAAATAGTTACAGTTCATAGAGAAGATAAGACTCGTCCAGTTTTTTTTTAGTTGTCATACCAACTCCTGTAACGACATGCCCAAGAAATGAAACTCTGTCCAAGAAGAACTCACATTTACTGAGCTGGCTTTGGTGTTGGTAGTGCTAGCCGCTGTGCTGGGGGTGGAAGTGTCAATGCCTGTTGCATAGGACAGTCTCTTACCAAGTGTTGTCCGGAACCACACTTTATACATTGTCCTAAGCGGTTCCGATAATTTCTCAAAATGTGCCCGCGTCTCCCACAATAATTACATTGGGGTTTCTCCAGAATCTGGTATGGTCTGGCTCTGTGTTGATACTGTTATTGTTGCTTTAATAGATGTTTGGTAGGTCCTCCTTGTTGTGTCCTTGCCGGTCCTTGTTGTGTCCTCAGCTGACCTCCTTTTCCTCTGCTAATGGTTTCTTGAAATCTGGCTCCGGTCAGCAACTCAGCATAAGAGATCTGGGACTGCGAGCTAGTATAGTATTGTAGCTCCTGAGTTAGTCCACGATAAAATCTCTTAGCCTTAGCCAAGTCATTTGATATCAAGTTAGTGCCATATTTACTGAGGCGACTAAACTCAACGTCATACTCATCCACTGTTCTGTTCTCCTGCTCCAGGTGGAGAAACTGATCGTACAATGCATCTTTGACGGTGTCCAGGAAGTACTTCCTTTCAAAGTACTCCAGGAATTGCTCCCAAGTCTGGTATGTATCCAACTGACGCTCCATGGATTCCTACCAGTGGTGAGCATTACCATCTAGAAGCGTCCTTACACCTATCACCCATAGTTCTGTAGGTAGCTGTGATGCCTCTAATAACTTCTGGGTGTGAGTGATCCAGTTGGTAGTTTCCTCTGGGTTCTCAATGCCTTTGTATGGCTTCAGACCCATCTGTATAAAGTTTTTTACTGAACCAACTTTAGCTCGAGGTACTGGAGCTAGTGCTTGAGCTGGTACAGTAATCCTTGTAGCCATCCTTTCAAGTGCTGCTAGGAACTCTTGTCTCTGTTCTGCTGCTTGCTGTCTCTATTCCTGTATCATTATTTGGAAGAATTGAAATAGTTGTGCCTGGACATCCTGTGGTGTCGATGATACTGGAAGGTTCCCATTATGTGGAATAGGAAGATCAGATGGAACTGGATTATGAATCTGTCCATCTGATCCCGGAAGTCTAAGAATTGTTGAGGTCTCTCCTTGAGTCTGACCATTGGCTCCAGGAGTTGTGTCACCATATGTGACAGTACATCCCTTCTGCATCTCTATCTCTCTGCAGGTAATGTACACAATGTTTAGAAGAAGTACAGGAATCAAACAGGATGCAAGCATTAGACAGAATGTAAAAGCATAAAATACGCTAGGGAATTGTCCGCGTATTTTTTAGTCAAAAATCCCCAATCATACATAAAGTTTCTCCCTGCGTAAAACAGGACTTCAAGGTAGTTGGCATAAAACAGTTTGATAAGCTTCCTGCGTAATACAGAGCTTCAAGATAGTTTGGCATAAAACAGAGATTCAAAGTGGTCAGGGTAAAACAAAATTCAAGGAAGTTTGGCGTAAAGTAAAGCTTCAGAGTGGTCCGCGTAAAGCAGAGGAGCATAAAGTAAGGATTCAGAACTATCCGCGTAAAATAGAGATTCAAGACTGTCAGCGTAAAACAGTTTCAAAGCTAACCGCGTAAAAAGTCTGCTATACCTTTCTACGCGTAAAAGTTCTGCTGCGTAAAATATATGCTGCGTAAAGTCTGTGCATAAAATCTGTGTAAAAATCTGCCTGCGTAAAGTTTTAGTAAATGGTCTACGCGTAAGGTCTACGTAAAATCTGCCTGTGCGTAGCATACGTTGCAGCGTAAAGTTTGCCTTCATAAAATCTACGTAAATATTTCCTGTGCAAGGTCTGCGTAAAAAGTCTCCTGCATAAAATCTGAAATATGTTTTACAGCGTAAAGTCTGTACGAGGAACTCTTTGTATTTCCTCGGATGAATTTGTCAGATAATCCAGTGAACCTGACATCTGACAAAAGTACCGCACGATAATCGAGAGGATGGCTGTGATGATGAATTTGCACAGAGACCCAGGTTGTCGTTTAGTAACATATTGATATAAGTCATTTTTATGCATGTAAGAGGAAGAAAACAGAGTCTTCTGAATACGCTGTCTATTTTGAATTTGATAGAAATGCGCGTTTACGCTCAAGTCCGAAATGAGTTTTTATGCTCAAGATAAGACAAAAATCAGATGCCACATCAAAAGTTGTTTCTGATACGGGGCTCGAGGCATATCTCTACATTTAATGCACAAGATTTGGTCATGGCTGGGAAAGCTAAGGCTGTAACAAATACGCTCATATCACCATCCTTACATTTTACGTCTAATCAAGCTACTCTACGCTGGTTATCTATTATTCATGAATCATCAGGTTTACGCTGGGGTAGTGACCTACATGGCTTATATGTCATGATCTTATAAAGGGATACGTGTCATACGCAGATGTCATAATCGTGGCGTAAAGGAGGCAATCTTCTTCATAGTTTGGCCTTTTTCACCAACAAGTTAGTCATTTGGCTTTTACGCCAACCAGGCAGTCTTTTGGCTTTTATACCAATATGATAATTATTTGGCTTTTACGCCAACAAGGGTAAAGGTCTGGTCACAGGGTAAAGGGTTTCCTGGCGTAAAACAGGTTTATCTAAATACAGGATGGTTGAAAGGAAGAGTGAGATTTTAGTCAAGTGTGGATGAGATCCTTATACTCTATTCTTATACGCAGGCTTGTTCGGTACAATTACGTAACCGAGATAATATATTCTCGACCTGTATGGGCCACCACTAAAAACATATCACGCCCCAGTCCCAAAATACGTAGGACTAGGAATACGTACATGCCCAGCCGTATGTATATGAACTCTAATATATGAAAATTATATACACACGTATGCTGTATATGAATATGCAATCCACCAGTGGTAATATACTATCACAACAAGTCACACAGAATCTATATCTCATCCACAACACAAATAATAAATAGGATTAAAGAGCTGAATAATAACTGAATATCCAAGATGAGTATCAAGTCTGATAGTCAGGTGGAAACAAATCCACTATAAAACGACTATACTGAAGTATCAACAAAATCTCTAAACAGTGGAAATAAGTCACAGCTACTCTGAGGGTAAGACCTCCTCAGTCCGGTAAGTAGAGTCAGATCCAGGTCCATACTCCTGTGGATACTCCTGCTCGTCCATATCCAGAAAGGGACCAGTTTCTCAGAGGGACGTAACAAGATACATAATAACATGCCAATAAGTACTGAAATATAAACATCCACTAGGTCGTATAACCGTTATAAGTGAAATACAACTTGAGAACAACTTTTCAACACGTGGGCTATCTGGCCATAATGGGATTGGCATGATTCTCTCGGAGAATCAGGGGCCCATCAGCATACCGTATTTTGAACGGAAGAGGTCGTTTGCAATATATAGTGGTCATCACCGCCCATATCTCCAGTGGAGCTTCTGGGTTGCAAAAGGAAAAAAAAGTGTAAAGGAGCCCAAACGCCTTACTTGTTGTTCTCCCCACCCCATGCTCTAAGCATGTCATATACATGACACGATCTGGTTCATAGCCTATCCTTAGTACCCTAGCCCAATCCTACAACCAAACAAGGACAAGGATTGGACCACCGTACTACAATAGGCTATGTCCCTGGACCACTAATAACTACTGAGTCTTCTAGCATACAAAGTTTATATCAGCGGTTATCCCTAACACACGGCTCATACATACAGGAGGCCATCCCAATACGTAGTCCGGGATCTATATGAGACTCACAACTTGTGTAACAACTGTGTCACGGCCAATGAACCTATTAATGCTACATAATACTGGGGTGGTCTCATAAAGTAGGTCCGATGCATATACATAAATAAAAATAGGATACGACGACACCGTCGTTGTACCCAAGTTTCCTTGGACGCACAATTTATATAGCAGTTAAAATAAATGAACTGATTAAGCAGAAATAAATTATGCATGTATCATATGGAATGTAAATATTATTAGTACAATGGCAATGTATACTTGCCGAGCAAGAGTTTTGTAGAGTACAACGTCCAATATATGTGTTTAAGTTTGTTGTAAGAAGAAGTGGGATTAGTTTGAGAGAGTTGTAATATATATAGGGTCAAGAGGCGGTGGGGATACTTAGTCTCAAAGACTACTGCTGCTGTTTCTTTCTTTCATTGGTTTCGGTTTTGGTTGAGGAGAGTTTAGTAATAATAGGTAAAGAGGCGCGGTGGGGGATGAGTCACATGCGGAAAAAGGGAATGAATATACGCGGGGGTTACTTTACGCGCGGAGAAAGGAATTTAAGCCGTGGAATTGGTTTACGCGCGGAATAGGGTGCAAAGTCAGTTTTTGCTACTGCTGTTGCTGATATTTCTATGCGGGTTCGGGTGCAAGCGGGTAGTGGGTTTGGGTTTTGACTTGATATCCAATAGGAAATATATATATATATATATATTTACACATATCTATTCACAGAAAATTCTAAGGATTATATTGGTGCATACGGTTGAGCTAGCAACTGTCCAAAGAGTCTCCTACATGAAATAAATCAGAAAAAATTTATAATGACTCCATAATACTCTAAATGCACAAACACCTCAAAATAAAATCTAATAAAATCTATTCTCTCTATTTAGCTCATAACTATTATAAATAAATAATTAATACGGTTTTTAGAATTAGGTTCTTACAGATATCCCGGACATACTACAGGGGCATGCGATCAGAAGAACACTAGTATCGCGTTGCATTATAATTGTTAGTAATTAGGATTGTGATAACCCTAGTTAGTTAAAGTATCAAGCCGTACTTATATGATTTGTCGCGATTTATGGATGATGGTTAGTCTAGGCTTGCATGATCATACCTTTATTTACTGTACTTGTTATTCTATTTTGCTTATCAGTTCAAGATATGTCTCTTTTGCAGGGTTATATTATTTCTTTTATTTTCCTGAGATCATTTACATTCAGCATTTACTTTTAGTATTTGTATTTCTTGTGTTGTTGGTTTAAGTTTCTAGATTGGCTTCCTTTATGGTACTTGCTATTTGGGGGTCCGACCCCACTAGTTTTGCATGGCTAGATCCAGTAGCAGTACCTGAGGATCTTTCGTACTTTTTTGAGGATGGTGACCACCAGGAGCACTAGACCACTTGAGTGAATTTTCTTACTTCCCCACTCTGATGTACATTCTATTTTTGTTGGCGTTTAGCCACCGAGCACGTGTTTAGCTCATGTTTTGGATTGATCATTTAGCCTACGGGCAATAGCATGGTTGACATATCCTAGGTTTGATCATGTATGACTTAGATTCTGGCTAGTTTATTCATTTTGTGTTCACTAGCTTTATGATCATATTTATATTATAGTTTATGACACATTACTTTATATTTCAGCTGATCTTACATCTTATTATTATTCTTGTGATTGAGATACTAGGGTTTGTTGGATCTAGGCTTGACTGTTGGTTTGTAGTAGTGACACCTCATGTCTTACAGCTTTACCGTATATGCAGAGTACCGGTGTTCTCTAAGTATACGTAGCTGGCCTTGTCAGTCCCGCTCTCCAGTATTCTAGTTTTGGGATGTGACAATTACGTGCCAAATTTGTCGTGCTCGAGAAACCAATTTGAATTCCATCGAATGCCACATGTTGGAGATTTTCGTACGTGCCTTTTGGTGTAAGTAGTTTGAATCAAGATGGACCAATTTATCAGGATGATCTTCGATCAAATTTTTTTTATTTAAAAACATAATTTTTATGGAGCTTAATTTGGCCATGAATTTGATCTATGTATAGGTTAAATTAATCTACAATATTTTACAGAGTTATACTAGCGTTCTAGGACTATATTGTGCAAGTGGTTCAAAAATTGGTTGAGCGATAAGGGAATACTACTCACGCGAAGTTCTTAAAACTCATAAGTGTTCTAGCTGTGAGAGAGATCCTCCTATGTTCTCCAAGTTCGGTGGTCGATGGGGTTTGTACGGCGTCGAGACGTATTGGGGCACTCATGAAAGTTCTACTTGGGTCGAGGGTTCCTTGGCGAACATTATAGTATATGTTTCATGCTGCGGTATTTAGGCCAGGTTGATGGTCAGAGCACAGATGAAGTGCTCCGGCGGTCGGGACACATCATGAAGGATTCAAGAAAGGTTGGAAAGGCTTGTGAGTGGTCCTGGATTAGTTACGAGAGGTTTAGAAAGGTTTGATTCTATGCAATTTTGAAAGGGGGATACAGAAACAAAGGGGATCAATATTTATAGGAAAGGTTTTTTATTACAATCCTAATTAACTTATGATTCCTGGGAGTTGTATTCTTATTTCAAACTTAATTAAGATAGGTAGATTGGATAGAGCTGGAATGGGATTTTCTAGATTCAAATTTTTTGATTTGTACAGAATTCAAATTATATCTTGATTTATTACTCATGCATTTCTGGTTCTTTACATGATAGGAGTAAATAATAGATGTTCATACTAACATATTCTATTTAATTAAATGACTTTTACATAGGTAATAATTAGTTAATTATACTATTAACACATCTTAATTTATTTATCAATTTACTTAGTTATCATCCTAATATAATTTAGGGAAATTTTGAGAGGGTTTACATACTACCCCCATAGAAGAATCTTATCATCGAAATTAAAGTTAATCGTATATTTTCCATAACAAAAGTGAATACATTTTTTTCACTTATGAAAGATTTAGATTATTGCTTTTGATTACAAAGAATCCTAATACAAAGAAATTCTAAGTACAAGCAAATTACAAAAAAATCTAGAGAGAGTAGCGATAGAGATCGAGCCGGTACATGACTCCTTTACTCTTTGGACTATCCGATGCAACGATGGAAAAAAACTTGCTAACTTTGGCTCATGATATTGTAGACAATGAGAGAACAATAATAAGTAGGTTCTAGTACGAGAATCGAAGCTCTCAATGTCCCTTGGCAGCTCAAATCTTGAGATATTTATAGCCATTCGTACTGTAACAAATAACATTTGGCATTCTCCACAGGAAATAAGCAAAATACATTATTTTTGCCTCTTTGTGCAGGTACATAAAAATTGTATTTACTGTGCATAGGAATCAGATCACAATTTCTACTTAGAACGCGATCTGCATGACACGTGGCAGTAGTTATGAAGAATATATTAATTTCCCTTAAATATGATGATTGTCTTCTCGAAATATGAAACGCGTGCCATGATCTTCATACTAAATGTGTTGTATCTTTTCTCAAAATTCAAAACACGTATGACATATGTGCACTAATAAGAAGAGATAAATCTGCGGTGCCTGTGTAGGGATCCATCTCTGTTACGAAGGATTTGTCTTTACTTTGTGCAGAGATAACAGCTGGCAACCCATATAGACTTATACGTGGCATTGCTATATAAAAAAGTAATAAAATACCATCATTACATGATATAAGCACCACTGTCTCCTTATTCTTTGTAATAGTTGTACGTTACGTGGCACAAAAAATGTCAGAAATTATATCAAGGCACATTCTTTAATATGAACCGTCATTGAGGAAGGAATTTGAAATATTTTGTCTCCTTCCTTCCTACGCACAGGCGTAGGCAATCGACTGCTTGTTCTTGCATAGTCTCGATAGGAGATGCTCTAGCATAGGCTCGATAGTAGATCATGCGTAGGTTTGGGGTTGATCCCCATCATCGGCAACCTGGGTGTTTGATCCTGCTTTAGTTGAAAGTTTTTTCCTGCGCCGACATCCTTGCCATCTACTTGTGCATATACAAAGACCCCAAAATTCCTATTTTAAATTAGGATTTTTTATGCTTGTACAAGACTGCCTTCAAAGTTTTTGAATTTTCATATGAATCTGAAATACTTTGAACTAAGAAGCATAGGAATGCGCACTGAATATTGTCAGCACAGAATCTAGTCCAACCTGATCTGCTATTCAGAGTCTACTATGATCAGCAAATCTGCCACGCTATCAATCAACATTGAATGCTCTAATAATTTAAAATCCCAATTTATGAGGTGTCTCAACCCTTTGTTTTATCAAAGCGTTAGCAATCTTTGGCACGATTTTCGAAGCATCACTATTTGTACGATTTTTGAGGTGTTGGCTACGTGATGCATCATTGCCAATCAGCATTTAATACTGAATTTCGAAATCAAGGTGTCAACGGTACACAAAGCGTCATTAGTGCACAAATTCTAAGGCATAGTCAGTGCAATTGAATCGCCACTTCCCCTTTATAAATAGGATCAGTTTGGAGAGAGAAGATTTAATATAATTTTTACTTCTTTCACCACACTCCATACAATCTGAGAGTTATCAAGGTGAAAAAAACACACGGGAGCAATCATTGCTGCAAGCCGAGACGAGCTCATGGGAAAATGATTGCTTCAAGGCGAGGCAAATTCTATAGGCCTTCGAGGAGCCGCATAAAGAGGCATTCTTTTATTATAGGTAGAACCTCCAGGGAGATGAAGCTGCTATTGTGTACTTTTGTTTGTGTCTTCTTTTCTTCTTTGTATATACTATAAACAAAGAATCAAAGAAGACAAGAAAACACATAGACAAGATACACGCACAGACATCCACATATATTTCTCGTTGCTTTAAACAAAGAAGACAATTTTGTACATGCACGGTAAGAGCTGTCATGACCCACACCCAGAATGAGGGTACGAGTAGTGAACAATGTCCAGTCTATGCCACAACATTGACGGTAGAACGATGTCTAGGTCATCAATACTATCTAAATATCTCACACAAAATATATAATGTACCTGCCATGGCATCGCAACTCAAAATGGAAGAACAATATGATAAAGTAAACCATACTCAATCATAATATAAAAACTAGAGGAAGATAAATGTCACAAGTCACAAATATAAGTCACAAGTCACAAATACAACTCATCTTCAAGTCCAATAGACTAGCATAATAAACTCAAATATAATACATGCCAAAAATATCTAACTGATAAATGTCTAATATAATAGTCTAACTAGCTACAACTAGTTGATCATCTTCAGGTATCGGTTCCTCCTGAGCCACTGTCTCAAACTTTACACCAACTACGTACTGAGGTCCATATTGTGTAGGATACCAGTCATCTAAATCATCTAAAAATTATATCCAATCAGGATAGAGTAAAGCACACCTCTTACAGCAGTTCCTGTAGTACCCTGATCCTGTAGCGGAGCACGGACTAGGCTAGTGGTTGAATGGCCGAGTTAAAATCAGAGAATAGGGAAACTTTGCCGGTATCGATTGGTCAGGACAAACAAATGGGGAGTCGTTCCTCGTTATGGGATAAAATCCTTAGAAGTTGCTCCCAAGATGTAGTGCATGGTGTCTTGGGGAGTAAACTCAATACCCGTGCGCTGTTGGTTTTCGATGTTGGTTTTCACTATTGGTTTTGTGATTTACGTTTTCGTGATTGTTTTCGATGAACGACTTTCATTATATGCATTCACTATCTCGCATTTATATATCGAATTACTGAGAGAAAGATTAGAAGAATCTTGAACCTTTGTTAATGCCAATGCAGGTGAACCTGTGAACCAAGCTTGAAGTTGCAAAGAAGATCTCTCTTTCTCAGCAATTCACCAACTAGTGAGTGACTTCAATTATTCGATGAATCATTTACTCATCATGCTTAACAAAATAATCAATGATACCTAGCAAAGAACCCAGAAAGATAAGCAAGATAATAATCATATTACTATGAACTAGACTGTTGTAGTATAATTGATTATGTGGCAAAGACCCTGGACTGGGCGGTAAGTATGGTGGACTGTGGCTAAGATAATCAATAAGACCCTGGACTGGGCGGTAAGTATAGTGGGCTGTGGCTAAGACAATCAATATGACTCTGGAATACTATATCAAGTTTCTGCATTTGCATGTTTTCTTCTAGTAGCTAGTTGCATTCATGCATGGTCATAGAAAACTTGTGCACAAGGGTTAGGTTCCTCGAAGCGGTACACCAAGGCCATAGGACCGCTTCGTCCTAGGGGGAATATGGGTGCTAAAGTAATTGCATCGAAAGTTCAGGACCTTTAGTGAGGCTAGCTCCCTGCACTGAACGAGGAGCTGAAATTCCAAGAATATCGTGATGGCTTGACCAGTGACCTTCATATAGATAGGGTGCATGCTAATAATGTCTTGTACAAGCAGAGTAAGTTATTATTCATAAACAAGGATAGCTGAATGACCGTGGGTAAGAATCACCAAATATGGTGATAAATATATGTGTTCCTTATGTTCTTGAGATATAAATTGTTAATTAAACTTAAGGCAACATAGCAAGATCATAATAATAACTGCTGCTTTCACATATCTACTCAGTGTTGGCTTTTTTTGGTAAGATTGGTTATGGACGCTCACCAGTACATGTTGCGTACTGACCCATGTTTGTGGGCATCTTCAGGTGCTGGAAATTTGGCTGCTGTGAGGGAATATTGAAGGTTTTGGTCTGACTCTTTAGAAGCTTTGCACTTGAAGCTTCCAAGTGGAGAAAAAACTCTAACTGAAGGTGGTCCATGAGTTTTAATATTTTAATAAGGGATATGATGTATGGATTAATATTGTATCTCATTTCAATCTTTTTACAAGTTATAAGCCAAGTCTGACATTTTTATCTCGACCATTCGAGGGCCTTATGTTTTAATATCAGAGAATTATCAATAAAGAGTTATTTCCATTTCAAATATGTGTTCAATTTCTCTATGAATGATGTATTCTCTATATTCAAATATCTGTGTTACAAAATAAGCACGAGCATGCCTTGTGCAAGTGCAACCCCAGGCTTGTACGGCATCACGCCAAGCGAGGACAATGGCTCTGCAGGACCGGGGTGTGGGAAGCCCAAGCGAGGATGTTCAGTTCTGTGGAACCGGGGCATGACAGATTGGTATCAGAGCACGGTTTTACTTCCTTAGGAACTTCTTGGTTTTGATTTTTCAAAAATTATACAATTGATTATTTTTGATTCCTTGAATTTTTGTTGCCACAAAATAAGATGCTCCATACAATAAGTCTATAATACTTTATGAGACTAACACTTTCCTTCTGTATAGTGCGGAAATAACGAAGTCTGGACAATGGAACCCAAGTAGTTCAAGAGTGCCGACATCATTGGCCCCTTTGATAGATCCGATGGATCGGATGTTGCGGATGTTGGAAGCGCAAGAAAAGTTGGGAGAGGCCCAACAGAGAAAAATCAATGATCTGCAACAGATGATGTAGATGGTTGTAGCTAATAATTCTAATATTACGCCTGCAGCTATCCCAATTGGCCCTACTACAAGGACAGTAGATATCGTTGGGGCGGATAACACCCAACCTGTCACGCCCCAGTCCCAAAATACACGGGACCAGGCCACATGAAAATGGCCAACTAATACGTCTCCGAGGGATTACCTAATTTAATGGACCCAACAAAACGTACTACGCTATCCTAAAATACTAACAAGTCCAATACAATCATACAACAAGTAATGTCTAATCTCTTCCTTCATAAACAAGAAGTACTGAAATAAATACTGGAAAATAAATGCAAGTCTAAAATGTCATAGTATAATCCAAGATATGTCTGGTGGGAACAAACCTACTACAATGACGAAATAAGAGTACTGAAAGACAGATAAAAGAGTAATGACTAGGGCATCGGCTAACTAGATAAGGATGCTCCAGTCCTAGGCGGAAGGCCTACCAATGATCAAGGGAACTCTGATGGTAGCACCTCTAGCTCCTCCTCGGATGCGTACCTCGTCTCCTGTCCGGGTCCGTACACTATAGGATAGTAAGCCTCGTCCAAATCTGGAAGGGAACCAGGTCCTCAGAGGGACGTAACAAGATACAAAAATGCATGCCATATATAAATACTGAATAAATTAAAGGGGTGTGCTAACCATCTAAGTGAATGCAATGTGAGAACAACCTTGGTATGTATGGGTAGGTGTAGGCATAACGTCCACACTGCGAAGAGCGAGGTATCTGTACAGGTAATGTCCATCATTCCGAAGAATGAGGTATCTGCAAATATATACGTCCGTATCGCTCCGAAGAATGCGATATTTGTATAAATGAGATCATTGGATCCGTGGCTCCTCCGGATACTACGGATTTTAATGTGTGTATCCCATACGCCTACTAGTTGTCCTCTCCGTCCAATGCAGATATATAAGTCGAATACAAGACGTACATATCACATAACTATATGCCAAGTCATAACTAATTAGATAACCCTGATTAAGCACTAAACCGTGATGCATGTCACACGTACCGATAGCTAGTCGGGTACGCGAACCCACATCCCAATATGAGTTTGTCATCATGAAGCGTGTAAGAGTGTCAGATTTTAGGAAGATATCAGAATACCCTCACAATGGTGGATGGGTCTGCTAGTGACTAAGTCCAATACACTACTCATCGACGTACTCGTCGACTGCGCCCGAGTTAATCTCGGATGTGCACAGTTATATAAAATAATTGCAACAAGATATCATACAATATTGTATAATTTAAATTAAACAGTAAATATGGCAAGGTATCTTGCCTGGGTCCTCAAGCTGCGAGTGCCAATAACCTGCTCTTAAAGTCTCGACTGAACGACCTAGCGACCCTATACATATAATATAATATAGTAATACGATCATCAGTCACTACAATAGTACGCACAGGAAACACTATGCTGCACTTAGGAACTGATGCAAGGGTCACAACGGGTCAACTAGTAAGGTCGCGTGTGCACACAGCTAAGATGTGCACGTGTCATATCCTCAATTATCGTGTAGATCAAGACAATGGAATACCAAACTACGTTACGAACTAATTGATGTATAGTACATAAATACCAGTCCTAACTATCATGTTAGAGTGCACCAGGTCAATGTCTAGACCTTTAGGTCAAATACAGTGTTCACATTAAAAATAGTCATTTATTTTGAGTAATTACTAACATTAATTACTAATCTAAAATAAACACACACAGCCCTATTGCACTTAGGGTTTCACATTACCCGTGTCCGTTTTGATACCTCGACACATGAAGAAAAAGAATGAAATAAACTTGTATACCTAGTCGTGGCCGAGAGGGGGGGTCTGGTTCGTCGGTGGCCTATCTCTGGCAAGTGGGCGAAGCTCTGGAGTTGTTTAGTGCACGACAGCAGCAACAACGGCTCTGGCAGCAGCTTGCAGCAGTGCCGGCTGTGCAGAGGTGGCGGGTTGCTAACGGTGGGGATGGTGACAGGGACAACGGTGGTGAAGATGGTGGGGCTGGTGGCGGAGAAGACGACCGAGAAGGAAGGTCGGGGGATGGTGCGGGTTGATGATGGTAATGTTGATGAGGGGAAGGAGGACTGGCGGTCTAGGGTGCAGGAGGCCGGGGGTGCTGTGGTTGACGTCGATGGACAGGCGGTGGAGGAAGGTCGGGGATGGTCGGTTGAGGCGGTGGCAGGATGCCTGGATGGATGGGATGAGCGAGGGTGATGACCGGGAAGTCAGGTTGTGGTGGTGATGATGATGATGGTGCTGAACGGAGGTGGCGAAGGAGAAGGCTGTTGGGTTGACGTCGACGGGGAGGGAGCAGGCGGAGGAGGTCGGTAGTCAGGCGGGCTGTGTGTGATCGGGGAAGGAGGAAGCGGGTTGAGGAGAATAAACTAGGGTTTTGGTTAGGGTTATTTTTTTTAGGGTTGGGGAGAGAGAATGTTATATATATATATATATATATATATATATATATATATATATATATATATATATATATATAGGAGAGAGAGAAAGGGGGATGTCCTTGGGAATTGGGCAGGCTAGGACTCCTTGGGATGGGGGACATGTTGACATGAAGGAATGTAGGGTGCAGATGGGCTAGGTTGGGTCTAGTGTTGCGTGAGGTTGGGTCTCACACTAATTTAATTAAAATTAGTGTAAGTGATTCTTTTTAATTAATTGGAAATACATAGGCTTAAAATTGGGTGGAACACAAGTGTCATGGACTTAGCAGACTCATAATAGAATATTGTCAATATTTGGGTTGTATGAAATATGTTAAGGTTGTGTCCTCAATTTTAATTAGAACGAACAATATGCAAAGTTGGGTTTATTGGGATTTAAAATTGGACGTTTATAACGAATATTGTACGACTAAAATAAAGCACAAGGAAGAGTAATTATAAGTTACACAAGGGTCAAAATGGAAGGTTGGCACGTCTAGGAAAAGTGTATAAAGTTCGTTTGAAGGTAAATGCTAGTGTTGCACTCCAAATATCGAAGCAACGGTAAGGTGCACTAAGTGATATAAATATCGCACAATCATCTAAAATACTGTGTTTTACTTCTAATTGGATTCAAACTAACCCTACTCTCTCTATCTAAGCTAAGTAGACCTAAATTTGGTCGAGGGGTACAATCTACCCTCCTTAGAGCATTTCGTTCTCGAAATTAAAACAAACATATGGTAAACTATTGACTGAAATAAAATGCTACTACATACCTAGGCCATCGAAAAGATGGGGATAACACTGTCGAATATCATCCTCTCGTTTCCAGGCCGTCTCGCCTAGTGCATGATGCCTCCACGCGACACGAACTAGAGGGATAGTCTGACCTCGCAATACCTTCTCGCTTCTGTCTAAAATTTCTACAGGTCCTCTTGATATGATAAACTCGGCCCGACTGTGATCTCTGAGTGGTCAAGAACATAACTCGGATCTGGCATGTACCTCCTTAGCTGAGATACATGGAAGACGTCATAAACTCCTTCTAATGTCTGTGGTAGTTCTAATCTGTAAGCAACCTCTCTGATGCGCTCCAATATATCGAAGTGTCCAATGTACCTCAGACTCAGCTTTTCTCTGCCTCCAAACCAGATGGTTCCTCGGGTAGGCAAGATTTTCAGAAATACATGATCCCCAACCTGGAACTCTAGGGGTCAACGATGCGTGTTTGCCCAATGCTTCTGTCTATCCTGTGCTGCTTGCAGGTGCCTGTCACCACCCCATTTCCAGAGCCGGGTATTTTTTTATTTTTAATTTAGTTAATTGT
The DNA here is from genome assembly GCA_036927795.1 of Iris macrosiphon. Classification (NCBI taxonomy): domain Eukaryota; kingdom Viridiplantae; phylum Streptophyta; class Magnoliopsida; order Asparagales; family Iridaceae; genus Iris; species Iris macrosiphon. The sequence goes on along the minus strand of JAYESA010000015.1, from coordinate 133,819,738 downwards.
GCATTATTTTTTATTAATTATATTTATAATTAATTAATGATTGTATTATTTTTATATTGATTGTTTTAGGATTTTGGCTAGCCTGGACCCATGTTAGACCCTAGTGGACCCATGTCCGACCCAGCCCACACCCTTGTGAGAATTATTTTGGGGCTTAGATTTATTATTTTATTTTTAGGAGGTTAGTTGGAGAGATTTGGAGCTAGTTTGAGTGCTTTTGGAACCCCGGAACCCAAAACCCAACTTAGGAGGGCATTTTGGTCATTTGAGGACTTTATGTGACCTATAATTAGTGTGGCCGGCCCTTTACAGCAGCCCTACCTGACCATTCACAGCAGCCCCTCTTCTTATTCTACTTCTTCTTCTTCTCCACTCCTTCCTTCTTCCTTCTTCTCCAAGGTGAGTTTCCTCTTCCAATTTTCTTCTTTCTTCTTCCATTCCTTCTCCTTATGCTAGCCCTAACCTTACATTTTCCCTAACCTAGGTGTGAGGAGCTTAGATCTAGTGTAGAAGCTAGAGTTGGTGGCTTGGAGCTTGAGGGAGGTGATTTCTAGGGGTTGTGAGACTTTGGTCTTGGGATTCCAACTCCCAAGAGGTAAACCCTAATTTCCCCCCTTGTAATTATTTTTATATAGTGTAATTAATATTTTAAAACCTTTTTAAACCCTTAGGCTACCCGTGGGAGAAAGTTGGAACTAGTTGGGTAGTGTTTGGAGACTTTAACACTAGGTTTTGTGTCAATTTCGGGTAGAATCCGAATTTGGCCCAATTTTGGGTGATGCCCTAGGTTAGACGGACCTAGGTAGACATTGTCGAATGTCTTGAGGGTGAGTGCGTGTCTCCGTTCGAACACGGGAAGCCATGTCGCGGAGAAACGGGCATTTCGGGCGAATTTGGGGCTTTTCGTCGTCGCCGATTCTAAGCGCTTGTGCGTTTCCGCCACGGGCCTAGAATTGACGCAAAAGCGCATTTTCTAGGATCTAGACATCGTGTAGAGCGCGTGGGTAAATTTTGGGCCGATTTCGAGTTCGTTTGGTGTACGTTTCAGGAGGTTTTTCGAGCCGCGCACTACGTGCTCGTCGAAATGACCGAACGGCCATTTCGACTTGGTTTCCTTGTTTCGGGCTTGTGCGCGCGTTGGGTTAGTATCGGGGAGTGTGTGCTAGAGTTTTCGAGTTATATTTTATATATTTTGGGGTGTTGGTGAGTGTCGGGGTCGTTGGGCGTGAGTGGGGCGTGTGGTTTGTGTGTTGTTGTGTGTTGTGTATATATATATATATATATATATATATATATGTATATATTTATATGTATTTGTATATATGTATATATATTTATATATATATAGGTGTGTGTATTTATATTAGTGTGCTTGTGGGTGTATATGTCTGTGTGTATATATATATGTATATGTGTAAGTGTGCTTGTGTGTATATGTATATATATATTTGAATGTGTGTGTATATATATATCTTAGAGTGTGTGTATTGAGGTGTATATATATATTTGTATGTGTGCTTATATATATTAATATAGGTGTTTATATATATATATATATATATATATATATATATATATATATATATATATATATATATATATAGCTATGTATATATTTGTGTGTGAGTGTGTGTATTAGTGTGTTTGTGAGTGTGTAGGTGTGTGGGTTAGTGAGTGTGTTAGAATAGATATAAGTGTATATATATATAGGTATCTAGTGGTATATATATGGTTATATATGTGTATATATATATATATATAGAGAGAGAGAGTGATATATATATATATATGTAGGAGTGTGCGTGTGTGTTTGTGATGGAGGGGGGGGGGAGGCAGCATGCAGCAGGTAGGGCAGCAGCTGCTGCTGCCTACAGCAGCAGCAGGAAGCAGCAGCAGCAGCAGCAAAGCTGCAGTAGCAGCAGCATAAAGCAGCAGCATCAGCAATAGCATGGAGCAGCAGCAGCAGGAATAAGAAGCCCCAGCAGCAGCAAGAATAGCAGGGAGCAGTAGCAGCTAGGTAATAGATAATAGTTAGAGTATTAGTTAGATAGATAATTAGATAAGTAGATAACTATATGGATATTAGTGTATAGATAGATAAATAGGTAAGATAGATAATAAGATAAATAGATAGTTAGATGGCTAGATTAATAGATAGATAGTTTGGTATTTAGATAGATAGATACTAGATAAGTAGATAGCTAGATACTTAGATATATCTATCTAAGATATAGATATCTATATACCTATAGTTACATATATATTTATGCATAGGGTAAGGTAATGGGTATTAGTGTATGCGTGTGTGGATATCTATATATATATGTATATAGATACTTAGATATATATAAATATGGTAGATATATATTTCCTAGCCTAGATTAATAACTAGGTATATAATTAGTAGCTAGATAGCTAGTTATAGGGGTTTTAGAGCGAAACCTCAATACCTTGAGATACCGAGGTATCTCAATACCTTGAGATAACCAAGGTATTGAGTTTCGAGCGGAGTTTTTGAGCAATAGCCTAGGAATTATATTGGAGTGATTTTTATATGCTTATGTATACATATTTACTCGTGCTAGCATAAGTTTTAGCGGGTTTAGGCGGGGTACGTGGCCTAGGTTGAGGTATCGGATACCGAGGGTATCCCGGTATCTCAAGGAGGAGAGTTTGAGAGTTTAGTAGCTTAATGACCTCGGTTTGACCTAGAATTTCAGGAGCATCCTAGTTTAACCCAGACTTGACCGTAGTTGACTCGGTTGACCGCCAAAGTCAATTTTTGACCTAGTTTTGACCCAGAGTTGACTTTTTGGACCCAGAGTTGACTTGTTGACCCAGATTTTACCGGTTTGACCTGTTTGACCTAGAATGACCCTAGAAGCCCATTTTTAGTTATTTTATATCTGTTTAACTCATTAGAATCCTGTTTAACCTTACTTTTCGCATTAGGTCCTTGCGACACCAGTTCGGATCGCCAGTTGCTCAGGACGTCAGGCGAGTACATTCTCTGATAGTTTTTATTATCTGATGATTATTATGATTCAGCTTCTAGTATAGTATCATCTGATTATTCTGGCACAACACGGGACACTGACTGGTATTTCTAGATTCATTTACTTGTGACACGTACATTTCATGTTTCTGGCCTCTATTCTGGATTCACTACTGGCATCACTACAGGCATCACCTACAGGCATCACTCATGTTCAGGCTGGACTCATCTTGATTTGCGTATCGGGTCTTGGATCCACTTGTATTAGTCGGGGCGGGGAAATACTCGAGTAGACATGTAAACATTCCCATCTGGAATCATCAGGCATCACTCCCTCTGGTCTAATATGGAATGATAGCAGCCGCGCACCCAGTGCGCGGTGAGCCGTACTTACCCCTAGCCGTTTACATGTCGAAACAAGTATTTCAAAGACACCGAGTTTATTCTTTATAGTCTGGACTCTCATGCATTTCTTGACTTGTCTCACTTACATGTTTCTGGACTTGACTCACTACATATTTTTTATGCTGGACTCACTACACGTTCATGTGCACGGACTTGATCTTAGCTTAGATTTCCTGTATCTTGTAGTTATTACTATCTTGCTCTGATATCCATGCATCTTTACCTTTATGCACCAGTGACTTATATATTTTTTATTTCATACTTGCTTCATTCTTCTTGCTACTTGCTATAACTGTTTTATAGTTTTTATTATTTAAATGGAACTGCTGTTAGAGATGTACTTGCTCCAGTCCTGACTGGACATATTTTTCAGAGTATCCGGAGGAGTGGTGTCCGACGTTTTATGGACCTGAGCCTGTCGATGGTGCAGACAGGGACCCTCTATCTTAGGGGTGATTTCCGGGTTGGTAGCCGGGATCACTGAGACTTTGTTGTTGTTTTTATTAGCTTTTAGCACCGGATTTGTCTCCGGTTTTGGATTGAGACCTTGTTTGTATATTATTTTGGATATTGTTGTATTATTATTTGATGTTGTGGTTGTTGTAGTAGTTGTTGTTGGTTAGACTTTAAAGTTGTTAGATCTCTGTGTTATCTTATCGTGCTTAGATTCGTGATTAAGTATATTATGATTATCATTATGATATTGCTCTTCCGTTTGGAGTTGAGATCTTGACAGGTTTATATTGTTTGTGTGGTTGCCCTCCTTTTGGAGAGGTCATGGCCAATTTTTGTGTGAGATTATTATTTAGTTAGTTGACCTAGACAGCGTTCTACCGCCGATGCTGCGGCATAGGCTGGACGTACCCACGACTCATGTCCGATTTTTCGGATGTGGGTCGTGACACATTTTTGGTTGCGGCCCCATGCAGGTCCCGATTCGTAATTAGTGCGATATCGTGGTGGTACAACAATTTAGTTGTACTGCTGCGAGCCTGCTATAGGATATAGGATCTAGGATGAGGGTGTACTCAATCACGACTAGGAACAATTTCAATCTAATTATTCTGAAATTGTTTTTTTGAAATATTACTGTCCTTTCTTGATGATATCGTATCTTGCGCCGTATTGACTTCTTTTGATCTGTGTTCAGGATGCCTCCGAAGACACGATCCCATCGTACCGTCCCAGCAGTTGCCACTGAGAGGTCTGCTACCTCTCGTCCAGCTCGTATTCAGGCAGCTGCTACCGCTCCACTCATCACTCCTGCGGTTGAGGGAGCATCTGCTTCTCTCGGGGATCCTCCTTCACCTATCGATCTGAGGACTACCCCAGTCGTTCCGGTGGTTCCTCCACCACTTCCTGCTCTAGTAGATGCCGCGCAGTTGTTTGCATTCTTCAGGGAGATGATGGACACGCAGCACCGTCAGGTGGATGTGATGAGGCTGGGCATTGAGAACGCCCACCAGGTGGCCATGACAGCAGTGGATAGGGTGGCACAGGTTCAGCCACAGGCAGATCAGATTCAGCATCCGAGGCCGGGTAGTATTATCGACTTTCAGAGGATGCGACCCAAGGAGTTCTGTGGTACAGAAGGGATCCTGTACACGGATGACTGGATAGAGCAGATTGAGGAGATCTTCAGGATGGCACAGATTTCGGACAGCATGCAGATAGAGGCAGCGGGCAGTCAGATGTTCGACCTCGCTTTGATATGGTATTGTACAGATACGAGGATCACAGCGCCAGGGCTGACTTGGGAGGCTTTCAAGAGGCTTTTTAAGGAGAAGTTTTTCCCAGATGTGGCGCTCAGTGCTTTGGAGAGCCAGTTTGAGGCACTCATCCAAGGGAGCATGACAGTGGACGAGTATGCAGCGGAGTTCTGCCGTCTGGGCAGATTTGTAGATGGCTTGAGTGAGGCAGCCAAGGCGAGAAAGTTTCGCAAGGACTTGGTTATGGCGGTCAAGTCTTTGACCAGGAGCGACCGCGAGGCAACTTTTGAGCAGATAGTAGGAGATGCTCAGAGAGCAGAGGATGACTTGGGGCTCAAGTCCAAGAGAGGCAGGGATGATTCAGGCAGTACGAGTGGCAGTGCGGGACCAGCTAAGCGTCCTTATGTGCAGAAGGCAGCGCAGCAGGGTCAGGATCAGAGGGTACCCACTTATGCCTACTGCAAGAAGGCAGGACATACTTGGGATGTCTGTAGGAGGAGGTTGAAGGTGTGTTTGTTCTGTGGATCCGCTGCTCACCAGATGCGAGATTGTCCTACTGCACCTCCATTGGGTGGAGCACAGGATCAGAGAGTTGGAGCTAGGCCACCTGTGGCACAGCATCATGCCCCGCACCAGCAGAGGGATACACCCCAGCAGGGCAGGGCTTATCCGTTGACGGTCGAGGAGGCCGATGCTACGAGTGTCGGGTTAGCAGGTCTGTCTCTTGTTTCTTCTTCCTGTCCTTTTCTATTCCTGTGGTGTGCTTCATTAGTACCTGTTAGACTTTTCTTTGTGCTGTGGTAGATAGTGTAGTGACCCTGATTGAGACTGTGATAACACGACCAGTAGGACCCTGATCTTGTATGTTGTATAGGTAGAATTTCTTGACTGTGATTGTTGGGGGTTTGACCTAGAGAGAGTGTGATTGACTTTAAATTTCAAGGACAAAATTTTCTAAGGAGAATAGGCTTGTCACCACCCCATTTCCAGAGCCGGGTATTTTTTTTATTTTTAATTTAGTTAATTGTGCATTATTTTTTATTAATTATATTTATAATTAATTAATGATTGCATTATTTTTATATTGATTGTTTTAAAATTTTGGCTAGTCTGGACCCATGTCAGACCCTAGTGGACCCATGTCCGACCCAGCCCACACCCTTGTGAGAATTATTTTGGGGCTTAGATTTATTATTTTATTTTTAGGAGGTTAGTTGGAGAGATTTGGAGCTAGTTTGAGTGCTTTTGGAATCCCGGAACCCAAAACCCAACTTAGGAGGGTATTTTGGTCATTTGAGGACTTTATGTGACCTATAATTAGTGTGGTCGGCCCTTTACAGCAGCCCCTCTTCTTATTCCACTTCTTCTTCTTCTTCTTCTTCTCCACTCCTTCCTTCTTCCTTCTTCTCCAAGGTGAGTTCCCTCTTCCATTTTTCTTCTTTCTTCTTCCATTCCTTCTCCTTATGCTAGCCCTAACCTTGCATTTTTCCTAACCTAGGTGTGAGGAGCTTAGATCTAGTGTGGAAGCTAGAGTTGGTGGCTTGGAGCTTGAGGGAGGTAATTTCTAGGGGTTGTGAGACTTTGGTCTTGGGATTCCAACTCCCAAGAGGTAAACCCTAATTTTCCCCCTTGTAATTATTTTTATATAGTGTAATTAATATTTTAGAACCTTCCTAAACCCTTAGACTACCCGTGGGAGAAAGTTGGAACTAGTTGGGTAGTGTTTGGAGACTTTAACACTAGGTTTTGTGTCAATTTCGGGTGGAATCCGAATTTGGCCCAATTTTGGGTGATACCCTAGGTTAGACGGACCTAGGCAGATATTGTCGGGTGTCTTGAGGGTGAGTGTGTGTCTCCGTTCGGACACGAAAAGCCGTGTCACGAAGAAACGGGCGTTTCGGGCGAATTTGGGGCTTTTCGTCGTCGCCGATTCTAAGCGCGTGTGCGTTTCCGCCACGGGCCTAGAATCGATGCGGGAGCATATTTTCTAGGATCTAGACATCGTGTAGAGCGTGTGGGTAAATTTTAGGCCGATTCTGAGTTCGTTTGGTGTGCGTTTCAGGAGGTTTTCCGAGTCGCGCACTACGTGTTCGTCGAAATGACCGAACGGCCATTTCGACTTGGTTTCCTCGTTTCGGGCTTGTGTGCGCATTGGGTTAGTATCGGGGAGTGTGTGCTAGAGTTTTCGAGTTATATTTTATATATTTTAGGGTGTTGGTGAGTGTCGGGGTCGTTGGGCGTGAGTGGGGCGTGTGGTTTGTGTGTTGTTGTGTGTTGTGTATACGTATATAAATATATAAATATATATATATATATATATATATATATATATATATATATATATATATATATATATATATATATATATATATATGTATATATTTATATGTATTTGTATATATGTATATATATATATTTATATATATATATAGGTGTGTGTATTTATATTAGTGTGCTTGTGGGTGTATATGTCTGTGTGTATATATATATATGTATATGTGTAAGTGTGCTTGTGTGTATATGTATATATATATTTGAATGTGTGTGTATATATATATCTTAGAGTGTGTGTATTGAGGTGTATATATATATTTGTATGTGTGCTTATATATATTAATATAGGTGTTTATATATATATATAGCTATGTATATATTTGTGTGTGAGTGTGTGTATTAGTGTGTTTGTGAGTGTGTAGGTGTGTGGGTTAGTGAGTGTGTTAGAATAGATATAAGTGTATATGTATATAGGTATCTAGTGGTATATATATGGTTATATATGTGTATATATATATATAGAGAGTGATATATATATATATATATATATATATATATATATATATATATATGTAGGAGTGTGCGTGTGTGTTTGTGATGGAGGGGGGGGAGGCAGCATGCAGCAGGTAGGGCAGCAGCTGCTGCTGCCTACAGCAGCAGCAGGAAGCTGCAGCAGCAGCAGCAAAGCTGCAGTAGCAGCAGCATAAAGCAGCAGCATCAGCAATAGCATGGAGCAGCAGCAGCAGGAATAAGAAGCCCCAGCAGCAGCAAGAATAGCAGGGAGCAGTAGCAGCTAGGTAATAGATAATAGTTAGAGTATTAGTTAGATAGATAATTAGATAAGTAGATAACTATATGGATATTAGTGTATAGATAGATAAATAGGTAAGATAGATAATAAGATAAATAGATAGTTAGATGGCTAGATTAATAGATAGATAGTTTGGTATTTAGATAGATAGATACTAGATAAGTAGATAGCTAGATACTTAGATATATCTATCTAAGATATAGATATCTATATACCTATAGTTACATATATATTTATGCATAGGGTAAGGTAATGGGTATTAGTGTATGTGTGTGTGGATATCTATATATATATGTATATAGATACTTAGATATATATAAATATGGTAGATATATATTTCCTAGCCTAGATTAATAACTAGGTATATAATTAGTAGCTAGATAGCTAGTTAGAGGGGTTTTAGAGCGAAACCTCAATACCTTGAGATACCGAGGTATCTCAATACCTTGAGATAACCAAGGTATTGAGTTTCGAGCGAGGTTTTTGAGCAATAGCCTAGGAATTGTATTGGAGTAATTTTTATATGCTTATGTATATATATTTACTCGTGCTAGCATAGGTTTTAGCGGGTTTAAGCGGGGTACGTGGCCTAGGTTGAGGTATCGGATACCGAGGGTATCCCGGTATCTCAAGGAGGCGAGTTTGAGAGTTTAGTAGCTTAATAACCTCGGTTTGACCTAGAATTTCAGGAGCACCCTAGTTTAATCCAGACTTGACCGTAGTTGACTCGGTTGACCGCCAAAGTCAATTTTTGACCTAGTTTTGACCCAGAGTTGACTTTTTGGACCCAGAGTTGACTTGTTGACCCAGATTTTATCGGTTTGACCTGTTTGACCTAGAATGACCCTAGAAGCCTATTTTTAGTTATTTTATATCTGTTTAACTCATTAGAACCCTGTTTAACCTTGCTTTTCGTATTAGGTCCTTGCGACACCAGTTCGGATCGCCAGTTGCTCAGGACGTCAAGCGAGTACATTCTCTGATAGTTTTCATTATCTGATGATTATTATGATTCAGCTTCTAGTATAGTATCATCTGATTATTCTGGCACAACACGGGACACTGACTGGTATTTCTGGATTTATTTACTTGTGATACGTATATTTCATGTTTCTGGCCTCTATTCTGGATTCACTACTGGCATCACCTACAGGCATCACTCATGTTCAGGCTGGACTCATCTTGATTTGTGTGTCGGGTCTTGGATCCACTTGTATTAGTCGGGGCAGGGAAATACTCGAGTAGACATGTAAACATTCCCATCTGGAATCATCAGGCATCACTCCCTCTGGTCTAATCTGGAATGATAGCAGCCGCGCACCCAGTGCGCGGTGAGCCGTACTTACCCCTAGCCGTTTATATGTCGAAACAAGTATTTCAAAGACACCGAGTTCATTCTTTATAGTCTGGACTCTCATGCATTTCTTGACTTATCTCACTTACATGTTTCTGGACTTGACTCACAACATGTTTTTCATGCTGGACTCACTACACGTTCATGTGCACGGACTTGATCTTAGCTTAGATTTCCTGTATCTTGTAGTTATTACTATCTTGCTCTGATATCCATGCATCTTTACCTTTATGCACCAGTGACTTATATATTTCCTATTTCATACTTGTTTCATTCTTCTTGCTACTTGCTATAACTGTTTTATAGTTTTTATTATTTAAATGGAACTGCTGTTAGAGATGTACTTGTTCCAGTCCTGACTGGACATATTTTTCAGAGTATCCGGAGGAGTGGTGTCCGACGTTTTATGGACCTAAGTCTGTCGATGGTGCAGACAGGGACCCTCTAGCTTAGGGGTGATTTCCGGGTTGGTAGCCGGGATCACTGAGACTTTGTTGTTGTTTTTATTAGCTTTTAGCACCGGATTTGTCTCCGGTTTTGGATTGAGACCTTGTTTGTATATTATTTTGGATATTGTTGTATTATTATTTGATGTTGTGGTTGTTGTAGTAGTTGTTGTTGGTTAGACTTTATAGTTGTTAGATCTCTGTGTTATCTTATCGTGCTTAGATTCGTGATTGAGTATATTATGATTATCATTATGATATTGCTCCTCCGTTTGGAGTTGAGATCTTGACAGGTTTATATTGTTTGTGTGGTTGCCCTCCTTTTGGAGAGGTCATGGCCGATTTTTCTGTGAGATTATTATTTAGTTAGTTGACCTAGACAGCGTTCTACCGTCGATGCTGCGGCGTAGGCTGGACGTACCCACGACTCATGCCCGATTTTCCGGGTGCGGGTCGTGACAGTGCCCTTGGATCTTCTTTACCTTCTCCACTATATAAACAACCAACTCTGGTCCCAGAATCTGCCTCTCATCCACATCACTCCAGCATACTGGGGAACAACACTTCCTGCTATACAACGCTTCATAGGGAGCCATCTGAATGCTCGCTTGATAGCTATTATTGAAGAAAAATTTGACCAAATATAAATGGTCCTCCCATGATCCACCCATGCACGCCCTCAAAATGTCTTCCAGTGTCTGAATGGTGCACTCGGACTGGCCATCTGTGTACGGATGATACGATATGGTGAACTTCAGGCGGGTACCTAGACTCTCTTGCATACTCTGCCAAAAGTAAGATGTGAACCTCGTATCCCTGTTAGACACTATACTGACTGGCACTCCATGCAGTTGCACGATCTTCCTCATGTACATATCTACTAAGACCTTTTTAGATTGCCCAACTCTGAAGGGTAAAAAGTGAGAGGACTTGGTGAGTCAATCTACGATTACCCATACTATATTGCGACCACTAGGACTCCTCGGAAAGCCCGTAACGAAGTCCATAGTGACATACTTCCATTTTCACTCAAGTATCGGGAGTGGCTGAAGTAAACCTGCAGACCTCTGATGCTCAGCCTTGACTTGCTGACACACCAGGCACTTCGCTACAAAGCGGGCTATCTCCCTCTTCATTCTATTCCACTAATAGTACTGCCTCAAATCTCTGTACATCTTCGTGCCTCCTGGATGAATAAAGTATGTTGAACTGTGCGCCTTCGACATCAGCTCCTGACAAAGTTCTCCATTCGGAACATAGAGACAATCTCCATATCTCAAAGTCCCGTCCTCGTGTATACGCAATCATGTATGTATCTCGGCCTCTGTCCTCTGTCAAAGCCTCTAGAATCTGGCATCTATTGGCAAGGTAGCCTTGATCCTCTCAACCAATGTCGATTGCACCTGAAAACTCGACAACTGGCCGTCTGCTCAGGGCGTAATGACCTCTATACCCAACTGCTCTAGGTCTCTCAACAGATGTTGCTGGGTAGTCAAAAAGAATGACATGGGCCTCCTGCTCAATGCGTCAGCTACCACATTGGCCTTTCCCGGATGGTATTGCAGCTCAATCTCAAAGTTTGTCATCACCTCGAGCCAACGTCTTTGTCTCTGGTTCAGGTCCTTCTGAGTATAGACGTACTTCAGGCTTTTGTGATCTATAAATATCTCCACTCGTTCTCCGTAAAGGTAGTGCCTCCAAAGCTTCAGGGCAAAGATCACTACGGCAAGCTCCAAGTCGTAAGTAGGATAGTTCTTCTCATGGGTCCTCAGCTTTCTAGAGGCATAGGCCACAATTTTCCCATGCTGTATCAAGATACATCCTAATCCTTTTCCAGACGCATCACTATAGATCATGAATCCTCCAGGTCCAGAAGATATAGTCAAGATAGGTGCCATAGTCAGACGCTTCTTCAGTTCATCGAACACCGTCTGACCCTCCTCTGTCCAGGTGAACTCTTGCTCCTTGCGGGTCAAGCAGGTCATCGGCTCTGTGATCCTTGCGAAGTTCTCTACGAACCTCCGGTAATATCCAGCAAGTCCTAGGAAACTCCTCACCTCTGAGACGTTGTTAGGGGTCGGCCACGTCTCTACTGACGAAATCTTCGCTGGATCTACCTAAATACCATCTCATGATATAACGTGTCCAAGAAAAGTGACACGATCTAGGAGGAACTCACACTTGCTCAGCTTGGCATAAAGCCTCTCACGCCTCAGTGTTTTCAACACTTATCTCAGGTGCTCTTCGTGCTCCTCGTGGTTCTTTGAATACACCAAGATGTCGTCGATGAAGACTACCACAAACTGGTCCAAATACTGATAGAAGAATCTGTTCATCAGGTTCATAAATACTGCAGGCGTATTCGTCAATCCGAAAGGCATCACCAAGAACTCATAGTGACCATAACGAGTCCGGAATGCTGTCTTTGGAATGTCTTCTCTCCGCACCTTTACCTGATGATATCCCGATCTCAAGTCAATCTTCGTGAACACCACTGCTCCTGTCAGCTGGTCAAACAAATCATTAATCCACCGTAGGGGGTACTTGTTCTTGATAGTCAAAGCATTAAGGGCTCTGTAATCAATGCACATACGGACTGTCCCATCATTTTTTGGTACAAACAACACTGGTGCTCCCCAGGGTGATACACTAGGATGGACAAATCCCTTGATCTGTAACTCCTCTAACTGTAGTTTCAGCTCATCCAATTCCTTCTTCACTAACCGGTACACATTTGAAGATAATGGCACTGCTCCAGGTACTAACTCAATAGTGAACTCTATGTCTCTATCTGGCGATAAGCCTGGCAATTCCTTCGAAAAAACATCCTCGAACTCCGCAACTATCGGTGGGGGTGCCATCTCCATAGCCATGTAAGCTCCAGCTGTCTGTCCTACTCCTCGCTCAATGGTCCCTCGTATGTACTCGAACTTCGGATGATCTGTCGGTCTAAAAATGACGCTACCCCTCCGACAATCCAATATGGTATTGTACTGGCTTAACCAGTCCATGCCTAATACAACGTCAAAGTTTGGCATCAAGAATACCAAAAATTGTGCTCTTATCTCCCTACCACACACGACTACCGAGCACGTTCTAATAGTGCGGGTAACCGGTACGATGCCTCCTCCGATAAGAATCCTCCAACTCTTAGGTAAAGGGGAAGTAGCTACTCTATGCATAGCAACAAAACTACTAGATATGAAAGATAGTGTAGCGCCAGAATTAAACAACGCAGTCGCAGGTAATGATGCAACTAAAATGGTACCTGTGATAGCTTTTCCTTCTGATTCTTCCTTAGTCGCTGCTAGTGCAAAGGCCTGCCCGTGCCTCTGCCCTTCGGCCTGCTGTCTGGCTCGATCAAACTATGCTTCCTGTGGGGCCAATGGTGGTCCCCTCTGAAATCCTTCGGGTGCTGGTGGACGTTGACCTCCTGTCGGGGGTAGTATCCTCAGGACTGGTGTTGCTGGCCTTTGTTCTATCCACGGTGCTGTATCTCTGTACTATGGGAAATCTTTGGCAACGTGCTGACTCGCTCCACATATCATGCATAATCCAAGCTTCTTCCTGCAATCTCTGACAACGTGTCCCTTCTTGCCATAATGGTAACAAGTCGGAAGCTCCTTGTGCTGGTATGGCACTGTCCTCTGCTGCGTCTGCGCTCCTGGACGATGGACCGGTCCTCCTGCTCTGGGCTGAGCTCTGGCTGGTATGGTCATGCTAGAATGCCTCGCTCCTCTGCCAATGGCCTCCTGGATCCTCGCCTATGACATAACCTCCTTATAAGAGATCCTTGCCTGGGTGGTGGTGTACCTCTGCAGCTCGAAAGTAAGGCCATGATGGAATCTCATGGCCTTCTCTAGATCGTTGGGTATCAAGGCGGCACCAAATCTGCTAAGTCAACTAAACTCTGCGTCGTATGCGTCTCCCTTGCTCCAGGTTCAGGAACTGGGAGTATAGGCCATTTCTGACTGTAGCCAAAAAATACTTCGCATTGAAGTACTCTAAGAACTGCTCCCACATCTGTGTCTTGCCTATACTGCGCTCTATGGAGTCCCACCAGTGATGGGCATTGTCTTTCAGTTGGGCCCTCACTGCAATCATCCAAAGGTCTGGATGTAGCAGAGAAGCCTCTAGTGGAATCTCCGTGTTGGCGACCCAATCGGAGATCTCCTCGGCAGTCTCGTTGCCCGAAAAAGTATCCGGGACCATCTGGTAAAATCCTCGTACAGTACTAGCTGACTGAATTGGTGTAGGTGCTGGTGCGGGGGCTGGGGCAGGTGTCCTCTCTAGAACTGCCACTAAGCTCTGTCTAAACATCTCGATCTGATGCCACTGCACTTGCATCATAGTCTGGAAGAACTGAAATATCTGCGACTGTTCCTCCGGATGTGGCATCTGAGGTGGATAGGGTGGAGGTGGTGGAAATGGGAACTCCGACTGTGTTGTAGGTGTCTCCTCAGATGTTGGCCTCTCGGGTTGCAGCATCAGCATAGCTCCCAAATTCTGGCCCTCAAAATGCTGTATTGGGATCGTCTGAGAAGTTTGACCCTCGTGCTGCTGCATAGGGTCGTCAGGAGAAGTCTGGTGCCAACGTATCGGAGAGGCCTGTGGGATCACCGGGGCCTGTGGTGGTGGCTGCTCTCCGGGTGCTCCCTGGGATGTCTCCTCCCTTTGTGTGGTGGCGGCTGGCACTATGGCACTGTATGCTCCGCGTCCACTGTAAGTTCATCTCGCTACAAGAGATAGAACTTCATTAAGAGTACGGAACAAGCAAACATGATGCAGTTTATTTAGAAATAATATGAAGGAGTTTCAAAGGCGTAATCAAGGTGGATGAGACTTAGTAATTTCTATCATATTGCAGGCTCGCTGGGCATGTTACCATACCACAAGCGATAAAACTAGACATGCATGGGCCACCACTAAAACCATGTCATGCCTCAGTCCCAAAATACACAAGACCAGGCTATGTGGCAATGGCCAGCTAATACGTCTCCGAGGGATTACCCAATTTAATAGACCCAATAAAATGTACTACGCTGTCCTAAAATACTAACAAGTCTAATACTATCATACAACAAGTAATGTCTAATCTCATCCAATTCATAAACAAGAAGTACTGAAATAAATACTGGAAAATAAACGCAAGTCTGAAATGTTATAGTACAATCCAAGATATGTCTGGTGCGAACAAACCCACTACAATGACGAAATAAGAGTACTGAAAGACAGATAAAAGAGTAATAACTAGGGCATCGGCTAACTAGATAAGGATGCTCCAGTCCTAAGCGGAAGGCCTACCAATGATCAAGGGAACTCTGATGGTAGCACCTCTAGCTCCTCCTCGGATGCGTACCTCGTCTCCTGCCCAGGTCCGTATACTATAGGATAGTAAGCCTCATTCAAATCTGGAAAGGAACCAGGTCCTCAGAGGGACATAACAAGATACAAAAATGTATGCCATATATAAATACTGAATAAATTAAAGGGGTGTACTAACCATCTAAGTGAATGCAATGTGAGGACAACCTTGGTGCATATGGGTAGGTGTAGGCATAACGTCCACACTCCGAAGAGCGAGGTATCTGTACATGTAATATCCATCATTCCGAAGAATGAGGTATCTGCAAATATATACGTCCTTATCGCTCTGAAGAACACTGTATCTGTATAAAGAAAGTCATTGGATCCGTGGCTCCTCCGGATGCTACGGATTCCAATGTGTGTATCTCATACGCCTACTAGTTGTCCTCTCCGCCCAATGTAGATATACAAGTCGAATACACGATGTGCATACCACGTAACTATATGCCATGTCACAACTAATTAGATAACCCTGATTACGTACTAAACCATGATGCATGTCACACGTATCGATAGCTAGTCGGGTACACGAACCCGTATCCCAACATAAGTTTGTCATCGTGAAGCGTGTAAGAGTGTCAGGGTCTAGGAAGATATTAGAATACCCTCACAATAGTGGGTGGGTCTGCTAGTGACTATGTCCAATACACTACTCATCGACATACTCGTTGACTGCACCCGAGTCAATCTCAGACACGCACAGTTATATAAAATAATTACAACAAGATATCATACAATATTGCATAATTTAAATTAAACAGTAAATATGGCAAGGTCCAACGACCCTATACATATAATATAATATAGTAATATGATCATCAGTCACTATAATAGTACGCACATGAAACACTATGCTACACTTAGGAACTGACGCAAGGGTCACAACTGGTCAACTAGCAGGGTCGCGTGTGCACGCAGCTAAGACATACATGTGTTATATCCTCAATTACTGTGTAGATCAGGACAACAGAATACCAAACTACGTTACGAACTAATTGACGTATAGTACAGAAATACCAGTCCTAACTATCATGTTAGAGTGCACCATGTCAATGTCTAGACCTTTAGGTCAAATACAGTGTTCACATTAAAAATAGTCATTTATTTTGAGTAATTACTAACATTAATTACTAATCTAAAATAAACACACCCCTATTGCACTTAGGGTTTCACATTACCCGTGTCCGTTCAACGACACGTCGATACCTCGACACATGAAGAAAAAGAAGGAAATAAACTTGTATACCTAGTCGTGGCCGAGAGAGGGGGGTCTGGTTCGTCGGTGGCCTGTCTCTGGCGAGGGGACGGAGCTCCGACGATGTTTAGTGCACGACAGCAACAACAGCGGCTCTGGCAGCGGCTTGCAGCAGCGACGGCTGTGCAGAGGTGGCGGGTTGCTGACGGTAAGGATGGTGACGGGGACAACGGTAACAGTGATGGTGGGGCTGGTGACGGAGAAGACGACCGGGGAGGAAGGTCGGGGGATGGTGCAGGTTGATGATGGTGATGTTGATGAGGGGAAGGAGGACTGGCGGTCTAGGGTGCAGGCAGCCGGGGGTGCTGTGGTCGACGTCGAGGGACAGACGGTGGAGGAAGGTCGGGGATGGTCGGTTGAGGCGGTGGCAGGCGGCCTGGATGGAGGGGATGAGCGAGGGTGATGAACGGGAAGTCAGGTTGTGGTGGTGATAATGATGGTGCTGAACGGAGATGGCGGAGGAGAAGGTTGTTGGGTTGACGTCGACGGGGAGGGAGCAGGCAGAGGAGGTCGGTGGTCAAGCGGGCTATGTGTGATGGGGAAGGAGGAGGCGGGTTGAGGAGAATAAACTAGGGTTTTGGTTAGGGTTATTTTTTTTAGGGTTGGGGAGAGAGAAATTTATATATATATATATATATATATATATATATATATATATATATATATATATATATATATATATATATGAGAGAGAAAGGGGGCTGTCCTTAGGAATTGGGCCAGCTAGGGCTCCTTGGGATGGGGGACATGTTGACATGAAGGAATATAGGGTACAGATGGGCTAGGTTGGGTCTAGTGTTGGGTGAGGTTGGGTCCTCATACTAATTTAATTAAAATTAGTGTAAGTGATAATTTTTAATTAATTGGGATTAAAATTGGATGAAACACAAGTGTCATGGACATAGCAGACTCAGAATAGAATATTGTCAATATTTGAGTTGTATGAAATAGGTTGAGGTTGTGTCCTCAATTTCAATTAGAACGAACAATATGCAAAGTTGGGTTTATTGGGATTTAAAACTGGACGTTTATAACGAATATTGTGCGACTAAAATGAAGCACAAGGGAGAGTAATTATAAGTTATACAAGGGTCAAAATGGAAGGTTGGCACGTCTAGGAAAAGTGTATGAAGTTCGTTTGAAGGTAAATGCTAGTGTAGCGCTCCAAATATTGAAGCAATGGTAAGGTGCACTAAGTGATATAAATATTGCACAATCATCTAAAATACTATGTTCTACTTCTAATTGGATTCAAACTAACCCTAGTCTCTTTATCTAAGCTAAGTAGACCTAAATTTGGTCGAGGGAGTTTACACAACCGGCGAAGAAGAAAAGTTTCGCCACAGATATTGCAGAATTCAAGAAGATTTACAATATTTCGTTCAAGGGGATAGAAGAAGCCACCATCGCGGTGGATTTGGTCGCTGAAGTTGAGGAGCATCTTGAACTCCTCAACATAACTGGGCTTAAGATGGTATCATACGCACAATTGTTGCTGATGTCCAATGCGCACTACTGGTAACAAAGTTGGAAACACATGCTTCCTGGAGCGAACGGGGCGACGAAGATTACGTGGTCGATGTTCAAGGAAGCCTTTCTGGAACAGTACTTTTTCTCAACGGAACAGCGCCAGAAAGAGCAAGAATTCAGCAAGTTGGAGTAGGGTGATTTATCCATGAATAAGTATGAAGGAGAATTTTTCTGACTGTCTCAATATTCCAGTACCAGATTTGCCAATGAAGTGGCCAAGGCTCGTCGCTTCGAGCAGGGACTTATGTCTGCTCTATAATCACAAGTGGTAATCCACAAGTATAAGACCTTCAAAGAACCTTTTGACTGCGGAAAGGAGCTGGATATACATTATCCTGCGCCAGCTCCGGTCGCCTCATCAGTGCATAATTACAACAATAAGCGATCAAACTCGGGGGGAAGGTATGAGGCTCCGAAGCGCCAGAACAACGACGACATCCAGGAGCACAACCAAGTTGGGGCATACTACTATAGGTGCCGTGGCAAGGGACACATCGCTAGGGATTTCCAAGTCGCTGAGGGAGGGTACTTTAAATGCGGCCGCATGGGCCACAAGGCTTGGGAGTGCAAAGGAACGATCGTAAATCAAGGCCCACAGTGTCAGCAGCCTCCACAATAGAATCAGCAGAATCGTGGAAAAGCCTCATGGACACCTCAGACTGGCCAAAATCAAAATTAGAGAAATGGTGCACAAGGCTGAGTCTATGCTTTGACTCGGGAGGAGGCCTTCGCTTATGATACGATCGTGACAGGTATACTATTATTTAATAATATTTATGTACTTGTAGTATTTGACTATGGTGCTACCCATAGTTTCATATCTGCTAATTATGTCACGGAATATGTACTGAAAATATCTATGTTAAATGTAAGACTTAGTGTTAGCATTCCATCGGGGGTAGAGATGCTTGCTAATTTGGTATATAAGGATGGCTACATATGCATTAGGGGAATAAACTTATCAGTGGATTTCTTTGTTCTCTACATCAAGGATTATGATATTATTCTGGGAATGGATTGGCTTAGTGCTTGTGGTGCGACGATCGATTGCATGGGAAGAGAGTTGTGTTTCATTTACCAGGAGAGACAGAATTCTCGTACTCGTGCAGTACGACGTCGACCAAGCCATCCATGGTAATTTTTGCAGCCATGACCCGACGGATGTTACATTCTGGTTGCGAAGAATATTTGGCTTTTATTCGAAACACACGCAAGGAAGGTGCCGACCCAGCTCACACTGAAGTCGTGGCTGAATTTCCAGATATGTTTTCGAACGAAATACCTGGAATGCCACTAGACCGCGAGATTGAGTTTTGCATCGATACATTTTCGAATATAAGACCGATCTCCAGAGCCCCGTACAGGATGGCACCAGCAGAATTAAAGGAACTGAAGGTCCAACTTTAGAAATTGTTGGATCGCGGATACATTCATCCTATTGTCTCTCCATGGAGAGCCCCGGTATTATTTGTTAAAAAGAAAGACAGTACGATGCGGCTGTGCATCGACTACCGTGAACTTAATAAAGCCACAGTTCAAAACAAGTATCCTCTACCTAGAATCTATGACCTGTTCGATCAGCTCCAAGGTGAGACAGTATTTTCGAACTCCACTCTGGTTACCATAAGTTGAAGATTAAGCCAGACGATGTTCCTAAGTCTTTATTTCGTACGAGATATGGACACTACGAGTTTTTGGTTATGCCATTTGGTTTAACCAATGCCCTTGCTGCCTTCATGGATATGATGAACCGGGTCTTCTTCCCCTACTTAGATAAGTTTGTGGTCGTGTTCATCAATGATATCCTAATATTTCAAAGAGCAAGGAAGATCATACCGCCTATTTGAGAACAATACTGCAGACCCTACGAGAACACCAACTTTATCCCAAGCTCAGTAAATATGAATTTTGGATGATTAACGTGTCATTCCTTGGGCATGTTATCTCGTCATAGGGTGTTTCGGTAGATCCGATGAAAGTTGAAGCAGTGGAGGACTGGAAACAACCCATGTTAGCTAGCGAAGTCTGAAGTTTCCTGGGTTTGGGGGGCTATTACAAAAAATTTGTGAAAGATTTTGCTAGATTGGCATCGCCTCTGACTTGTCGCACCCACAAGGGAGTGACATTCAAGTGGACCGATGTCTGTGAAGCCAATTTTCAAGAATTGAAATAATGCCTCGTGTCAGCTCCAATCCTTTCACTTCCGGAAGGCGATGAGGGATTTCAGATTTTCAATGATGCATTGGCCAAGGCTTGGGGTGTGTACTCATACAAGGAGATAAAGTGATATTCTTTGCTTTGAGACAACTTAAGCCACACGAAAAGAATTATCCTACTCATGATATAGAATTAACGACAATTGTATTTGCGATAAAATTATGGCGGCACTACCTTTATGGTACGGCTTGTAAGATCTACACGGATCATCAGAGCCTCAAGTACCTTTTCACCTAAAAGAAATTAAATTTATGGTAGAGATGTTGGCTGAAACTCATTAAAGATTATGATTTATCTATAGATTATACTCCGGACAAAGGCAATGTTGTGGCAGATGCATTGAGCCGGAAGTATATGGTGTCTCTATCGGTTGACAAAAGGTTACTGCAGGATTTGAAGGATATGGGTATCAAACTCCGAGTTCGATATCGCGGGGTACAACTGGCTCAAATGAACCTTGAGCCTAGCTTGCTAGAACGAATCAAGTCAGCACAAAAGGATGATCCGTACCTGAAGAAAATGCGCGAGCTGACTTCAACTGGGAAGGCAACTGACTTTGCAAAAGATGAAAGCAAAATATTGCGAGTAAAGGAAAGATTGTGTGTGCCTAACGATACATAGATTCGAAAGAAGATATTGACGAAATCACACTATGCAAGTTATACATTACATCCGAGGAGTACCAAGATGTATAAGGACTTGTGCACAAACTTCTGATGGCACGGTATAAAGAAAGATGTGGCGGTCTTAGTATCACAATGTATGACCTGTCAGCAAGTTAATACAGAATACCAAAGACCAGGTAGGGATCTACAGAACCTCCCTATTCCAGAGTAAAAATATGATCATATTTTCATGGATTTCATAGTTGGCTTGCCGAAGATGCAGCGAGGGAATGATGCGATTTGGGTAATCATTGATAGATTAACCAAGTAGGCACATTTTATCGTGATCAAGATCTCCTGAGACGTCGATCGGTTGGCTCAGCTATATTTGGATGAAGTAGTACGACTACACGGTGTGCCAGCTTTAATCGTGTCAGACCTAGATGGAAGACTTTTATCATGGTTCTGGAGCAGTCTGCAGGCAGTACTGGGCACATAGTTGCATTTTAGTTCTGCATATTATCCTCAGACTGACGTCCAGATCGAACAGGTTAACCAAATCTTGAAGGACATGCTACGCCTATACGCCATAGATCTGAAAATAAGTTGGAATAGTCACTTGCCGCTAGCAAAATTTGCCTATAATAACAGTTATCAATCGAGCATTGAGATGACACCGTATGAAGCATTATATGGGCGGAAGTATCGGTCACCGATCTGCTGGGATAAATTCGGGGTACAAAAAGCACTTGGGCCATAATTGATAGAACAGGCAGTCGAGAAAATTTGCATAATTCGAGAGAATTTAAAAGTGGCACAAAGTCGGCAAAAGAGTTACGCGAATATTCATCGACGACCGTAAGAGTTCACGGTCGAGGACCATGTGTTCTTGAAGGTATCTCCGATGCATAGAATTATGCGGTTCGATGCGAAAGGGAAGCTGAGCCCTCGGTTCATCGGTTCGTTTGAGATTCTTAAGAGAGTGGGTCCAGTCGCCTACCAGATCGTGCTACCACCATCGTTGGCTGAAATGCACGATACATTTCATGTTTCTCAACTACGAAAGTATGTGTATAATCCAAGTCATGGTGGGCTTCGGTCATTTGGTACTGCAGGCCGACTTGACTTACATGGAGGAACCTATCCAAATCTTGGATAGGAAAGAGACGGTGTTAAGGAATTAAGTTGTTACCTTGGTTCGCGTGCTTTGGCACAACCACTCCATCAATGAGTCGACATGGGAACTCGAAGAGGATATGAGGGATAGGTTTCCTTCATTATTCAATTTTGGAGATGAGTTTTATTTTAAGTTTTGGGGATGAAACTTTTTGTTAGTGTATTAATATGTAGTGCCCTGATCCTGTTGCGGAGCACGGACTGAGATAGCGGCTGAATAGCCGAGTCAGAATCAGAGAATGGGGAAACTTTGTCGGTATTGATTGGTCGGGACAAACAAATAGGGAGCCGTTCCTTGTTATGGGTTGGAATCCTTGGAAGTTGCTCCCAAGATGCAGTGTATAGTGTCTTGGGGAGTGAACTCCATATAATGGTCTATGCCTCAAGACCCGTGCGCTGTTCGTTTTCAATATTGGTTTTCACTGTTGATTTTGTGATTTGCGTTTTCGTGATTATTTTTGATAAATGGCTTTTATTTCATGCATTCATTGTCTCGCATTTACATATCGAATTACTGAGAGAAAGAGAAGAAGGATCCTGATCCTTTGTTGGTGCTAATACAGGTGAACCTGTGAATCAAGCTTGAAGTCGCGAAGAGGATCTCTCTTTCTCAGCAATTCACCAACTAGTGAGTGACTTCGATCATTCGATGAATCCTTTAGTCATTATGCTTAACAAAATGATCAATGATACCTAGCAAAGAACCCAGAAAGATAAGCAAGATAATAATCACATTAATATGAACTAGACTGTTGTAGTATAATTGATTATGTGGCAAAGACCCTGGACTAGACGGTAAGTATGGTGTGCTATGGCTAAGATAATCAATATGACTCTGGAATACTATATCAAGTTTATGTATTTATATGTTTTGTTCTACTATCTAGTTGCATTCATGTATGGTCATAGACAAACTTGTGCACAAGGGGCAGGTTCCTCGAAGCGATGCACCGAGGCCATGGGACCGCTTCGTCCTAGGAGGAACATGGGTGCTAAAGTAATTGAATCAAAATTTTAGGACCTTCAGTGAGGCTAACTCATGGCACTGAATGGGGTGCTGAAATTCCAAGAATGTCGTGATGTCTTGGCCAGTGACCTTTATGTAGACATGGTGCATGCTAATAATGTCTTGTGCAGGCAGAGTAAGTTATTATTCATAAACAAGGATGACTGAATGACCGTGCGTAAGAATCACCAAATATGGTGATAAATATTTTTGTTCCTTATATTCTTGAGATATAAATTGTTAATTGAATTTCAAGCAACATAACAAGATCACAATAATAACTGTTGCTTTCACATATCTTCTTAGTGTTGGCTTTTTAGGTGAGATTGGTTGCGGCCGCTCACCAGTACATGTTGCATACTGACCCACGTTTGTGGGCATCTTCAGGTACTGGGAATTTGGCTTCTGCGAGGGAACATTGAAGGTTTTGGTCTGACTCTTTAGAATCCTTGCACTTAAAGCTTCCAAGTGGAGAAAAGACTCTAACTGAAGATGGTCCATAAGTTTTAATATTTCAATAAGGGATATGATGTATGGAGCAACGTTGTATCTTATTTCAATATTTCTGTAAGTTGTAAGACAAGTCTGGCATTTTCATCTCTGTCGTTAGAGGGCCTTATATTTTTATTTCAGAGAATTATCAATAAAGAGCTATTTCTATTTCAAATATGTGTTCAATTTCTCTATGAATGATGTATACTATCTTCAAATATCTATGTTACAAAATAAGCACGAGCACACCTTGTGCAAGTACAATCCCAGGCTTGTACGACATATACCAAGAGAGGACGACGGGTCTGCAGGACCGGGGTATAGGAAGCCCAAGTGAGGATGTTTGGTTCTGCGGAACCGGGGCATGACAGTTCCAATAAATAATAAAGACTATATAATAGTAAATAGAGAGAAATACTAAATAAATAGAATAAAGGCAAGAAATATTCAAGATATGATATGCTAGAAATAAATACTAAAGTAAAGAGCATCATATACCAAAGTCAGAAATACAACTAGCTAAGTGAGTGAGTACTAGTTTCAACATGTGATTGATTTGGGAACTTGATACAAGAATTATGGCCTATTAATCATGCATGCAATTTAAGATTAACACTATTCAAGAAATATACATGATACAAGGAGGGTATGATCACATATTTATACTAACACTCCACATCCCCGACTGGTATAATAGATCCAACCATAGAACGCTACGACACAGGATTCTTCGAGAAGGTAGCTAGTCTTCTCGAGAATCAGTGTCCATACAAGTACAAAAAGAATAAGGCTTGTACAAGGTACACCAAGATACATAAGGAATAATATCTCATGACGGGATATGGAAATACCAATCTATTTAACCAACGTGTCAAGAAATTAAGGATATCTACACTAGATATAGGAAACATAGAAGATATCATAAATTAAAACTGTCAGAGAATGTACTCGCATCTGGTCCTGAGCAAATGATGTGACTCGGTGCTCAAACTGGTATCACACAGTCCTATTAGAAGATATCATGTTAAATGGTATAATGGATGAATAATGAGTAAAAGAATGCACTAATATGCTTTCTAGGTTAATTTCTAAGTCACACTAGCTAAATTAAGTCATTCACAAGTTTCAAGGTTCACACTAAGTCAATTGGTCTAAATTAGCCACTAACTAGTTAATACTATCTTATCTTAGCTATACTAGGTATATTAGGATACTAGAGTATCATAGATATATAGTATCACAAGATACAATAATACATTATATACTAGTTACCCTATAGTTAATACTAACTCTATATGATTACCTTGGCTTTGAGCCATCTTGGTATCACTACCTAGCTACCCTCTTGATACCCACTATCAATTACCAATGATACCTCATACCCAATATCACTTGGTTAACTCAAGGTGATACTAGAACCTAGTATCAAAACCAATACTAATATATACACTAACTAGTGTATTTAACTTAACTTATAATACTTAACTAACTAATATCCAACTCTCTACTAACTAATTGACAATTGACATCAATACTAACTAATTATCACCAATACACTAACTTACCTTATCTCTAACTGCTAACATTCTAACCTCAACTAACATACTTACAATAACTTAACAACTGTTAGCCTGCATACACATATACTACCAACTGTCATAACTAGCTGACTCAACTATATAAACTAATTGATAGCATATACTAACTTACATCTATTATACATTTAATTAAATAGTTGGTACTTATCATCAATGATACCTTATCTTACATGTACACTAACTATAACTATCAATTCAATCACTAACTAACAACTAATACTCGAACTAACTTAAATTAACATCAATGCTACTTTTCCCCCTAATTGGTCTCAGACAACATGCAGTTGCAGTCCTAATACATAATAGACATCTCCTCTAAACTGTGCATCAGACACAGTGTAGTGCACATAACTGACTGCTCAAGGCAGTGAGCAGCACACTGCCCACAGGCAGTCAGTAATAGCAGTTCAATATGATGTGGCTGTTGTTGCCTCAAAACCCAACACCGACATATTGCTGTGTACAACATACACACCACCCACTGAGCAGTCCCCCATATATATATATATATATATATATATATATATATATATATATATATATATATATATATTAATATAATCTAAAATAGATATAACAACACTAGAATGGAGTATAACACATTTAATCAAACATGTAGAGTGCATTGCATCCGTATCACACTTATTCTATAATACGCTTGCGATACGCCCCCAACTCATCACCCAAAGCATCAAAAATTATATGGACAAGTCTAAAATCATAATTAGGAGCAATACAAAATGCTAGCTAATCATCTATGTGCTTATAGAAAAATATGACATGTGTAGATCCCCGTGTCGAAGGAAAAATCCCCCAAATCAATCTGTACTACTAAATTGCCATGATAGGGCCTACTCGTATCTAATTGTGGACATATATCTAGTGCCACAACCGTGATCTAAGTCTAATTATACCAAATTGGCCTCATGACACGCACTTGATATATCAATCTCGTAATTCTCCCAAAGTGCACACAAAAATCTATGTAGAAGTGTTAAAACACATCAATTAGGCCTAGATCTTCATCATATAGGTAGTCCTATGACATAGGAGGGTTCCTAAGGGTCCAATGCATGATTTATAAGCTAGAAAGAAGTGAAATTCGGATCTATACCTAT
The DNA here is from genome assembly GCA_036927795.1 of Iris macrosiphon. Lineage (NCBI taxonomy): Eukaryota > Viridiplantae > Streptophyta > Magnoliopsida > Asparagales > Iridaceae > Iris > Iris macrosiphon. The sequence goes on along the minus strand of JAYESA010000015.1, from coordinate 133,793,380 downwards.
TGGGAGATATATTCTCAATGAACTGCTCACTAGGACACGATCCGGACACGATCTCTTTGCCACAAGCTTCTTCTCCAAGTGCTCCTTGCAAATCCAATGCTCCTTGCTTGATAAAAATGAGAGGATATTAGTTAAAATGAGGGTGAATTGGTGGAGGGATGAGGTGAATTGGGGATATAGAAAATTGGGATCTAAATGAAATAAAATGAATAAAGAAGAGAGAGAATATCCCCTTTTTATAGGGGTCGTCCCCTTGCTTGGTGTCACGCCCCAGTCCCAAAATACGTAGGACTAGGTCACGTAACCATGCCAGCTGGCCCGTATATATGGCAACTCCAATATATGAAAACCATATATACGTGCGTACGCTGTATAATGAACAATAATTCATAAGTGGTAAAACTGATCACAAGTCACAGGGTAATATCTAAATCTCATCCACAGAATCAAATATGAATAACCAATAATCATGTAACTAGATCTCAATACAGATATCTAAGAATGACAGTCAGATGAAATCAAATCTACTGCCGAAATAGAATACAAAAGGAACCAGAATACACACCATAAAGAACAACATCTGACAGTCACGAGGCTCGAAGAGAAGACCTCCTGGGAATAAACGTAACATGTCCGGATCTGTGCTCCTGCGAGTACTCAAGAACATATACACCTGGCAAGGAACCAGGTCCTCAGAGGGACATAGCAAGATACAGAAAAATAACATGCCATAATGTAAATACTGAATAAATAAATAGGATGTGCTAACCATCTAAGTGAATGCAATTTAAAGACCTTGTAGTACGCATGGGAATGTGTAGGCTAGACATATGCTGACGTAATTCACCAATCGTCATGACTGGCTAGTATATGTATCATATGCCCCCGATCACACGGGTAACTCTGCAATCGTCCATCCCTGCAGAGAGTGGAACGAAGGATAATAAAAACACACAAGGGGTATCCCATCCTCCTCGGAGCACAGTAACGGGAACAAGAAAACCAATTCCCCATCTCCGAGCAGCATGGTATCAGGCGACATGAACATATAAGGAGGGGGGTGTCCCATACGCATACTAGTATCTTTCCCGCCCAATATAGATGTACAAGTCGTGAAAACGACGTGGACACCTCCTACTATGATGCAAGTCTCAATAAAATAAACAACTGAGCTAAATACCGCTACACGTGTTGCTCACACTGATGGCCAGTCGCGCATGAGGCACGCGTCCCTACATGTACTCACTCTGTGACGTATAATGATACGTGTCAAGGCCTGAGAAGTTATATCAATAACTTCACAACTTTAGGTGGGTCTACTAGACACTAGGTCAGATACAAGTCCTAACGTCAACGCCATCGTTGACTGCACCCGAATCTGCTCGGACGCGCACATTTATATAAAAATAAATAAACATGTAACTAGTAAGAACTGAATATAAACAGTACAACAAGGCAAGGTATACTTGCCTGGCAGGAGAGCTGCGAATATAATGTCCAGATGTCAAATGCCAAGAAGTCAGAAACTATGTCCTCAGAAGGAAAGTCTCCGGATGCTGAAATAAATATCACTAACAGTCTCAGAAAATATCAAATAGCTAGAAACGCCTGTCCTTAAGTCCAATTTGGACACAGGGGCAAAAATGACAGTTTCCGGTCAAAGCGGGGTCCACATGTGGGCCGCTTTGCACCGAAGAACGTGTCAGGGTCAAAGGTCTCCAAATTTGCCAAACTCAGTGTCAACAAGTCAGGAACGCTGATACGAACTCAACGGAACTTCCAGAATTGGATTCCGATGAGCCGGTCACAAAATCGCCCGTCAAGTGGAGCCTGTGGGGCCCACGATACGGAATTTTGCCAACGTTCTCAGAATCGAACCAAACTTGGCTCACAGGACCAGCGTATTGCTACGAGTCCGATGGCACAAGTTTCGTCTCGATCCGACGTGTGTACACAAAGTTGCAGCGTGTTCCAGAACTGACGGATACGGGGCGGTGTCGGCGGATACGCGTTGATTCCGGTGTGCACGCACATCCAAATCAACTTCTCCGAACTCCTACACGTCCGTATCAACGTCGCGCACGTTTTGGTAAAGACTGCGTGCGACCAAGTCGTCCCGTTTGGCGGGGCGTACTCATTTCCGGGGTGAATCGGGTCGTTGTTTTTCCTGTTTTTGGATCGCGTGCCGCGATCGCCATAGGACGCGATGCACCGAGCGGGTTGCACGGGCACCGAGAAGGTCACATAGCCTATGTGTCACAACTGACGGAAATAAAAACGGAATTACGAGGAGTTAGAACGGGTTACCTGAACAGGGCTCCGTGGAAACTGAATTTTTCTGTGTCCGGCCACTGTGTTGTGTCCTGGTTTGAATCTGCCTGTGTTTGGGCTGTGTCCAGTCGCTGTGTCCAGTCCGAGTCCAGTGGAGACTCGCCGGGGCTTCGCTGGAAGCGCTCAGGCGAAGCTCGTCGGTCAGCGGGGCGTCCGGGCAGGGCATGGCGCTGCGGCTAGGGCTCCGGGGTCGTCGACTCGTCGACGGAGGAGCTCTGGGCATCGTTCAGGAGTTGGCCGGAGTCTGCACAGCGAGTCGAAGCTGGACAGTGGCCGGAGTCTGAAGCCGCAGTGGGGGAGAAGTCAGGTGGAAGGTGGCTGGGCCCTGGGCTGAGCTCAGCGGCCGGGGGGGCGACTCGGGCGAGGTTAGGGTTAGGGGGAGGAGTTCCATGGTGAGGAGGAGGAGAAGGAGTGGGTCGTGGTGGTGGCGTTGGTGCTGGTGGTGGAGGATGGTGGTGGCGGCGGAGTGGAGGAGGAGGAGTCTGGTGATGGAGGGTGGTGGTGGATGTGGTTGATGATGATGATGACGGTGGTGGCTGTGATAGGGGGCTGCGGGGTGGCGGTGGAGAGCTTTACGGGGAGGTGGCGGCGATGGAGGGAAGAGGAGCAGCGGGTCAGGGGGGTCGACGCCGGCGGGGCTCACCGCGAGGGAAGCTCAGGGGAAGAGGGGAGGAGAAGAGGGGGAGCTGAGGAGAGAGGGGCCAGCGGGGGGGTCTCACAGCGACCGGGGGGAAAGGGTGCCGCTCCGGCGGGGCTCGCCGCGGGGGAAGCTCACCGCGAGCGGGGAGGGAAGTCGACTCCGGCGAGGGAGCTTGAGGGTGGCGGAGGGCGGCTCGCCGCGGGGGCTCAGGGAAGAGGGAGGCTGCGGGGAGAAAGAGAGGAGAGGGGAGAGAGTCGGGCCAGCGGGGGGGGGGGAGACTCGCCGCGGCCGGGGGTCGGCTCCGGCGAGGGTTCGCCGCCGGCGGGGGTCTGCGGCTGTGGGGGGGGGGGGGTAGAGTCGGCTGAGTTAGGGTTAGGTTTTTAATTTCTTTTTAGGATTTTTTTTTCTTTATTAATAGAAATATTTTAAGGATAAAAATGTAATTTACATTTAAGATATTTACTTAATGTAAATACATCGAATCTGGACTCCTTTTGGAATGGACGGTGCACGTTCACCGGCCAATCAGGAGGTGACACCTCGTATGGCAATTTACAGAAAAGTCCCTGTAATTTTGTAAATTGCGCAGAGGTCCTATTTTGGAAAATTGCGCAATTACGAAATTGTCTGGGAAAAACACCTGATTTCTGAAATTACTAAAATTCACAGTATTGAGGAAAATTGCTGTGCGAGGGTCCCGAGGGGGTGGGGGTGAGTCTGGGCGGGGACTGGGCCTGGTTTCTGGGTGATACGGGCCATCGTATTAATTAATTTATAAATACTGCGCACGGTGTTCTCTAATTATTTATAGGCAGTTAGGACCATAATTTTTCTACGGTATCAATATACTAAATGTAGTATACTCAGTGTAGAAAAATAACGTATTTTTGTCTGGGCAAAACGGTTGCATGTTGGGCCTCAAATCTCTATTGGAACAGGGATGGGTACAGGTCTGGGAATTAAAATAGGAATTAAATACGGGCGTTTGCAATGAGATTTGTGCGTCTCAAACGAGGCTCAAAATAAGGTATCAGGGAGTTGCACAAAGTGCAGGATAGTAGACTGACATGTCTAGGAGAGGTACGTGAACTTCATTCGGGGATAACAGTCAAGGTAAAGCTTCAAATAATTAGGTGACGGACAGGTGCACAAGAGAATAGGATATGTAAGCAAAATAATTAAAATATTGCAACAAATCCTAAAATGTGAAAAATATTCCTAAAATACTGGAATCTGGTCGAGGGGGTTTACAATCTACCCAACTTATAAAAATTTCGTCCTCGAAATTAAAACTAAGCCATGGTAGAAGGGAAAGACGGCATAAGATATAATTTAACCAAGTAATTTATATCTTGGGTTAAGAATAGGTTCGAAGACGTTTACGCATGTCGTACTCGCGCTTCCGAGTTGATTCTCCTGGCGCGTCATGCTTCCATGCTACGCAGATCAAGGGAAAAGACTGGTTCTCAATACTTTTTTTTTTTTTCCGATGATCAAGGATTCCCACGGGTTATTCTTGATACGACAGGTCTCAGCCTAATGGTGATATCCTTAAAAAAAGACATGATCGTCCTTTTTGAATTCCAAGGGGCGATGATGACGATCTGCTACTGCTTCTGGCTGGCTGGCACTGCTCGTCAGTGTCCTTGTATTTACTTAACTGTCTCTTCGGTGTTGACCACCAACTCTGGTCATGCGAATCCTTGTCTGGTACAATGCTGACTGGTATACCGTGCAATCTTACGATCTGCCTCAAATAGGTAATGTCTCCATAGCTAAAGCTTTTGCAGTCTGGCCAACTCTATAGGGTAAGAAAAGTGCTGACTGGTATGTCGGTCCATAGGAATTCTTAATCCTTACAAGTCAACCTAGTCATAGGTGCTGCTGTCCTTTCAAGAGTCAGTCAATTATTCATCCGGTAAAATCCATTTAGACTCCTGATAGCAAAATGATATTTTCTTCATCGTAATACTTGAGTTCTGAACTTGACCCAAGTTACGAGGCAAAAATAAAAATTTTGCTGCCTTAGTGATGCAGGTATCAGGAACGTAGGTAGGTAGGTAGGTAGCGAAGGTCATTCTAAGGATAGCACAATTTAAACTACAAACAAATCTAATAATAAAGTTTGGTAATACCCAAGAAACAAACAGAAATGGTACAGAAACAATACACTCTCGTATTTGTACGAGGCACGAGGTTTCGCCTTTCCGAAATAAGGGAAGACGATAAACAATAATCAAGAGTTCAAGGGGGAGGTAATAGATTAGTAGTGTGAGGATCAAGGCGTTTAAAGAATTCAACGGGAATTGTCAAAGCAGTTGTGGAATTGAGATGCTATTTTGGGAATCCCTATTAACATATTCGGATCAGCACAGTTATGTAGCTGATACGATATGCTCAGGCATATCCAACGGGCAAGTACATCTATCTACTAATCACTATATATCTCAATCCACGTAGAGTAGTTATGCGAAGGTCGAACCAAGTGCACTATGGTTGATCAGACCGTAATACACTGATTCTGAAATGTATTAGTGTAGTACTCCAATAATACATCTCTCAAGAACAAGCTTGATAAAGAATGAGCTTGCGAAACTAGGCTATAATAGCGGCATAAGTCAAGGTAGTACGGTAAATATAAGTACGCTAGATTATGATGTGAGAAGTTTCAAAATAATTCAAATTCACAAACAGACAAGACTCCATAAACTCTGCAGTTATTATTCTAAATCCTTGACTAAGTCGCTAGTTGACCCAAAAGAGGTATGGCCTTCTAAGTTCTATAATCTATATAAACACTATAGGTTACCCGCCTAAAACAGAGATTCCAAGAAGGTCCGCGTAAAGTAGGGGTTCGAGGTTGTCTGCGTAAAGCAGTGATAAGATAATTTGGCGTAAGGTATAAATCTGAAACTGTCTGCGTAAAACAGAATTTCAAATTGTCCAGCGCAAGGTAGGGATCCAAAGTAGTTTGGCGTAAGTCAGGGATTCAAACTATCGGCGTAAAATAGGCTTCAGAGTTATCCGCGTAAAACAGAGAAGCGTAAGGTAGAGCTTCAGAGCTGTTCGCGTAAAAAGTCTCGGTGAAAGTCTGAGCGTAAAAGTCTGCGGTAAAGTTTTGCCTAAAGGTTGCGTAAAATCTGCCAGCGTAAACAGTCTAGCATACGCTGCAGCGTAAAGTTGTACAAGAAACTCATGGGTTTGTCAGTCAAGTTAATGAATCATGTCATCTGACAAAAGTACTTGCACAACGATCGAGGGGATGGTTTGATGATAATTGCACGGAGTTCAAGGTTGTCGTTTAGGGACGTATTGGATATAAGTCAATTTACGCTCGAGGTGAGACAAAACCAGATGTTCCGTCAAAAGCTGTTTCTTTTTGCACAGGGCTCGAGGCGTATCTCTGCGCAGAATTTGGTCGTGTCTGGGGAAAGCTAAGGCTGTAACAAATACGCTAACATCCTATTCTTATGTTATGCCTAAACAGGTTACTCTACGCTGGTTATCTATGAATCATCAGGTTTGCGCAGGGTAGTTACCTACGTGGCTGACATGATGCGTCATACGCAGGATAAGGAAGACTAAGGGCGGCGTAAAGGGGACAAGCTTCTACATGATTTAGCTTTTACGCCAACTAGGCAGGGGTTTGGCTCTTATGCTAACAACGGTCAAATGGGTTTTACGCCAACAAGGGTAAAGAGTCTCTGGCGTAAAACTCTGGTTATCCAAGCATAGGATGAGGGTTTCTGTCCTAGTATCCAACCTTGAATTTCTATTAGTTTCTTAAGACTAGGGTTAACACTATGGTCAAATCTCTAACTAATCCTAGTAGGGTTTATTCAAGTCTTATATAAATACGTCAAGGGATAAGAGTAAGTTAATCTATAGGTAAGTGACGCTAGGGTTTACTTAGGAAATCAGGAAGGCTAGGGTTTACTTAGGAAGTCAGGAAGGCTAGGGTTCACTAAGTAATCCGAACTTAAGGATATGTCAAAGCCCTAGTGGTATTCTTATTAGGAATGCTACCTCAATTATCATCCTATTAACCGGAGTTCCTATATTCTAGCAGGGATTATACTAAAAGAATTATCAGGGAAGCACATGAATCAAGCAGGATGCAATTATGTAAGTAGGACGAACTGGAAAGAAGATAAGTCATAGTCAATTTGGATGAGATTCTATATTCTAATCCTAGGTGCAGGCTTGCTCGGTACAGTAACGTAACCGAGACAATATGCTCTGACCTGCATGGGCCACCACTAAAAACATGTCACGCCCCAGTCCCAAAATACGTAGGACTAGGTCACGTAACCATGCCAGCTGGCCCGTATATATGGCAACTCCAATATATGAAAACCATATATACGTGCGTACGCTGTATAATGAACAATAATTCATAAGTGGTAAAACTGATCACAAGTCACAGGGTAATATCTAAATCTCATCCACAGAATCAAATATGAATAACCAATAATCATGTAACTAGATCTCAATACAGATATCTAAGAATGACAGTCAGATGAAATCAAATCTACTGCCGAAATAGAATACAAAAGGAACCAGAATACACACCATAAAGAACAACATCTGACAGTCACGAGGCTCGAAGAGAAGACCTCCTGGGAATAAACGTAACATGTCCGGATCTGTGCTCCTGCGAGTACTCAAGAACATATACACCTGGCAGGGAACCAGGTCCTCAGAGGGACATAGCAAGATACAGAAAAATAACATGCCATAATGTAAATACTGAATAAATAAATAGGATGTGCTAACCATCTAAGTGAATGTAATTTAAAGACCTTGTAGTACGCATGGGAATGTGTAGGCTAGACATATGCTGACGTAATTCACCAATCGTCATGACTGGCTAGTATATGTATCATATGCCCCCGATCACACGGGTAACTCTGCAATCGTCCATCCCTGCAGAGAGTGGAACGAAGGATAATAAAAACACACAAGGGGTATCCCATCCTCCTCGGAGCACAGTAACGGGAACAAGAAAACCAATTCCCCATCTCCGAGCAGCATGGTATCAGGCGACATGAACATATAAGGAGGGGGGTGTCCCATACGCATACTAGTATCTTTCCCGCCCAATATAGATGTACAAGTCGTGAAAACGACGTGGACACCTCCTACTATGATGCAAGTCTCAATAAAATAAATAACTGAGCTAAATACCGCTACACGTGTTGCTCACACTGATGGCCAGTCGCGCATGAGGCACGCGTCCCTACATGTACTCACTCTGTGACGTGTAATGATACGTGTCAAGGCCTGAGAAGTTATATCAATAACTTCACAACTTTAGGTGGGTCTACTAGACACTAGGTCAGATACAAGTCCTAACGTCAACGCCATCGTTGACTGCACCCGAATCTGCTCGGACGCGCACATTTATATAAAAATAAATAAACATGTAACTAGTAAGAACTGAATATAAACAGTACAACAAGGCAAGGTATACTTGCCTGGCAGGAGAGCTGCGAATATAATGTCCAGATGTCAAATGCCAAGAAGTCAGAAACTATGTCCTCAGAAGGAAAGTCTCCGGATGCTGAAATAAATATCACTAACAGTCTCAGAAAATATCAAATAGCTAGAAACGCCTGTCCTTAAGTCCAATTTGGACACAGGGGCAAAAATGACAGTTTCCGGTCAAAGCGGGGTCCACATGTGGGCCGCTTTGCACCGAAGAACGTGTCAGGGTCAAAGGTCTCCAAATTTGCCAAACTCAGTGTCAACAAGTCAGGAACGCTGATACGAACTCAACGGAACTTCCAGAATTGGATTCCGATGAGCCGGTCACAAAATCGCCCGTCAAGTGGAGCCTGTGGGGCCCACGATACGGAATTTTGCCAACGTTCTCAGAATCGAACCAAACTTGGCTCACAGGACCAGCGTATTGCTACGAGTCCGATGGCACAAGTTTCGTCTCGATCCGACGTGTGTACACAAAGTTGCAGCGTGTTCCAGAACTGACGGATACGGGGCGGTGTCGGCGGATACGCGTTGATTCCGGTGTGCACGCACATCCAAATCAACTTCTCCGAACTCCTACACGTCCGTATCAACGTCGCGCACGTTTTGGTAAAGACCGCGTGCGACCAAGTCGTCCCGTTTGGCGGGGCGTACTCATTTCCGGGGTGAATCGGGTCGTTGTTTTTCCTGTTTTTGGATCGCGTGCCGCGATCGCCATAGGACGCGATGCACCGAGCGGGTTGCACGGGCACCGAGAAGGTCACATAGCCTATGTGTCACAACTGACGGAAATAAAAACGGAATTACGAGGAGTTAGAACGGGTTACCTGAACAGGGCTCCGTGGAAACTGAATTTTTCTGTGTCCGGCCACTGTGTTGTGTCCTGGTTTGAATCTGCCTGTGTTCGGGCTGTGTCCAGTCGCTGTGTCCAGTCCGAGTCCAGTGGAGACTCGCCGGGGCTTCGCTGGAAGCGCTCAGGCGAAGCTCGTCGGTCAGCGGGGCGTCCGGGCAGGGCATGGCGCTGCGGCTAGGGCTCCGGGGTCGTCGACTCGTCGACGGAGGAGCTCTGGGCATCGTTCAGGAGTTGGCCGGAGTCTGCACAGCGAGTCGAAGCTGGACAGTGGCCGGAGTCTGAAGCCGCAGTGGGGGAGAAGTCAGGTGGAAGGTGGCTGGGCCCTGGGCTGAGCTCAGCGGCCGGGGGGGCGACTCGGGCGAGGTTAGGGTTAGGGGGAGGAGTTCCATGGTGAGGAGGAGGAGAAGGAGTGGGTCGTGGTGGTGGCGTTGGTGCTGGTGGTGGAGGATGGTGGTGGCGGCGGAGTGGAGGAGGAGGAGTCTGGTGATGGAGGGTGGTGGTGGATGTGGTTGATGATGATGATGACGGTGGTGGCTGTGATAGGGGGCTGCGGGGTGGCGGTGGAGAGCTTTACGGGGAGGTGGCGGCGATGGAGGGAAGAGGAGCAGCGGGTCAGGGGGGTCGACGCCGGCGGGGCTCACCGCGAGGGAAGCTCAGGGGAAGAGGGGAGGAGAAGAGGGGGAGCTGAGGAGAGAGGGGCCAGCGGGGGGGTCTCACAGCGACCGGGGGGAAAGGGTGCCGCTCCGGCGGGGCTCGCCGCGGGGGAAGCTCACCGCGAGCGGGGAGGGAAGTCGACTCCGGCGAGGGAGCTTGAGGGTGGCGGAGGGCGGCTCGCCGCGGGGGCTCAGGGAAGAGGGAGGCTGCGGGGAGAAAGAGAGGAGAGGGGAGAGAGTCGGGCCAGCGGGGGGGGGGGGGAGACTCGCCGCGGCCGGGGGTCGGCTCCGGCGAGGGTTCGCCGCCGGCGGGGGTCTGCGGCTGTGGGGGGGGGGGGTAGAGTCGGCTGAGTTAGGGTTAGGTTTTTAATTTCTTTTTAGGATTTTTTTTTCTTTATTAATAGAAATATTTTAAGGATAAAAATGTAATTTACATTTAAGATATTTACTTAATGTAAATACATCGAATCTGGACTCCTTTTGGAATGGACGGTGCACGTTCACCGGCCAATCAGGAGGTGACACCTCGTATGGCAATTTACAGAAAAGTCCCTGTAATTTTGTAAATTGCGCAGAGGTCCTATTTTGGAAAATTGCGCAATTACGAAATTGTCTGGGAAAAACACCTGATTTCTGAAATTACTAAAATTCACAGTATTGAGGAAAATTGCTGTGCGAGGGTCCCGAGGGGGTGGGGGTGAGTCTGGGCGGGGACTGGGCCTGGTTTCTGGGTGATACGGGCCATCGTATTAATTAATTTATAAATACTGCGCACGGTGTTCTCTAATTATTTATAGGCAGTTAGGACCATAATTTTTCTACGGTATCAATATACTAAATGTAGTATACTCAGTGTAGAAAAATAATGTATTTTTGTCTGGGCAAAACGGTTGCATGTTGGGCCTCAAATCTCTATTGGAACAGGGATGGGTACAGGTCTGGGAATTAAAATAGGAATTAAATACGGGCGTTTGCAATGAGATTTGTGCGTCTCAAACGAGGCTCAAAATAAGGTATCAGGGAGTTGCACAAAGTGCAGGATAGTAGACTGACATGTCTAGGAGAGGTACGTGAACTTCATTCGGGGATAACAGTCAAGGTAAAGCTTCAAATAATTAGGTGACGGACAGGTGCACAAGAGAATAGGATATGTAAGCAAAATAATTAAAATATTGCAACAAATCCTAAAATGTGAAAAATATTCCTAAAATACTGGAATCTGGTCGAGGGGGTTTACACTTGGCCTACACACAAAGGTGCAAAGTCCAAACTATCCCTAATTTGTTTGTCATGAGAAATAATTAAGAAGGGTTTTATGGAAAATATTCTGAACTAAAGCAATTAATTCTAATTATCCTAATTAACTAAAGGAAATGGGTTTAATGGACCTAGTCCATATTGGGCTCAATATTGTCATGACAAGTCTAATTGGGTTCACTAGTGTCAAATCTAAATAATTATGCTAGCCTACTAAATATAAATAAATAATACAAAGCACTAGTAATTATATAGCACACTAAATAATATTTAGTTCCTAAAAATAAAAAATAACTAGGCCAAATTACTAAATTATCCCTATTTGGAAAAATAAGGTGACAATCCTACCCACCTTAGAAAAAATTTGTCTTTAAAATTTAAGGAATAAACTAGCTACAATAGCAATAACAACAAGCAAGAAGAATTATACCTCACGGCTCAAACATATAAGGATATCGCTCGCGCATCTCGGCTTCTCGCTCCCAGGTAGACTCCCCTGGAGAGTGATCCCTCCACGTGACGCATACCAAAGGAATCATTTGGTTCCGCAACACCTTCTCTCTGCGATCCAGAATCTCCACCGGCTGCTCTGGGCAGGTGAGAGTCGGACCCACCTCGATCTCTGAGTGATCTAATACATGGCTATGATCTGCCATATACCGTCTTAGCTATGACATATGGAACATGTTATACACTCCGTCTAGTACAGATGACAAGTCTAGTCTGTAGGCTACTGCACCAACCCTCGCAAGGATACTGAAGGGTCTGATGTACCATGGACTAAGCTTTTCGCCTCTACCAAAGCGAATCGTGTCCCATGTCGGAGAAATCCTCAAGAACACCAGATCGCCAACCTAGGCCAAAATATAGCCTTAGCACTCTAACTAAAATAAATCAATCATAAGCAATGCAAACAAAACCTATACCATAAACTCCAAGGGTCTCCAGTGGTTGTCGGCCCAATGTCGCTATCTGTCATGCGCCACCCGAAGTCTATCTATGATGAGCTTCACCTTCTCAGCTGCATCCATGACCATCTCATGTCCCAATAAGGCTCTCTCGCCAACATCATCCCAGGATAGCGGAGTACGGCATCTCCGTCCAAACAATGCCTCAAATAATGATATCTCGATACTGGTCTAGTAGCTGTTGTTATATGCAAACTCTACCAGGTGAAGATGATCCTCCCACGAGCCTCCAAAGTCACGAGCCTCCAAAGTCCAAAATTCAAGTGTGAAGCATATCCTCGAGAGTCTTATCCACTCTAATTGCCCGTCCTTCTGCGGGTGATATGCGGTACTAAACTAAGCTGGGTGCCCAAGCTAGCCTATAAACTCCTCCAGAAGTAGAATATGAAGCGACTATCCCGATCAGAGATGATGCTCACAGGAAATCCATAAAATTTGACTATCTATCGCACATACATCTCTACAAGCTTCTTCATAGACATACCCACTTTGAATGGCAAGAAGTGGGCTGATTTGGTCAACCTGTCTATGATGTCCCAAATTGCATCTTTACCACATGAAGATCGCGAAAGTCCCGAAATAAAATTGATGGTCACATGCTCCTACTTCCATTCTGGAATAGGTAAAGGTTAAAGCAAACCACATGGCCTCTGTCTCTCCGCCTTCACCTGCTAGCATACCAAGCATCTAGATACGAAGCACGCCACCTCCCACTTCATACCATACCATAAAATATGCTCCCTTATGTCTCTATATATCTTGTTGGAACCTGGATGCATAGAGTACTGAGATCGATGCGCATCCCGAAGAACTTTCTCGCACAATTCTCCACTCGGCACATAGTCTGGTACCGTGCCGTAGTGATCCATCCCAGCAATAGTGAAATCATTTGATAGTCCCATCTGAGCATGTGTCCTGATACTCCTCAGAAACTCATCCTCATACTGTGTAGTTCTGATATGGCCCATCAACTTTTACTCTATTTGTAATCCCCAAATTTGTGCCTCAACTCCAGGAACAATCACATCAATACCCATGCTCTCAAGATCGGCCAATAAGTGTGTCCGTTATCAAGTACGTAGCCACCGGATACCTGCTCAAAGCATCGACGTCTACGTTGGCCTTCCCTGGATGGTACTGCAATAATATATCGAAATCCTTCATCAACTCCAACCACCGCCGCTATCTCATGTTGAGCTCTTTCTGTCTAAACATGTACTTCAAGCTCTTGTGGTTTATAAAGATCTCTATATGCTCTCTGTAAAGATAGTGTTTCCACAGCTTCAGAGAAAAAATGACCGTTGCCAACTCCAAATCGTGGGTAGGGTAATTCTTCTCATGAGGGCGTAATTGCCTGGAAGCATAGGCAATCATCTTCCCGTTCTGCTGCTATACACAACCCAAACCCTTACCCGAAGCATTACTATAGATGGCAAATCCTCTTGTCCCCGATGGCGACGTTAATATTGGAGCTGTAGTCAACCTCTTCTTCAGGTCCTCAAAGGCGGCCTGACACTCCTCTATCCAGCCGAACTCCACGTTCTTCCTGATCAACCTAGTTATCAGCTCTGCAATCCTGGAGAAGTCCTGAACAAATCTTTGGTAGTAACCTGCTAATCCCAGAAAGCTTCTGACCTCTGCTACTGAACTCGAGGTAGACCACGACTCCACTGCTAATATCTTCTTCGGGTCCACTGAGATCCCGTCACCTGTCACCACATTCCCAAGGAATTTAACCTTGTCAAGGAAGAGCTCGCACTTTGAAAGCTTGCCATAGACATTCCCCCTCCTGAGAGTCACCAGAACTATCTTCAGATGCTCCTTATGCTTCTCCGGGGTCTTTGAATATATCAAAATATCATCAATAAATACCACCATAAATTAATCAAGATACTGGTGGAATACATTATTTATCAGATTTATGAATACCGTCAGGGCATTAGTCAACCCAAACGGTGTCACCATGAACTCAAACTGGCCATACCGAGTCCGAAAACCCGTCTTCGAAATATCCTCCTTGTTCACTTTCACTTGGTGGTAGCCTGACCACAAGTCTATCTTCGAGAATACCTTCGTTCCGCTCAACTGATCGAAAAGATCATCTATCCTCGGCAGTGGTATTTGTTCTTGATAGTGAGATTTTTTAGAGCTCTATAATCGATATACATGTGTACCGACCCATCCTTCTTCGGTATAAATAATACTGGAGTACCCCATGGTGATGAACTAGACCGAATGAAGCCTTTTTCCTTTAACTCATCCACATATTTCTTCAACTCTGCCAGTTCGCTGTTGTTGACTCTATAGACGTGCTGAGATATCGGCTCTGGGTCTGACACTATAGAGAACTCCATATCTTGTTTTGACGGCAACCCTGGCAACTCCTCCGGGAAAACATCCATAAACTCTGCTATCAACGGATATGGCGGCTCCTTCTCTTCCACCATGGCTCCAGAGAAGACTCCCTCGCTATGCTCCGCTGCTCCCCTGGCGAACTCAATCTCTGGCTCTCCTGGCGGTCTACATAAAACTCTGGTTCTACGATAGTCGATACTAAAATGGTGTCTACTCAACCAATCTATCCCGAATACTATATCGTAACTCGGAAGCGGCATTACGAGTAAGCACGCGCTCAACTTTCGGCCTACCAATATGACTCTCTGATCCTTGCAAACATCATTGACCAGGATAATGCCACCCCCAGTCGTGATCTTGCAAGTCCTAGCCAATGGTTCAGCCTCAAGATAATGCTTCAAAATAAAAGATACAGATACGAAACTATAAGAAGCACTAAAATCAAATAAAGCATGAGCTGGAAAAGAATCAAGGAGAACTAAACCTGATATGACATCTCTGATCGGCTCCTTCTCCTCAACTGTCATGGTGAAAGTTTGCCCCTGCTGTGCACCTCTTTACTGTTGTGTCGGAAGTGGAGGTCCTCTTTGATGTCCTGCAGGTGGCATCACTGGGATTCTCTGACCTGGACCCACTCCCTAAGCTGCACGACGAGGGTTCCTAGAAAAATCTCTTAACTGGTGTCCCTCGGTACCACAGTACAAGCATTCTCCTAACCGTCTCCTACAAACCTCCCAAATATGGCCTGTCTTCTTACAGTAATGATAGGTAGGAACCTGCTGAATCTATCTCTGATGCTGCTGTGGTGTCGGGGCTGGAGTCTGGAACTGGTGTGGCTGCTGAAAAGATCTCTGTTGAAGCTGGGGCACTTGGTAGGCCCCGTACTGCTACTAGCCCCCACGAAGAAATCACGATCTCTCTTGGGCTTCAAGCTCAACTCCCGCTTAATCTTGCGTGCCTCCGTACGAACATTGGAATACGTCTTATAGAAAAATGAAATAAGGATATTCGCTTCCCAGTTCAGACCGTCACGGAAAAAACTTGCCCTATTATCCGGATCTCGAACGATGTACTCCGCATATCGGCTCAGCCTGCCGAATTCTTTGGCATACTCCTCTATTGTCATACCCCCTGACGGAGGTTCTGGAACTGCCGATCCAGATCCAACCTATCAGTTCGAGCGAAGAACTTCTTCTTGAAAAGGTCTTTAAAACCTTCCCAAGTCTTCTCAGGATCTGTCACTACCACATTTCTAAGAAATAGTATTTTGGTCATTTCATAATTAATTAAATATTGTGCATGTTGAGTATTTATTTATTTATTATATTATTTATTTATTGTTAGTATGTTAGATTTATTTTTGGACTTATGTTAGTGGACCTAACTAGTTTAGATTAGAACCATGGACAAACATTTAATTCTAGTTAGAATTTAGCCCAATAATAAGCCCATTCATTAGAAGGATAATTAATTAAGTTAAACCCATTAGAAGAATATTCCCTTCTTAATTAATTTCTTCATGAGATCCCTTCTTAATTGAAGAAAATTTTAGACTTTATATAGTAGCTTGAGGGAGGGGGCAAGTGAGGCCTATATAAAGGGGGTGAAAACTCTTTCTTCATTTTTTATTCCAAATCTAGATCTAAAATTTTCTTCAACCAAATTCCATCAAATTTCTTTCCATTCCTTCCTAAATTATTATTGGAGGCTATTAGAGCAAGGATATATAAGGAGGAAGCAAGGATCTATAAAGAGGAGCAAGGATCTATAAGTTGAAGGCTCATTTCATCCAATTTGGAGATTTTATTGGGAATCCATCTCCCAATATGTACAATTTAGTTTTTTCCCCTTTAATTAGACTCTAAATCTGTGATTTAACCATAAACAACTACCCCATATGCTAATGCTATCCATAGGAATTGGAATTAGCTTCATAAGAGGCCTATGGAGAAAGTTATGTGTGTTTTTGTGTCAATTTTGGAGGAATTCCAAGATTGACACATATTGTGTTTGTCAATTGGTCAATTAGACCAAATTGATATATGTTTGATTGTTTGTGGCTAGTGTCGTTTCCACAATTGGATACGTGTAGGCTGTATCCCAATAATTTGGAGATACGGGTTGATTTGGAGGTTTTTTCTCCGACACGGGGCTTTGTGCATGTCATATTTTGACACGAACACATAGATTTGTAATTGACTCTTCGTATTATTCATATATACTATTTTAGACTTGCTCGTGTCCTTCGGAATACGTTTGGTTGTGTGGTGGAGCCGTATCGCAAGCGTATCATAGAATGAGTATGATACGGGTGCGGTGCACTCCATGTGTTTGCTTCATTGCTTCTCAATTCATTGACTTATTGATATCTATTAGATGTGATATATTAGATATGATATATATATACATAAGTCTATATATCTATATTATATAATATAGTTATGTATATATAGCTAGTGTTTATGTGTTTGTATATATGTATATGTATATGTGTATCTCTATTTTATATTGTATAGATATGCATATATGGTTATAGGTATATATGTAGATAGATACCTATATGTATATGTGTATGTGTATGTGTATGTATATGTATATATGTATGTTTGAATATGTATGAGGGTATATGTCTATATGGGTATAGATAAGAGAGTATATCTATATATATATATGTGAGTGTGTATATATATATATATATATATATATATATATATATGTATATGTATATGTGTGTATATATATATGTGTGTGTGTGTGTGTGTGTGTGTGTGTGTGTGTGTGTGTGTGTGTGTGTGTATGGTTGTATATATACATATATGTATAGGTGAGAGGAGTGTTTATATGTATAGATGTGAGAGTACATATATATATATATATATATATATATATATATATATATATATATATATATATATATATATATATATATTGATATCTAATACATAAATGTGTGTGTGTGTATCTTAGTGTGGTGAGTGTTTGAGTGTTTGAGTGAGTGAACGTAAGTGTGTGTATATACAGCGAGGGGGGCAGTAGCTAGCAGCGTGTGCATGCCACAACAAGTGCGCAGCAGCAACGAGCTACAACAGCAGCAGCGCGGTGCAGCGAGTCAAGGCAACAACTGGGGTTTCAGCATGGTAGAGTTAAGGAATCAGTTTAGGTGTTTAGCTAGTAGTTTCAGTGTGTTCAGTTAGTTTAGTGTTAAGGTGGTTAGTAGTTTACTGTTAGTATGGTTATTATAACTAGTAGTTTAGTATAAGAGTTAGTTATATACCTTGTTAGCTAGTAGTTAGATAGATATATTAATACTTGTTAGTTATGTAGTATTATATAGATATGTATTATATGATAAGTTATTAGGTAATATCGATATGCATGGTTAGTGTTAAATAGATTAATAGCTATATGTTAGCATATAGTTTAGTTATATTAGCATAGTCTAGTGTATTGGGTATTAGCTATATGTATGAGGATTTGAATTACCTTAGGATACCAAGGTAATGTCAAGGTAATGGGTCGATACTCAAGGTATTAGGTTTGAGTATCGAGATAAGTGTGTAGGTAGTGAGATACGCATTGGTGCAAAGCCAAGGTATCCTATTTGCATTAGTTAGCTAGGATACTATATGTATTGACTTGTATTATATATAAATTACTATTTTCATATTAAAAACTTACGTATCTTATGATACGGCCTTTTGTGTGTCTCATAGTATCTTAGATTTGCTAGTGTAGCCTAGTTGCATAGTATGTTGACCTAATATCCTAGAGTTGGACTCAAACAACAAGAAATAGCTAGTTTTACCAAGTTTGACTAGTTGGACCTAAAGTTGACCTAGTTTAACTATTTTGACTTAGAAATGACTTCATGACCTAGATGTTGACCAATTTAACTTATTTTTATTCCAACACCTTGTATTAATACAATATTTCATATATAGGTCTGTGTGACACCAATTCGGACACAGTTTGACATTCATTGCTCTGGACCACATGCGAGTATATTCTCTGATAGTTTTTCATTTATAATATCCTCTATATCTCTTGTATCTATTGTAGATATGCTTGATTTATTGACACGATGGTTACACGGATTGGTATATCCGGATCTCCTCTTGAGATATTATTCCTTGGTATGTATGGTGTATCTTATGCAAACCTTGTTTCCTTGTTCTTCTTGTACATGTACAGATATTGGTTCATGCGAAGAGTAGCGCCCTTCTTGTGAAAACCCGTGTCATAACGTACCATGGTTGGATCTACTATACCAGTCGGGGGCAGAGAGTATGTAGTGTAGATATGTGATCATACCCTTCTTGTGCATGTCTTGTTCCTTGTGAGTGTTGATAATACACCACACGTATGATTAACCAGGCCATTTACTCCTGTGCAAGTTCCCAAGCCGATCATATGTTAAAACTGGTACTCACTCACTTAGTCATTAGTATTTCTTGTTCATTTCCATATTGCTCATTCTTGTATTTATTTTTAGTATTTCTTTATTGCGTATCTCTTGTATATGTATATGGCATCTTGTATATTCACATCTATTTACTGTTACATAGTTTATATTATTGATTAGAACTGCTTTTAGAGATGCACTTTGCTCCATTCCTGACTGGAAAATATTTTTCAGAGGATCCGAGAGATTGGTGTCCAAGATACTGCGGACCTCGACCTATAGATGGTGCAGACTTGGACCTACTAGTTCTGGAGTGACTGCCAGGAGATCCAGTCAGAATCACTTGTTAGTATAGATAGTTCTCTTTAGCATTTTGGTACCGGATTTATTTTTGACTTATATTTGAGATTTTGGTTATTGTTTCTATTATTGTTGTTATATTATTTAGATTTTATAGTATGTTAGGCTTCCTTGATATCTTATCGTGCTATAGAATTGTAATTGAGTATTGTGTTGAATTAAGTTTATTACTCTCTTATTAGAGTTAAGATATTATTGGAGGATTATGCGTTAATTAGATAGTATAGTTGACCAAGGCAACGTTCTACCGCCGATGCTGCGACGTAGGCTGGACGTACCCACGTACTCGTGTCCCTTCACCTGGTGCGGGTCGTGACATGATCGGCGAGAAGCAGTTCATTCCTGAACCAAGTAAGGGCAATATCTGTCATCTGGAGCCCAACTGCCTCGATCTTCAGGTTCTCTGCGAGATGAGACATCCATATAATACACTCGATTTCCTCGATACAATCATCCGTATATATGATGCCTTCAGTCCCCTTGAAGCCCATAGGTTCCAGCTCTTGAAGTCCTAAATGTTACCCGGCTTGGGCTGGGTATCTTGCTGCTGGGTGGAGGAACCTCTCTCGACTGCTGCTAAGGCAACCTGATGAGCTCTCTCAATGCCTTACAGTATCATGTCCATCTGTCTCTGTTGGAACTCGGTCTGGGCCCTTTGGGCCTCCATCATCTCTTTGAACAATGTAAACATCTATATCCCGTCTACTGCCATGGGTGGTGGGGGTAGAAGATCCTCCGCTACTGCTACTGTTGGAACAACCCTTTGAACCGGTGGAGGGGCAATCCCAAAAGCTGTTGCTGACGCCCCCACCTGGATCAGTGAGGCGACCCTCTGTACTGGAGAAGCTGGAGCAGGCTCTCAAGTAGGCAAAAGTGCGACACCGTGAGATACCCTCTAAACAGCTGGTCGGGAGGTAGCTAATCTTTCAGAGACCGTAGCTACTCCTGAATTGTAGAATCTGATCTTCAGATTCATCCTGAAGACAGATTAAACAAAGAATCAATATTGTGCAAGATACGATATCATCAAAGAAGAACAGTTATATTCCAAAGAAAGCAATATTCAGAATAATAAAGATAGCAAAATTAATAGATTGAAAATATTCCTAGTTGTGATTGAGTATACTCTCATCCAAGATCCTAAGTCCTATATCCTATAGCAGGCTTTTAGTAGTACTCTAAGTTTGAGCACTACCATCCGGACCTGCATGGGCCACCACTAAAAATGTGTCACGACCCACACCCAGAATGAGGGTACGAGTAGTATATAATGTCAAGCCTACGCTGCAGCATTAGCGGTAGAACGCTGTCTAGATTATCAATACTATCTAAACATCTCACTCAAAATATATAATGTACCTGTCATGGCATCTCAACTAAAAATGGAGGAATAATATGATAATATGATAAGGTAAACCATACTCAATCATAATATAAAAACTAGAGGAAGATATGACACGATATTAAATAAAAGAAATGGAAGTCACAAGTCATAAATACAACTCATCTCCAAGTCCAACAGACTAGCACAATAAACTCAAATATAATACATGCCAAAAATGCCTAACTGATAAATATTTAATACAATAGTCTAACTAGCTACAACTAGCTGATCATCTCCAGGTATCGATTTCTTCTGAGATATTGTCTCGAACTCTACACCAACTACGTCCTGAGGTCCATAGTGTGTAGGATACCAGTCGTCTAAATTATCTAAAAAATATATCCAATCAGGATAGAGCGAAGCACACCTCTTATAGCAGTTCAAACAAATGATAAAGACTATGTAACTGTAAATATAGAGAAATACTAAATAAATAGAGAAAGGCAAGAAATATTCAAGATATGATATGCTGGAAATAAATACTAAAGTAAAGAGCATCATATACCAAAGTTAGAAATACAACTAGCTAAGTGAGTGAGTACTAGTTTCAACATGTGATCGGCTTGGGAACTTGATACAAGAATTATGGCCTTGTTAATCAAACGTGCGGTATAAGATTAATACTATTCAAGAACTATACATGATACAAGGAGGGTATGATCATATATCTATACTAACACTCTCTATTCCCGACTGGTATAATAGATCCAACCATAGAATGCTATAACACAGGATTCTTCGAGAAGATAGCTAGTCTCTTAGAGAATCAGTGTCCACACAAGTACAAGAATAAGTCTTGTACAAGGTACAACAAGATATACAAGGAATAATATCTCATGACAAGATCCGAAAATACCAATCCATTTAACTAACGTGTCAAGAAATCAAGGATATCTACACTAGATACAGAAAACATAGAAGATATCATAAACGAAAAACTGTCAGAGAATATACTCACCTCTGGTCCTGAGCAAATGATGTGACTCGGTGCTCAAGCTGGTATCACACAATCCTATTGGAAATATCATGTTAAATGGTGTAATGGATGAATAATGAGTAAAAGAATGCACTAATATGCTTTCTAGTTTTATTTCTAAGTCACACTAGTTAAATTAAGTCATTCAAAAATTTCTAGGTCCACACTAAGTCAATTGGTCTAAATTGGCCATTAACTAGTTAATACTATCTTATCTTAGCTATACTAGGTATATTAGGATACTAGAGTATCATAGATATATATAGTATCACAAGATACACAATAATACATTATATACTAGTTACCCTATAGTTAATACTAACTCTATATGATTACCTTGGCTTTGAGCCATCTTGGTATCACTACCTAGCTACCCTCTTGATACCCACTATCAATTACCAATGATACCTCATACCCAATATCACTTGGTTAACTCAAGGTGATACTAGAACCTAGTATCCAAACCAATACTAACATATACACTAACTAGTGTATTTAACTTAACTAACTAATATCTAACCCTCTACTAACTAATTAACAACTGACATCAATACTAACTAATTATCACTAATACACTAACTTACCTTATCTCTAACTGCTAATATTCTAACCTCAACTAACATCCTTATAATAACTTAACAACTGTTAACCTGTAGACACATATACTACCAACTGTCATAACTAGCTGACTCAATTATATAAACTAATTGATAGCATATACTAACTTACATCTATTATACACTTAACTAACTAGTTGATACTTATCATCAGTGATATCTTAGCTTACATGTATACTAATAACATACTAACTCTAACTATTAATTCAATCACTAACTAACAACTAATACTCAAACTAACTTAACTTAATATCAATGCTACTTATCCCCCTAACTAGTCTCAAACAACTTGCAGTTGATGTTCTAATACACATCAGCCATCTCCTCTAAATTGTGCATCAGATACAGTACAGTGCACATACTTAACTACTCAAGGCAGTGAGCAACATACTGCCCACATGCAGTCAATAACAACAGTTCAATATGTTGTGGCTGTTTTTGCCTCAAAACCCAACACCCAACACCGATACATTGCTGTATACAACATACACAACACCCACCGAGCAGTCCCATATATATATATATATATATATATATATATATATATATATATATATATATATATATATATATATATACTTTGATTATGATTTATAATAGGTGTTAGTGATATAATATATATATATATATGTATGTATGTATGTGTGTGTGTGTGTGTGTGTGTGTGTTAGAGTATATAAATATATGTCAATACAATCTAAAATAGATATAACAACACTAGAATGGAGTATAACACATTTTATCGAACACATGGAGTGCATCGCACCCGTATCACACTCATTCTATGATACGCTTGCGATACACCCCCAACTCATCACCCAAAGCATCACAAATAATATGGACAAGTCTAAAATCACAATTAGGATTAATACAAAGTGCTAGCTACTCATCTATGTGCTCATAGCAAAATATGACATATGTAGACCCCCGTGTCGAAGAACCCCCCCCCCCCCCCAAAATCAACCCATACCACTAAATTGCCATGATACGGCCTACTCATATCCAATTATGGATATGTAGCTAGTGCCACAACCCTGATCTAAGTCTAATTAGACCAAATTAGTCTTATGACACACACTTTATGTATCAATCTCGTAATTTCCCTAAATTTTACACAAAAATCTATGTAGAAGTATCAAAATACATCAATTAGGCCTAGATCTTCATCCTATAGGTAGTCCTATGACATATAAGGGTTCATAAGGGTCCAATGCATGATTTAGAAGCTAGAAAGAAGAAAAATTCAGATTTATACCTATTGGAAGATGGATTCCCAACGAACTGCTCAATAGGACAGATCCAGACACGATCTCCTTGCCACAAGCTTCTTCTCCAAGTGCTCCTTGCAACTCCAATGCTCCTTGCTTGATGAAAATGAGAGGGAATTAGTAAAAATGAGGGTGAATTAGTGGAGGGATGAGGTAAATTAAGGATCTAGAGAATTGGGGATCTAAATGAAATGAAATGAATGAAGAGGAGAAAAAATTTCCCCTCTCTATAGCGGCAGGCCCCTTGCTTGGCCTCCAAGCATTGGTGCAAAGTCCAAACTACCCTTAATTGGTTTGTCACAAGGAGTAATTAAGAAGGGCTTTATGGGAAATATTCTAAACTTAAGTAATTAATTCTAATTCTCCTAATTAACTAAAGGGAATGGGTTTAATGGACCTAGTCAATGTTGGGCTCAATATTGCCATGATAAGTCTAATTGGGTTCATTAGTGTCAAGTCTAAATAGTTATGCTAGTCCACTAACTATAAATAAATAATAAAAATATCATTAATTATATAGCACACTAAATAATATTTAATTCCTAAAATAAAAATAACTAGGCCAAATTACTAAATTATTCCTATTTGGAAAAGTGAGGGTGACAATTCTATCCACCTTAGAAAAATTTTGTCCTCAAAATTTAAGGAAGAAACTAGCTACAATAATAATCACAACAAACAAGAATAATTATACCTCACGGCTCCAGCAAATAAGGATATCGCTTGCGTATCTCGGCTTCTCACTCCCAAGTAGACACCCCTGAAGAGTGATGCCTGTACGTGACGCGTACCAAAAGAATCGTCTGGTTTCGCAATACCTTCTCCCTACGATCCAGAATCTCCACCGGCTGCTCTGGGTAGCTGAGAGTCGGACCCACCTCGATCTCTAAGTGATCCAATACATGGCTAGAATTTGCCATATACCATCTCAGCTGTGACACATGGAATACGGTGTGCACTCCCTCTAGTGCAGACGGCAAGTCTAGTTTGTAGGCCACTGCACCAACCCTCATAAGGATACTGAAGGGTCCGATGTACCGTGGACTAAGCTTTTCGCCTCCACCGAAGCGAATCGTGCCCTGTGTCGAAGAAATCCTCAAGAACACCATATCACCAACCTAGAACAAAATACAGGCTTAGAACTCAAACTATAACAAAGTAATCACAAGCAATATAAATAAAATATATACCTCAAACTCCAAGGGTCTCCGATGGCTATCGCCCCAATGCCGCTGTCTGTCCTGCGCCAGCCGAAGTCTATCTCTGATGAGCTTCACCTTCTCAGTTGCATCCACGATCATCTCAGGTCCTAATATGGCTCTCTCTCCAACATTATCCCAAGATAGTGGAGTGCGGCATCTCCGTCCATACAATATCTCAATTGGTGATATCTCAATATTGGCCTGGTAGCTTTTGTTAAAAGCAAACTCTACCAGGTGAAGATGATCCTTCCACGAGCCTCCAAAGTCTAAAATACAAGTGCAAAGTATATCATCGAGAGTCTGAATAGTCCTTTTTGACTGACCGTCCGTCTGGGGGTGATATACGATACTAAACTTGAGCTTGGTGCCCAAGCTAACCTACAAACTCCTCCAGAAGTGGGATGTGAAGCGACTATCCCGATACGAGATGGTGCTCACAGGAACTCTATGCAATCTGACTATCTACCACACATATATCTCTGCGAGCTTCTCTGTAGACATACCTACTTTGAATGGCAAGAAGTTGGCTGATTTAATCAACATGTCCATGATGACCCAAATCGTATATTTACCTCCTGGAGAACACGAAAGCTCCGAAACAAAATCCATGGTCACATGCTCACACTTTCACTCTGGAATGGGTAAAGGCTGAAGCAAACCACCTGGCCTATGTCTCTCTGCCTTCACCTGCTAGCATACCAAGCATCTAGATACTAAGCGCGCCGCCTCCCGCTTCATACCATACCACCAAATATGCTCCATCATGTCTCTGTACATATTGTTGGCACCTAAATGCATAGAGCACTTAGATCGATGCGCCTCCCGAAGAACCTCCTTGCGTAATGCTCCACTCGGCACATAATCTAGTACCGTGCCATAGTGATCCATCCCAGTAATAGTAAAATCATCTGATAGTCCCATCTACGCCTATGTCCTGATACTCCTCAGAGACTCATACTGGAGAACACTTTATGGAGAAGGCTCTGAAGGTAGCAAATTTTTATCATATGTAACCATGATCTTGAATATCAATAATAATTTGGATGTAATAGATTCTATCGTATATAATCATGATCTTGAATATTAATAAAAAAATCTTATTTTAGTTTTTTGAAACATCAACTTCATATCTTCCCCCTTTTAATATCAGAAAAAGTAAAATATCTTTTTGCCAAAATTTATTTGTGTAAATTTGATTAGATTCTGACTCGAAGAGTACAAGAGTTTGTCTGATGAGATGTGGACATGACAAGTATCTATGACTCTTTTGGGAGAACTATGGAAAACTTTACTAGGAAATTTATTTAAGTGGATTTAATATCCATTGCATACCTAGAACTAGGTATAAATAGTAAAGAAGCAAGTCTATCGTAGGTAGTATGGATGTAATAGTTGAGTTTAAAAAGATGCCTTATTTTTTCATATGTAATATGGACATGGCAAAGAGGGTCAAAGGATTCCGCTGGGGAGCGAGTTTGTTAGTCAAAAATAATTCAGAGGTGATATGGACATGACTCTTTTTTGGTGATATTGTTATCTCAACTAGTGATTAAAAATAGGATTGTAAGAATAGATTATTACTGACCTGGCTGAGGATTAGAAATAAGAAATCCTTCGATCAAATGTGGTCCAGATATTATGCTTTCGATCTATTTTGTAAAAGAATTAATTTATGATCTCAACGAGAATGTTTCATCGGATTTTAGGATAATTCTATTGGGAAACTTTTGTGGATCTAACCCATTGCATAATCAAGTTCTTGAATACGGGTAATAGCTCAAAAATATTTATGTGGGGATGATAGTTTTACAAATGTAGCACTACACAACTTATATTATAATATTAACCCGACCTGGGTTAAACATAGTATTTCTTAAGAAACTTGCCATTGACTGTCATCATAAGTAAGTCACCATTTGGTTTTGTGAGCCTATAGGCTCCATTGGAATATACTAATTTCACAACGAACGAGCCTATTTATCTTGGAAGTTCCCTTTGCTTTTATGTGTCATGGGCATTGGTCTTTTCACTAAGTCCAGGTCACCTACCTGAATACCCTTTCCTTCACCTTTTCATTAAAGGTTTGGAGATATGGGTCTGATATAGCTTAATATGTTGTTGAGCTTGGAGACGTCTCTTATCAAGTTCTTTCAACTCTTGCAATCGTAAGTGATCATTATCTTCTATAGACAATTCATTGGAAAAAGCCACCCAAAGAGATAAATTTTGGATTTTTAGATGAATAACTACTTTATATTCGTAAACCAGAGAATATGGTGTACTACTAGTTGAGGTCCATACTGTTATTCGGTAAGCCCACATATTATCACCAAGTTTCTCATTTCAGTCATATTTGTTGGGTGAAACGAACTTTTTGAGCAACTTGATAATTTTTAGTTAAAAGCCTCTACTAACCCGTCAGCGGTAGGGTTGTATGTTGTAGAAGCAATATTCTGAATTAGATTCTTGTCATAGAATAAATACAATTTATGTCTTGTAAACTGTGTCCCATTGTCATGTATGATCCTTTGGGGAAATATCGAACCAATAGATGACATGGTGTTTGATGAAGCTGATTTTGTTGAAAGTCTTTACTTCAATAAGTGGTATTACTTTCGCCTACTTGGAAAAGTAATCGATTATTTCTAGGATGAATTGATATCCTCTTGATGAAGAAGGGATAATAGGATCAATAATGTCCACACCCAATGCTTTAAATGGCCATGACTCAGGTGTAAAAATTTTGATGGTTGGTGTATGATGTCTGCATAGATTTGATAGGCTTTGTATTGCTTGGTATAATCTATGGCGTCTGCTACCATAGTGGACCAATAACAAGAACCCCTGGACAAGCAAAGTTGGACCCAGGGACCAATGGAGATTCAAACACAAACGCCCCACCTGCGGGTAATAATCCTCACATGCCTGGTCCGTCTGCACCCTCCGCAGGAGACGAGGCCAAGGAAGCAACGAAGGAGGTTCGGGAACTCCGGGCTCGCCTAGACTCCATGGGCAATCAGGACTCACTCCGCAATCTCGGGGTACGACAACTATACCCGATAGAATGGAGGGACGTACCATATTCGTCCAGATACAAGCCCTTCAACATAAACACATTTGATGGCAAGTCCTCCCCCCGCCGGTTCATGAGTTACTTTGAGATTACAATGAGACACCTACCTCGCAGCGTTACTATCCTTACTAGACTCTTCGTCGGGGCATTAAGGGGGATAGCTTTTGACTGGTTCTGCAGTCTCGAAGATAATTGCATCTTATCATTCGATGCCCTCAAGCGTTTGTTTCTCAACAGATTCTATGAGACTTAAAATGATATAACGATGTCCTCTCTGATGGATGTCGCCCAGGGAAAAAATAAACTGACACAAAATTACATCGAGCGGTTCCGACAAACAATGTTAAGGTTGTCACCTTGCAATCCCGAGGCCACACTAATAGAGATGTGCCGGAAAAATAAGCTCCCGACGGTCAGCCTCCACCCCAATTTAAAGACTGGATGACGTTCATTATAAGCGTTGTCAACGCTGAAAAGAAGCTCAAGGACGCTCAGGATTTGGGAATCCATACTATTAAGGAAAAGGGCAAGCACCCCAGCAATAGCGGTAACAACAACCGCGATGTGAAAGGGAAGCAAGCCATGGTCGCTAATGTGACCAAGAAACCTGAGCAAAAGCAGACAGAGGCTCCAAAATCAAAGGAGACCTATTCTTTCAAAGACGGTGATGTCAAGCCCATCTTCGATATGCTGATGCAGAGAGGTAAAATTTGCCTCCTCGACGTCAAACGTCAGCCTGAAGCGGAGGAGATAAACAACCCAAAGTACTGTCACTTCCACCGGTACGTTCACCACCCGACGCAGGAGTGCTACACCTTGAAGCGATACATCAAAAAACTGATCGATACCAAGGCTCTCTCCCTGTATTTCGACGATATAACGTTTGCCACTAACATGGTATCCCTCCAATTTGGCAACTTTCTACCGACGGAAGCCCAGGACTGAGTCAAACCGATCCCAAGGGCAACAATGGAGGTAGTCAATCTTCTCTCAACTCGCGACCAAGCAGCCGGGCTGACACCTCTTACTACCCCTCAGAGCGAGATCATGTGGGTCCACCCGGATCTGGTCCCAAACTTGACACAGCTGTAGAAGCATGAAATATGCTGGAGAATTGTACGCGTATTATACAGTCAACCTCCCCAACATACATGAAGTCAGCGTAAAGCAGAGCCTCAGAGCTGTAAACGTAAAACAGAGCCTCAAGACTGTATGGCGTAAAACATGGCTTCAGAGTTGTACGCGTAAAACCGAGCTTCAAGGCTGTTTGGCGTAAAGTAGAGCTTCAGAGCTGCCCGCGTAAAGCAGTGCTTCAAGGCTATTTTGGCGTAAAAGGTTGTTTTACCCTCCCGCGTAAAGTTTAAGATACGTTTGCTTTTAATGGAGCATAAAGTTGTACGAGGAACTCTTCGTATTCCTTGGATGAATTTGTTAGACAAATCAGTGAACCTGGCACCTGACAAAAGTACTGCACGATGATCGAGAGGACGACCGTGATGATAATTTTGTACAGAGACCCAGGTTGTCGTTTAGCGACATATTCTTGATACAAGTCATTTTTACGCATTCAAAGAATATGCTGCCTATTCTACATGGGCAGAAAGGAGTTTTACGCTCAAGATAAGACAAAATCAGATGCCACGTCAAAAGCTGTTTCCTACACATAGCTCGAGGCATATCTCTGCATTTAATACATGAGATGGAGGCATATCTCTGCATTTAATGCACGAGATTTGGTTCTATTCTTTAGATTTTGTCATGACGGGGAAAGCTAAAACTGTGACTAATACGCTCACATCACCATCCTTGCATTTTACGCCAATCAGGCTATTTTCAACTATAGGAGTACGCCGTATGCTATCTCCTCAAAATCTGCCAACTCGGCTATATTTGTAAAGGTATATGATAAGGCTATTTAGCCCAGAATACGCTCAAGATCTCGGTCGTGATGGATAAGTGGCTATTTTATGCTAGTTATCTATTATTCATGAACCATCAAGTTCTATGCAGAGTTTGGCCTTTTACGCCAACAAGACAGCTTTTTGGCTTTTACGCCAACAAGACAGCTCTTTGGCTTTTACGCCAACAAGACAACTATTTGGCTTTTACGCCAACAAGACAGCTCTTTGGCTTTTACGCCAATAAGACAGCTATTTGGCTTTTACGCCAACAAGACAGCTATTTGGCTTTTACGCCAATAAGACAGCTATTTGGCTTTTACGCCAACAAGACAGCTATTTGGCTTTTACGCCAACCATCTTTACGCAAGGTGCAGTTACCTACGTGGCCTGCATGTCATGATCTTCGAGAAGCACTTATACGCGTTATCTTATAAAGGGATATGTGTCACACGCAGATTCAGAAGATTATTCGAATGTGGGTAGCAGTTATTATAACTGCAGCGTAAAGGAGGTAGTCTTCTTCACAGTTTTGCTTTTACGCCAACAAGACATTTATTTGGCTTTTACGCCAACCATCTTTACGCAGGGGCAGCTTCCTACGTGTCTTGCATGCCGTGATCTTCGAGAAGCAGTTATACGCGTTACCTTATAAAGGGATACGTGTCACACGCAGATTCAGAAGATTATTTGAACGTGGGTAGCAGTTATTATAACCGCCGCGTAAAAGATGCAACTTTTTTCACAGTTTGGCTTCTACACCAACTGGACAGTTATTTGACTGATCTCTATAAATAGAGACCCCTGGTCACAGGGTATGGGGATCAGAAAAAAAGGAGACGGTCAGATCGAAGATCAAAGAATCGATCAAGATCGGACAAACGCACAGGGCACTATCAGAGATAAAAAAAAAAGAGCATAGACAGAGGGTTTTTGTTGATAACTTTGGCAACGATAATTCAATCCCACTTGCAACCTTTGAAGCTTCTTCTTCTTCTTCTACAGTACTTCTTCATTATCGTGTGGTCCAAGGGACAAAGTGATCGACCGCAGATCAGACTCCTATAGCAATACTTCCCCAGAATTATTTTTATTGTACTTAACATCCTTGTATAGGATTAATTGTACTCTTTTTCTTGTTTGTAAGCAAAAGAAGAAAGGTTTCGTATAAACCCTCTTCTTCTCTTCATTTTGTTTATTCAAACAAAAATGATGACTCTACTGGGGAAGACTTTCTCCTCTAACGAGAAAGCAATTGCACAACACGATGCTGTATCCATCGGAACGACGAGGAAGACTTTAGTCGTCCAGTTCGACCAATCTGCCTATGAAGACATGCTTCATGCAGGGGGTAGCTCTCATTCCTCCTCTGTCCAGAACAACAGGAAGCTGCGTAAAGTATGGATGCCCAAGACGTCCTCTACCCTTCCTGCAAGCTCTCACTCTCTGATCAACAAGGTTGTGACAACACAGCCTACACATCCTGTGCATGAAAATTTGTCTTCCGTTTGTGACGTGGTAGACAACACTTCTGGCAATGCCTCAGTTTCAATCCAGAAGTCTCAAACATGCCTTTTGCGTAAAACTTTATCTCCCGTCTGTGACATGGTAGACAATACTTCTGGCAATACCTCAGTACCAATCCAGAAGACTCAGACGCGCCCTGTGCATAAAACTTTGTCTCCCGTCTGTGACATGGCAGACAAGACTTCTGGCAATGCCTCAGTGCCAATCCAGAAGTTTCAAACACGTCCTGTGCGTAAAACTTTGTCTCCCGTCTATGACGTGGTAGACGAAATTTCTAGCAATGCCTCGGTGCCGATCCAGAAATTTCAAACACGCCCTGTGCGTATAATTACATCTCCCGTCTATGATGAGGCAGATGTACCCTTTGATCACATCAAAGAAAAACAAGTGGTAAATCCTTCAAAGAGAGTTCCCACTTTACAGATTACGCGGACTTTTCCTATTTTATGAGAACCTGTGCAAAACTCCAAATTGTGCCAGGAGAGGTCTACCCGCATAAAGAAGACTCGTTATACGGGAAGATACGCTCCTCAGATAGATGATGGATCATATGCTACTCATATGGGTAAACTGTTGTATTCCAATGGCAGAGAAAGGGTTATGATTCCTAATCTACACCTTCCTACTTATGTAAAAAGGCAGAATAAGCCTTCTTCTTCTTTTTATAATTTCCTTGATTTACGTGATTTCTTGATCCAGAAACGTAAAGACAGGGGATCTCCTAATACGTCTATTACATCTCCTAGAGAATATTGTTGTAATAGTCATAAGGTTGTAATTAACCGTTGTTGTTCTAAAGCAAAACGGTCAGTTTTTGATCGATTGAACTATTCTTTGTTATTACAGGAAGAAGAACAAGACGATGACATGTCTGGGGGTAATCTCCCTCGACAAAACAGAACATCATCCAAAGCTGGGGGTAGAATTCCCTCTGAGTCCGAAGATGATGCAACTATGACCATCTTCCCTGAGGACCGTACGACTCAGGTATCGGAAGCCCGAAAGCCAAAGGGGACTTTCTCCTTCAATGAGGATGACATCATTGAAATCTTCAATGTATTGATGAAGGAAAACAAACTTCGGCTACCCAACATCAGATACCCTGAAAATGCTGGCAAGGTCGATGACCCATAATATTGTCTCTTTCATCGGTACATCATCACCCCACGAAGGCATGCTATGTACTGAAAAGGAAAATTCAGGAGTTGATCGACGCCAAAATTATCACTTTGCATTTATAACGAGAGGACGGTCACTGCAAATTAATCTCACTCCAACGTGGTAATTTGCCCCCTCAAGAAGTACCGGATAATGAGTTCCTAAAATCTCCCCAGATGAGCAACCTTCAGGTCTATCCCCACTCAGCAAATCACTCCCCAGTGAATTTTTTGGACATGGGTTCACGTCCAAACTGTTTTCCCCCAGCTGAGTTTGCCATGTCCAAGTGACCTCTGAGCAAACCTTCCAGGTTGTTGCTATCAATCAGTTCACGTCCATATTACCTCTGAACTACGCCTCTCCACTTTCTCCAGCAGAGTAAATCTATCACCACAAAAATTGTCATTCTCATATTACCTCTGCCTTATTTTTCTTTATCTCCACTGAGTCATATCTTACCACGTCCACATTACCTCTGAGTAAGATATTTTTAGAACTTTTCCATGTCCACATTACCTCTGAGTGAAGTTCTTCTCTTTGACTTCCTACTATCACATTCACATAACCCATGATAGTGCTAGTCGTTTCAGCTTATTATCTGTACTTTAGGGACGCCATGGGTAATAAGGTCACAACCCAGATGTACAAATTGACTCTTGGTTCTTCATCTCCAGCAAGTGCCTATGTGCAATATTTTTTTTTTGGATCGTCGAAGATCGAGAATCATATTCTATCATGTTCATATGACCTCTGAATAGATATGTTCAGCGATTTGGCATCCCCAGCAAGTGCCTATGTACAATATTTTCTCCTTCGTTAAAATTTTTTATAAAGAGCCATCATCCGTATCCAAAAGTTCCGGATATGCAATGGATGATGGATCCTCAAAATTCTTCCCCAGCGGAGCAATCCTTAGGTCTACTCGCACACTCCCGTAATGACTATTCAAAACAATCTCGTTAGACACTAGCCATATTCATATTACCTCTGAGCTATCGTCCCATCAATCTCCCCAGCGGAATAATCTTTTGGTCTATCTTCATTTTCGGATAGACCACACTCAACGAATCACTCCTCAATGAGTTTTTCGGACATTAGTTCACGTCCATATTACCTCTGAACTGCTGCCATAATATTTCTCTCAGACTAAGTTTGTCATGTCCATATTACCTCTGAGCAAACCTTCCGAGTTTTGGCTATCGATTTTCATGTCCATATTACCTCTGATATCGGTTGTCATCTCAACTTAGCACATGTACTTAACTCTAAGTACGTCAGTGGTGTTAGTTCCATAAAAACTGCCACGTCTATATTACCTCTGGCAGGGCTTGTCTTAAACTTATTACTCGTACTTTTGTGCACAAAAAGTAATAGGTCCACCCAAAAAAAACTCTCCTGTGGGATGCCTGCAATAGAAACGAATTGTTTAAATCCATATTACCTCTGAACTATCCTTATTTTCCCCAGCTGAGAAAAAGTCAGTTCATGTTCATATTACCTCTGGACTATATCTCTCCACTATCCCCACAGATTCATATTTTACCGCGGCTATATTACCTCTGGCAAGACTTGTCTCAAACCTATTACTTGCACTAACGTGTACAAAAAAGTAAATGGGTCCAAAAAAAAAATTCAGAAGGATGTCTTTACCAGCCACAAAACCTATCACGTCCATATTTTCTCTGATCGAGCTTGTTTTGAACTTATTATTTGCACTCAACGTGCGCAACAAATAATAGGTCCACCAAGGATCCCCCAGTGGGATGTCCTCAACAAACACGGTATTGTACTACGTCCATATTACCTCTGGTACGATGTCCAAAGTTCGCACAAACAATCGTAAAGAAATGGAGGGCCCTTATATGATTTCAAATGGCGCTTACAGATTAGCCAAGCCTAATAGAAATTTGATAATGGATCCTATCAACGGCAAATTCATGAAGAAGTACTATACTTGATCTCCTTTGCTTAACGAAGTATGATGAATATCTCATTCTGGCGATACTACGTACAAAGGTTAGCTGAATCATATTCTATCAGATTCATATGACCTCTTAATAGATATGCTTAACTAATTTGTAAACCTATCATGTTCATATTACCTCTGATAGTATTTTTTTATACAAATTTAGTTGGATTATATTCTATCAGGTTCATATTACCTCTGAATAGATTTATATTCAGCTAAACCTTATCGAAAGTATATCATGTTCATATTACCTCTGATATCACTTTCATCTTAGCCTATCATCTATATTCTAAAGTGACGGGTCCACAAAGTCAGAAAATGTATCTTTATTATCTCTGAGAAATTACAGGAGAAGCAAAAAAGTACATCATTGGGGAGGAGCAGTTAAATCGCGGATCTGTTGTGCCAAAGCAGCCATCCTCTCATTCTTGGAGTTAAAAATATTGTTGCGAGCTAGTTCCAGCCTTGCTTCGTCATTGCTCAAGAGGGATAGCTCGGAAAAAGAATCAACAAAACTTGCATGAATGACACCCACATGGGTCAAGTTCTGTTGAGCTGTATTCACTTGGCCCTCCAAGACATCACGAACTAGCGATACTTTGAGAAGCCTCTCCCTTGTTTGAGCAAGTTCAGCTTCCAATTCTTGAACCCTCGCTTCATATCCCTCACATTTGGCATGGCACTAAGCTAGCTGAGGAATACTCTCCACCAATACTGCTTGCTCTTTCTCCATCTCTTGTTGATATTCCTGGATGGATTTGTTTAGATTTTCTGTCTTTTGATGCTGCCTTGGGATAGTTGCAAATATTCGTTAATGGGTTGTTCTAAACCATTAACCATTTGCTCTAGCGCATTAGCTCTTTCAGCATCATTGAAATTTCTAATCGGCGCTATAGTGAGCTTGGAGGACGTCTTCAGAGCATCAAAGCCTAGATTCTTCTCCAACACCATGGATATCAATTCTTTCAAAGTAAGGTAGAATATGCTAGTGTATTGTTCAACTAGCATAGTAAAGATCGAATGGACGCTAGGAGTGACCGCAATATCGGTAAGTCTCCTTTCTGGAATGACTGTAGAGGATGTTGCCACAGTCGTTGCTTCAACAAATGGGGTGACAAAAGAAGAGACACCAACAACAGTTGAAGTTGCTGGCATGCTCGACGAAGGAGGCACAGTCAAGATGGTGGGTTCATCCTCCTCTGATATTATTTGAACTGCTGCTGGCGGGATTATATCTGAGAATGTTGCGGATAAAAGATCAACGGCTTCAAGGTATGCTTCTTCGACGATGGTCACCGCCATTTCATTAGTTGGATCTGCAATAAAATCAGAGGTTATTTCAGCTCCGCCCTCCCCAGAAATGTCTTCGCCTGAAACTAAGATAAGAGAAAGTTAATATCAATTTGATGTTAAATTTTCCTGAAAAAAGCGTGAAGACAATATTTACCCATGGCCGATGGTATGTATACTGCATTTGCAGCCTGTATAGCTAAATCATTTCTTAATGATGCTAAACAAGTTATCATACCTGGAGAAGAGGGTATATCAACTGACACTTGAGGTTCATCATCCCAGTCATCACCCAGATCTACTCGAGGTTCATCGGGTAGAATCTCGCTTGAAATACTTACAGATGAAGGAGGGGCTAGTCCCATTATTTGTCTTATAAAAGGTATATAGATTATTAGCGAGCTTGGCCTCGAAGGCGATATAGAAGCATTACCAGCAACGGTGGTAGCGGCAGTAGTCGCTAGCAAAGAATCTCCAGCACTTTCAGCTGGAACTGTGGAGGCTCCTTCTTTAAAAGGTGAAGGATCCCTAATTAAAGAATCATCCCTAACAGGGGAAATAATAGGTTCACTCCTGGAAGAGGCCCCCTTGGTGGAAGTCTTTTTAGGACCTCTGGGAGCCTGCTTCTTCTTGTCGGGAGAAGGCTCTTTCAGAGTAGAAGCCTTTCATTTATTAGAAATAATGAGAGGCTCTGCTGGCGGAGCTATTACGCCTCTCGGTAAAATCAACAAAAAATCATCTGTACTAGTAGCTTCATCACCTTCATCAGAGGAGACAAATGGTATCTTCTATCTTCTAGTGGACTTATGGAAGGGCATTCTGAAACTTCCATGT
The DNA here is from genome assembly GCA_036927795.1 of Iris macrosiphon. Classification (NCBI taxonomy): domain Eukaryota; kingdom Viridiplantae; phylum Streptophyta; class Magnoliopsida; order Asparagales; family Iridaceae; genus Iris; species Iris macrosiphon. The sequence goes on along the minus strand of JAYESA010000015.1, from coordinate 133,756,878 downwards.
ACATCAAAATCACAATGGAAGGTATTAATGGACACATAAAACTGTGCGTATGAATGAAGAATGCGCAACTCCATGGAGAGAGAAGTCGCGGGCACAACAAAGGTTGCTCCAGTACAACCCATGATGAAATACTGCCATCCTCTAGCTCCATCAATAAGCCCACCTTTGAATTTAAAGTTGGTGATGGGATTTCCTACGTGCAACTGATCATACCCAAATTGCCTGACGAAACGGCTAGGCAGATAAGGCTCCAAGTAGCAGTGGTCCTCACTTCTATACAATATGTGGGAAGGTCTAATACATACCAACCAGTAAAAGGCTTCAGGAGAAAGAATAGTCTTCTCCTAACCTACATCCTGAAGTTTAGTCCCATGTTGATTGATATGTACGGGGGGGACGGTGCAGAAGAATTTCCAACTATGGGCAAAATTTAGGGCTAGTCGACAATCTATGACGCTAATCACATTTTAAAAAGAATTCTTGTAATTCAACAAGAAGTTATTGCCCGAACCACTGGCAGATCCGGGAGACATCACTCTGGTGTTGTGAAGGATTAACCATCCCATCAGATATAAGAATGGCAATTCTACTTTGGGATATCCTTCACGCTGTGTAGTATCGGCCAGCAGCCCATCAGTAATAGCCCTCAGGCCAGCTTGTATCCTGCATACCATGGCAGAGAACAGGCCCAATCTTGCTCCAAATACCAAACACACTGCGGGCCATAAGGTGTTGAGATGAATGCGATCCGCAGACGTGATGCCATGAACCACCCATCGCCGTAGCCAAATAGAAAGGAAGCCAGCCAGTTGAGTTTCTCTTGAAAGAGGCTTTCGTCAATGCCTCATATAACTGTAGGCTTTGGTTCCTGCACGATAACCCCTATCTCTTCATTCAGAACATAATCTGGAGCCTCTGTATCTTCAATGAGATCATCGATTGTGTTGGCATTAAGAATGCTCAGAGGGTTCAAAGGTTTGTCTTTGCTATCTACAACCTTGTCCTGCTTGGCGTTTCTAGCCTGATGGAAGAAGAGGTAGGATACCCATTTGTTAATATGGGCTAAGTCAGAAGGCTCTCTGTAGAAGGTGGTGCATGCAAAATAGTGGCTCATCAGCTCTTGGTATACTGCCACTACCCGAGGGTTGGTATCCTTCAACTCTCTGTTGGTGGGGACGTACTCTTCATAAGGAATGTCTCCCATTGGCAGCTTTGAGATATCTGCCATCTCATAAAGGGCTAGGCCCAACTCACCTATCGGAGTAGCGAAAGTCCCAGTTAGCGAGTTATATCGCTCCGTCAAAGCCAAGAACAAATTGGGGTTGATAGGCAGCCCAACACGAGTAGCACTGATAGCCTCAAGTAAGTTAATACTTTCTAGATCCACTTGAATGTGCTTCAAGGCCCATGCTGTCACGACCCGCACCCGGTTTAGGGGCACGAGTGCGTGGGTACGTCCAGCCTACGCCGCAGCATCGGCGGTAGAACGCTGTCTAGGTCAAGTACTATCTAAACAATCTCACGCTAGTATCCAACTCCATAAGGAGACGCGGACATCATAAAATAAATCTAGAAATACTCAATCACAACTACAGCACGATAGGAAAATAAAGAAGTAAAAGAATACAACATAAGTCTAATGACACAATAATCATACCTGCAATCATTACTTCCAATCCCCAAGTGTGTCGGAACCCGTCTACTAAGGTCACAGTCTGGAAAAATATTTCCAGTCAGGAAGGAGCAAAGTACATCTTTAAATAGCAGTTCTATATAAATGATATAAGCTATGTAGCAGTTCTAGATGGAAACATACCAGATGCATGTATAGGTACGAGAATTGTACAAAGAAAGAAATACTGGAAAATACTGTAAGTAAATGCAGGAAAAGAAGCAATATGTCAATGAGCAAGAGTTCTATGACTAAGTGTGTGAATACTAGCTTCAACATGTGATCGGCTTGGGACTAGTAAACTCATTACATGGGTTAGTAGGGCTAACCGATGTAACAGTGAGGAGGCATGTAAACTCATTACATGGGTTAGTAGGGCTAACCGATGTAACAGTGAGGAGACATGTAAACTCATTACATGGGTTAGTAGGGCTAACCGATGTAACAGTGAGGAGACATGTAAATGGTCAGGCCGCACCCGACGTGAGATGTGGGGTGAGCTATGGTGCATATAAAGTTGGGTATGATCACATATCTACACTAAAGTACTCCCCAAACCCCCCGACTGGTATAGTAGATCCAATCATGGTACGCTATGGCACGGGATTCCCTAGGAAGGTAGCAAATCTCCCCGGGAATCAGTGTCTGTACATGCACAAGATAACAAGGAAAATAAGTCTTGTACAAGCTACACCATGAATAAGGAATAACATCTCATGACGAGATCCGTGTATACCAATCCGTGTAACCAATGTGTCAAGAACATAGATATTTACACTAGATACAGTGAACATAGGAGATATCATAAATTAGAAACTAATCAGAGAATGTACTCGCCTTGGGTCCTTAGCTGGTAATTATTGATGTCCTGTCCCAGAGTATCGTCTGGAGGAACCAACAGTCCTAAAAATATTTCAAATATAACATTGGCATCAGATGCTATACTACACACACAATCAAATACTTAACTCAGGGCTATGCCTGGCATGGGACTCAGTCCACTAGGGTCATCTAGTTAGTCAGACATCTATAACACATTACACCTATTTAACTAACATTAACACCTACAATATGACTTGCACCAAAATAATTACATATACAATTTATATATACCATTTAATTTATGCATAATATATATACATAGGTTGAACCATATAGTTACCATATATATAAATTTATAACTATAAAAATATGCTAAGTAGGCTTACAAATACATAAATATACATATACCAATTTACATATATTTTATACAGGTAAAAATACCAAATTACATTTATATATATACAAACCAATACAACATATATATATATATATATATACATATACCAATACGAAAATATAAATCTACATACATATATATATTTACCAAAATACGTATTAAATTAGTATGTATATTACCAATATATTTTTATACCAAAAATAAGAATTATAATATATACAAATTTTAGAATTTACGTAAAAGTCAATATATTCATATCTCTACAGTAGAATTGGTCACCAGGCCCAAAACAATTTTGAACTAAGTTTTATTATTGGAACTATATTTTTTAATAATAGTATAACCCCAAGATTTATTATTTTTGTTCACACAACCAAAATCCTTATATTTTACCAAAATCTAAACTATTTTAAATATAAATTAACTAATTATATTAACTACTGATTAAAATTTAAATTCCTGATTAACAATTTAATTAACTAATTAAGAAATAATTAACTACCCTAATTACATGAAATTTTTATACTAATTACATTAATTTACTAGACTAATTATAAATTCAATTAACTAATTATTCAATTAACTAATTACATTAATCTAATTATAAATAATTTATAACTAATTATATGCTAATTATAAACTAATTATATACTTAATTATAAACTACCCTAATTCCTTCACTCTGAGAAACGAAAGGAAGCAGAGAAAGAGGAGGCTCACATTGGGGTTCTCCGGCGTCGGCGCGGGGCTCGCCGGGCAGGGCGGTCGACGTTGAGGGGAAGCGGCCACGGCTCGACGCGAGGCGGTGGCGGGCTGCTCGAACTCGGCGAGGAGGGGATCTGCGGCGGCTTCGGCAGATCTGCGGCGGCGTGGGACTCGAGAGCGGCGGGCGCTCTGATCAAGACGACGGCGCTCTGATCAAGACGGCGGCGCTCTGATCAAGACGGCGGGCTCTCGTTCCAGCGGCGGTCTCGGTTCCAGCGGCGGCGGCGGCTCGAGAGTAGCGGACTCGACTCAGCGGCGGACTCGACGACGTCGGCTCCGGCGGCGATCTAGTCGAGAGACTCCAGGTGGTGGTGGCAGGCGGCCAGATCGAGGAGGCGGCGGTTCTGGTCGGCTACGGCGCTCGGCGAGGCTAGATCTAGGGTTTCTCTGGGGATGTGTCGGGGTCCGGGTTCGTGTCCGGGCTGGACACGGCGGGTTCGCTGAACTGTGAGGGACGTGTCCGGGTGTGTCGGATACGGGGTTGGGTGTACTGGTGGAGGTGGATGTGTCCGGGTCTGTCGGACACAAAAAATCTGATTGTAACGTTGTAACCGGACACAGAAAATGAATGGATACGATGGGACACCTGGGGTCGGACCCGAGGCCATCACGGCTGACACGGTGATGCTGGACACACGGACACGAGCACACAAAAATGGTGGTGGCTAGCTAATAATATGGAGATTAGGGTTTCTTGGGAATTGTGAGAATGAGAACTTAAATAGGGAGAAAGGGTGTGGGATAAAGGGTTGCGGGTTGGCCCAATAATGAATGGCCCAGAATTAATTATAAAAAGGGGCTTCTCATGTGGGAAAAATGAGGGTGTGCTGGCTAGTTAATAGGAACGGCAACTTGAAAAAATAAAAATAAAAATAAAGATTATAATTTCAGAAAATGTTTTTAGGAAAGCTAGCTAATTTCCAATTAGCTACTAATTAATACATTTTGCAAAGTCCTAGAAAGCATGACATTTATTTATTTACTATCCCAATAAATAAAAATTTATTTTATTTTATGAACTAGTCGTTTAAATAACTATTTAGTTAAAACAATAATTTTATGATTCAAGCCAATAAATATTTGAAACTAGAAATATATATTATTATTTATTTATTTATTTTGTAATACATCGTCATTTAGAAAAAATGATTTTTATAAAGATTTTTAAATTACCTTCTAAAATCAAACATCGTTCAAAATCAATTAAAAATTTTCAAGGAGAAATATTTTATAAAACTTGATATTTTAAAATAAATTAAAATCTAATTATTTTGGAAATTGGAAATCGGAGGTTACAAGTCTATCCACCTTAGAAAAATTTCGTCCTCGAAATTTTAGGGATGACTAGGATAGAAAAATTTGTTGTTCATAATGATGAATATTTTCCAAACAGAAGGAAACATGAAGAAAAAGAAAATATGGTTTAAGACAGGAATAGCTTGAAGGAATCATGGCTCGGCCTTGAATCCTCTAGAAGGTTTTAGGTTTTGGGAAGTAGACACGATCACTGAAAAAACAGAAAATTGGAATAATGCACGTTACCTTTTCAAAGTAACTAAACCAAGGAAGACCCAGTAATGAATGATATAGACATGAAAGTTATAGTTAATTCGAAAGATACGGTCGACAATTTGATTTAAGAAACTTAAATACATCCTTCAGAATGTAATCAAGAGACATCTAATCGCCTTCTTAATTTCTAGGAAAAAGTAGTCTTTACTACCATCTGAAAATAATCCTTCCTTTTTATCCTCGTTCATTTTACTTTTCTCAATCTTGTGATTCATCATTAACTAATATCTATAAAAGTTTCAAATTCCACAAACTTTATTAGATTAGGTCTTAGAATTTCTGAATCAAAATTTATTACATGTCCAAAATCCTTATCATCAAATTCGAGTTTGTTTATCTTAACATCAACTATACCTCGATTATTTTCTTCGATCTCAAATGTTACTGTCATGGTCAAGATTTAATTTAAATCACAACCTCAATATACCATGATCTTCATTTCATTCCATATTTCTTTATCCGTATGTATAATGTTTCCGAATTTTGAACTAATATATTTTTTTCATCCTCTGAATTTATTATCCCAATGTAAAAATTTTACTACTCAAATCCTCAATATTTTTAATTAAATTCCAGTCGTATCATAATCTCCTCAAATTTGAGTAAATAACTAAATACAAAATTTACTATCCAATCCTTTTAATTGAAATCCAATCAATGCATATTTATAAAACTTAAAAATCTGCATCCCAAAATTTAACTTTAAACACTCATCAATCATCTAACTCAAATTCAATTGATGCTTATTCCAATCTAACTCCTCATCCCAAGAATTTAATTTGACCCTATTCCATTTACGATTTTATTTCCTGCTTTTCTTTTTCCTCAAATACTCAACGATGCGATGCTTCCAGTATCTTCAATGCAATATTCATAATATATAAATTTCTATCTTGCAATCAAATAGATAAAATGATAATCTCCCAAATTTCTCAAATTTTTTTTTTTTTTTATTTCAATTCAATCATATCAAGACCTCCTTAAAATTAATAAATCCTCAAATTTTTGGCTCTGTGAATTTCTTAATTCTCCCTTTAAGTAAATGTTTGTCCTCGAATTTCAATCAAACCTCGATTTTCATAAATCAATGATCCATCAACTCCGTTATAACAACCCCTAAATTCTTTATTTAAATTTATGCTCATCCATAATTTAATCATCGTGTCCCTTTTTGTCGGTCATACCCTTGTCATAGATCCTTGCTATGGTCAAAACCCAATGATCATGGTTTAAGAAAATTCTACCTACAGCCATGCAATTTAAGAAAATATAGGTCATGTGTCTTTTGTCATGGTATTTCAGTCTCTGTTAGGGGGTACTACTAGTTATATTCTAACAAGAAAATCATGCATGTAAACCACAGTACTAGGAAAATCAATCAATCAATCGAAAGGCGAACGAAAAGGAGCATTAGGAAGGAAGAAGGATCATGTTAACATATTACTTGCGGTATCTGCTATCAACCACTTAACTCTAGCACATTCACTAACTAATTCCTATTCAAGTACACTGGCACCCATATTAACTAATCATATATTAATATTCATATCTCTCATCTACCAAAAATTAATCCTCAAAATAATCATCAAGGTTTAACTTCCCGATCAACTTAAAATAAAATGCATATACCTCCTCAAAATCAAATACTTCACATCGAAATAAAATTTAATCACTTCTAAAATCTTTGTAGCCTTAACTATGTTTATTGAATCAAATTTAAATCCTCAATATTTTAACAACATAAAATCTCAACTCCTTAAAAATTCTGAAAATTTAAAATTCATTTCCACCTTTTAATTTCTAACTCCTCAATGTACATATCAGTGCTCACGGTCTCTGATACTCAAGGTGCACTCAATACCTCTATCGTCTAGAACTGTGTACTAAATTCATACTGCCCGAATCACTTGCACTATTACCTCCAATGATCAAAGTTATCATCAACTGTGTTTTCTTTCATGATTTCAATTTATGTCAACTGGTATATCATCTAATTATCATCACACCGAGTGCTTACTGTTACTAGCACCATTTTCAATAATCCTTGATATAGAATCATCGGCACTCTTGGTATTATATCACTAGCTGCATTAATGGATTATCTCATCAAGCTCATTAGACTCATGATCACCTGTATCCTTTATAACACTCATGTTTCTTTACTCTCATGGGTATGTGTATGGTTCCTCATCTCGATGGTTGTATATGTATTTCCTTCAATCCTTTAAAGCCTATTAAACTAATCCGTGATACGCTTCACAACTTCCATTACTAATCCTGATATTTCTCTACTTATGACATCTCATTAACCCTTTATACATATACATTTATTTACCTTTAACATTTCCGATATCAATCATCCAATTGGACATTATGCTCCATAAATCCTTAACACAATTCCCGGATACTTAATCGTTTACATAGATCACTCAATTACATAATCATGATTATCCAGGACGGGTAATTGGCTCTGATACTAACTCTGAGAACTATCACTGATACTCTATACTCTCCTTAACTCTCAGTCTCTAATGACACTACTCCCAGAATCATTGTTTACAAGGTACTATGCTATGGGTTAATTCTAGATTAAAGCCTACTGCTCACATGCCCAACTAAGAAACACTTACAACTCACTAGCACACAGTCAATACTAATACAAGACACAAACAAAATTACAAGCCACTAATTATCATACTTAACAAGAAATCCTCAAGGAATAGGAGCTCAAAGACTGAATTGAGGACAGAAGGTATCTTTACTGCTAGTAAAGAAAGAAGCGGTGGAACAAAGTCCTGGAATAACAGAAATAGATAAGTCTTGAGATGATATTTTAAGAACCAATTTAGGATACAACCTGATAATCATACACGTCTGTCTGAAATTATGACACTCAGAATCCTCGCCACGCCAGTAAGCATAGATGCGATAAACGATAGGTTTCTTAACTAAGGTATGCATTCTATAATCATGTCGTCTAGAATCTTCGCCACGCCAACCAGTATGGCTGCGAAAGACTCTAAGCTTCATAACTATAGTATGTACATCCAAGTCAGGTTCCTACGTTCTCGTCACCACAGCTAATATGGCTGCGATAAATTCTAGGTTCCATAACCAAAGTAGACGTTTTACCTTCCTCACTGTCCTCATCAATATATGTCATCCGATGATACCATAAATCCTAGTCCGTAAAAATTCATCTCAATTTGAAATCAACTCAACAACGATACCAGGAATTAAAGTTAACAACTCGTCAACAAGAATCAAAACCAAGAATTTAATTTAAGAGCTGCTCAACAAGAATCAAGTTCAGTGACAACAAGCGAGAGCGGACGGAAACCAGGAAAGATTTAAATTGAAAATAAGATTCTCATGGGGTCATCCCAGGAAATCTTTCAAGAATTTGTGATTGAGTATCCTCTCTCATCCTAGTATCCTATGTCCTATATCCTATAGCAGGTACGCAGTAGTACAACTATGACGTCGCACTACTACGACATCGCACAACTAGCGAAGTCTGACCTGCATGGGCCACCACTAAAAATGTGTCACGACCCGCACCCGGTTTAGGGGCACGAGTGCGTGGGTACGTCCAGCCTACGCCGCAGCATCGGCGGTAGAACGCTGTCTAGGTCAAGTACTATCTAAACAATCTCACGCTAGTATCCAACTCCATAAGGAGACGCGGACATCATAAAATAAATCTAGAAATACTCAATCACAACTACAGCACGATAGGAAAATGAAGAAGTAAAAGAATACAACACAAGTCTAATGACACAATAATCATACCTGCAACCATTACTTCCAATCCCCAAGTGTGTCGGAACCCGTCTACTAAGGTCACAGTCTGGAAAAATATTTCCAGTCAGGAAGGAGCAAAGTACATCTCTAAATAGCAGTTCTATATAAATAACATAAGCTATGTAGCAGTTCTAGATGGAAACATACCAGATGCATGTATAGGTACGAGAATTGTACAAAGAAAGAAATACTGGAAAATACTGTAAGTAAATCCAGGAAAAGAAGCAATATGTCAATGAGCAAGAGTTCTATGACTAAGTGTGTGAATACTAGCTTCAACATGTGATCGGCTTGGGACTAGTAAACTCATTACATGGGTTAGTAGGGCTAACCGATGTAACAGTGAAGAGGCATGTAAACTCATTACATGGGTTAGTAGGGCTAACCGATGTAACAGTGAGGAGACATGTAAACTCATTACATGGGTTAGTAGGGCTAACCGATGTAACAGTGAGAAGACATGTAAATGGTCAGGCCGCACCCGACGTGAGATGTGGGGTGAGCTATGGTGCATATAAAGTTGGGTATGATCACATATCTACACTAAAGTACTCCCCAAACCCCCCGACTGGTATAGTAGATCCAATCATGGTACGCTATGGCACGGGATTCCCTAGGAAGGTAGCAAATCTCCCCGGGAATCAGTGTCAGTACATGCACAAGATAACAAGGAAAACAAGTCTTGTACAAGCTACACCATGAATAAGGAATAACATCTCATGACGAGATCCGTGTATACCAATCCGTGTAACCAATGTGTCAAGAATATAGATATTTACACTAGATACAGTGAACATAGGAGATATCATAAATTAGAAACTAATCAGAGAATGTACTCGCCTTGGGTCCTTAGCTGGTAATTATTGATGTCCTGTCCTAGAGTATCGTCTGGAGGAACCAACAGTCCTAAAAATATTTCAAATACAACATTGGCATCAGATGCTATACTACACACACAATCAAATACTTAACTCAGGGCTATGCCTGGCATGGGACTCAGTCCACTAGGGTCATCTAGTTAGTCAGACATCTATAACACATTACACCTATTTAACTAACATTAACACCTACAATATGACTTGCACCAAAATAATTACATATACAATTTATATATACCATTTAATTTATGCATAATATATATACATAGGTTGAACCATATAGTTACCATATATATAAATTTATAACTATAAAAATATGCTAAGTAGGCTTACAAATACATAAATATACATATACCAATTTATATATATTTTATACAGGTAAAAATACCGAATTACATTTATATATATACAAACCAATACAACATATATATATATATATACATATACCAATACGAAAATATAAATCTACATACATATATATATTTACCAAAATACGTATTAAATTAGTATGTATATTACCAATATATTTTTATACCAAAAATAAGAATTATAATATATACAAATTTTAGAATTTACGTAAAAGTCAATATATTCATATCTCTACAGTAGAATTGGTCACCAGGCCCAAATAAACAATTTTGAACTAAGTTTTATTATTGGAACTATATTTTTTAATAATAGTATAACCCCAAGATTTATTATTTTTGTTCACACAACCAAAATCCTTATATTTTACCAAAATCTAAACTATTTTAAATATAAATTAACTAATTATATTAACTACTGATTAAAATTTAAATTCCTGATTAACAATTTAATTAACTAATTAAGAAATAATTAACTACCCTAATTACATGAAATTTCTATACTAATTACATTAATTTACTAGACTAATTATAAATTCAATTAACTAATTATTCAATTAACTAATTACATTAATCTAATTATAAATAATTTATAACTAATTATATGCTAATTATAAACTAATTATATACTTAATTATAAACTACCCTAATTCCTTCACTCTGAGAAACGAAAGGAAGCAGAGAAAGAGGAGGCTCACATTGGGGTTCTCCGGCGTCGGCGCGGGGCTCGCCGGGCAGGGCGGTCGACGTTGAGGGGAAGCGGCCACGGCTCGACGCGAGGCGGTGGCGGGCTGCTCGAACTCGGCGAGGAGGGGATCTGCGGCGGCTTCGGCAGATCTGCGGCGGCGTGGGACTCGAGAGCGGCGGGCGCTCTGATCAAGACGGCGGCGCTCTGATCAAGACGGCGGCGCTCTGATCAAGACGGCGGGCTCTCGTTCCAGCGGCGGTCTCGGTTCCAGCGGCGGCGGCGGCTCGAGAGTAGCAGACTCGACTCAGCGGCGGACTCGACGACGTCGGCTCCGGCGGCGATCTAGTCGAGAGACTCCAGGTGGTGGTGGCAGGCGGCCAGATCGAGGAGGCGGCGGTTCTGGTCGGCTACGGCGCTCGGCGAGGCTAGATCTAGGGTTTCTCTGGGGATGTGTCGGGGTCCGGGTTCGTGTCCGGGCTGGACACGGCGGGTTCGCTGAACTGTGAGGGACGTGTCCGGGTGTGTCGGACACGGGGTTGGGTGTACTGGTGGAGGTGGATGTGTCCGGGTCTGTCGGACACAAAAAATCTGATTGTAACGTTGTAACCGGACACAGGAAATGAATGGATACGATGGGACACCCGGGGTCGGACCCGAGGCCATCACGGCTGACACGGTGATGCTGGACACACGGACACGAGCACACAAAAATGGTGGTGGCTAGCTAATAATCTGGAGATTAGGGTTTCTTGGGAATTGTGAGAATGAGAACTTAAATAGGGAGAAAGGGTGTGGGATAAAGGGTTGCGGGTTGGCCCAATAATGAATGGCCCAGAATTAATTATAAAAAGGGGCTTCTCATGTGGGAAAAATGAGGGTGTGCTGGCTAGTTAATAGGAACGGCAACTTGAAAAAATAAAAATAAAAATAAAGATTATAATTTCAGAAAATGTTTTTAGGAAAGCTAGCTAATTTCCAATTAGCTACTAATTAATACATTTTGCAAAGTCCTAGAAAGCATGACATTTATTTATTTACTATCCCAATAAATAAAAATTTATTTTATTTTATGAACTAGTCCTTTAAATAACTATTTAGTTAAAACAATAATTTTATGATTCAAGCCAATAAATATTTGAAACTAGAAATATATATTATTATTTATTTATTTATTTTGTAATACATCGTCATTTAGAAAAAAATAATTTTTATAAAGATTTTTAAATTACCTTCTAAAATTAAACATCGTTCAAAATCAATTAAAAATTTTCAAGGAGAAATATTTTATAAAACTTGATATTTTAAAATAAATTAAAATCTAATTATTTTGGAAATTGGAAATCGGAGGTTACACATGCAGATAAATTGGCCCATCGAAGATTGTGGGGGGTAAGCCATCCACTCGTGCGAGGGTTAACCCTGGGATATACTCCTCCCTGCTCCATGAATTCATTGCAGAAAGTTGCCATTTGAAATGGCTGGATCAAAGAGGAGTCCCCACTAGGGACGCTGCCTGGTAGTAATCCTCTGAAGGGCATAACAGGGCCGGAGGGACTACTTACAAAGGATCCTTGTGTTAATCCTTTCTTATAAAAGATCTTCCCTGGCTGCCCATGAAGATCAGGAGTCAGAGTCCATGACATCCTTCTGGGATGTGTGGCATAGAAGAATGTAGAAATGGGATAGTCCCTGGACATCTTTGGAAGGAACATGACCGTGCCCTCAGCAGAGAATACCCAGTCTTCCTTCTTGGGCTTCGTTTGGGATTGCTTATCAATAACATCCCCAAATAAGAAAGCTAGTTTCTTATATTTAGTCATATCTATGTATGTCAAGGGTTCCCCACTGATCATACTCAGCAACATTCTTTCTCCTTGGGCCGAGATCAAAGTTCTCCTTTCTTTAGGATACTCGTTTCCAGATATGGAGAAAGTCACATGGGACAAGTCTTCCAAGTAGTTGGAATTCAATATTCCAACAGCAGAGCCCATTACTTCAGCTAGAGGAGGGATCTGTAGGTCCACTGGAAAAAGCAAGAGAATAAGTCAGTTTTACGCTGGAATTTACTTTCAGCGCGTAAAACGTAAAGTGCTACACTCTTGCAGTATACGTCAAAACATAACAGTTTAAATTTTTACGTCAGACTACAAAAATTTGAGTTTTACGCTGGAATTTACTTCCAGTGCGTAAAATACAAGGTTTGCAGTATACGCCAAAATTTGACAGTTTGAGTTTTTACGCCAGACTGCAAAAATATGGAGTTTTACGCTGACACATTAAGAATGTGGGCGTATTTGCATATACACGTACAACGTGTGCGGAGGGTTTTTATTTTTCTCAAAGTTTTACATGTGATGCCCGGTGCACAGCTAGACGGCGGAGTACTTCGTTCAGAACGAGGCTCGCTTGGCCTAGTAGGATTCGCTCGTGCTTGAGCAGCGGAGCGAGATGATGAAGCAACTTTCTTTCCCTTAGCGATGGAGGACTATTTTGGTGCCATGGCGAGCCTGAGATCTTTTTCAGAAAGAGACGAAGAGTTTTCAGAAAGAGACGAAGGGTTTTGCAGAGAAAGATGAAGGGTTTTCTCTCTCATGACCTAGGCCTATTTATAGAGTTCAAGTGACTCTCCGAATCCTTAACCAAATCCGATTTTTAATGGTCGGTTATGATTCGGGACCACGTCAGCGGATCATTTGAAAAGGAAGATAGGTCATCATGATGCGTAACGGATCTACGATTTTACGCTCAGAAGCTTTTACGCTCAGAAGCTACAAATCTATGATTTTAAGCTCAGAAGCTACAGATCTACGATTTTACGCTCAGAAGCTACAGATCTACGATTTTACGCTCAGAAGCTTTTAGGCTCAGAAGCTACAGATCTACGATTTTACGCTCAGAAGCTACAGATCTACGATTTTACGCTCAGAAGCTACAGATCTATGATTTTACGTTCAAATTCTACGGATCTATAATTTTACGCGCATCTTAAATTACGTGGAACGGATCAGTTAGCAGAATACGCGTATATCTTGATAAATTGGGTTTTACGCTTGAAAAAGCCAATTACAAGAGGACTTCATCAGACAAGGGCCAAGAAGTTCCCAGAAAATGTCCATTAAACGAGTCAAATTTGACCATTTCATGCTTCATTCAAAGTATTTCAAATTACGAGGAATTTGAAAACTTTGAAGGGGGTCTTATAGAAGCATGAAATATGCTGGAGAATTGTACGCATATTATACAGTCAAAATCTCCAACATACATGAAGTCAGCGTAAAGTAGAACCTCAGAGCTGTACGCGTAAAATAGAGCCTCAAGACTGTGTGGCATAAAACATGGCTTCAGAGTTGTACGCGTAAAACCGAGCTTCAAGGCTGTTTGGCGTAAAGTAGAGCTTCAGAGCTGCCCGCTTAAAGCAGTGCTTCAAGGCTATTTTGGCGTAAAAGGTTGCTTTACCCTCCCGCGTAAAGTTTAAGATATGTTTGCTTTTAATACAGAGTAAAGTTGTACGAGGAACTCTTCGTATTCCTCGGATGAATTTGTCAGACAAATCAGTGAACCTGGCACCTGACAAAAGTACTGCACGATGATCAAAGGACGGCCGTGATGATAATTTTGCACAGAGACCCAGGTTGTCGTTTAGCGATATATTCTTGATACAATTCATTTTTACGCATTCAAAGGAGACGATCAGATCGAAGATCAAAGAATCGATCAAGATCGGACAACCCCACAGGGCACTATCAGAGATCAGAAAGAGAGAGCAAAGACAGAGGGTTTTTGTTGATAACTTTGGCAATGAGAATTCAATCCCACTTGCAACCTTTGAAGCTTCTTCTTCTTCTTCTTCTATAGCACTTCTTCATCATCGTGTGGTCCAAGGGACAAAGTGATCGACGCAGATCAGACTCCTATAGCAATACTTCCCCAGAATTATTTTTATTGTACTTAACATCCTCGTATATGATTAATTATACTCTTTTTCTTGTTTGCAAGCAAAAGAAGAAAGGTTTCGTATAAACCCTCTTCTTCTCTTTATTTTGTTTATTCAAACAACAGCAAGCAGCGCTTTCCACCGTCAAGCCTAAAACACGAAAAACCAAGTCTTGCTGCATGGTTTCTCCTATCGCTGAGGAGGCCTGGGCTGGGACAACCAGGTCGAACCTTGCTTACCGACGAGATTACGAAACTCCCAACGCCTAGGCGCAGATGCGGTTCAAACAACGAGAACCCCTACCGAGTACGAAGTCGTACAAGTCAATCTAGACGACAAATACAGTAATGTGGGAGATATCCCCTACGGACGGCTACTTCTTCTTATACTTTCTCTAGCAAATACTATGATGGCACAATAGCTCCGTGTACACTTTTACAAGCTCCGGATCCTCCTTTTTGAGGTCCCCTAGTTTGCTGTTACTCGAGACATATTCCTCGTAAGGCACATCGCCCCAGAAGAGCTTCAACACCGAATATATCTCAGGCAAATCAAGCCCCATCTCACCACCAGGCGTGAAGAAAGTCTCCGTATAGTAGTTATACATCTCCATCAAGGCGATAAAGAGGCAACGGTTTGTCTCCAGGCCATAACAAGTGCCCCGCACCGCATGAAAGATATTGGCGTCCCATAGTTCTAACTCATAGTGCCTCAGCACCCATCTGGTCAACCTACACCACAAGGGACTGAAATTGGCCCAACCAAGAGTCCTTAATTGACCAGAAGGATAACTCCCTTTCTTGGCCACTTGGTGGAGGAACGTGTCCGCAGTCTAAGCGTCAAGGTTTGGCCCTAAGTCGCTCCTGACAACCCCCGGTGCCAACCCGAGAGAAGAATATGAAGGCGACTCCTTATGGCAAGAGAAATTCCCCTTTCTCATATTCGATCTGTACCGGATGTTACCAAGGAGGGCCCTCCCGTAGCTCTAGCGTCAGGTTCCAGTTTATCTCCCTTTGGCTCATTACTACGTGGAAGTCTGACAGAGGCATATGGCGCTCGAAAGCGGGTAGCGATATCTTTTTCCCGCAATTGGTGAAAGTCCAGTTCTCTTTGGACTTTCCCAAGTCCGAAGCAGAGGTAGTCATCGCACCCGTGAAAAGAAGGGTTTCTTGAAAAAGTGATCCTGCCCAATAGACTTTTTTCTGCGTTCATCTAGCTTTAAAGGTAAAAATCACTCTAGCTGGCAATCAGCTATTGCCTCTCTGACACCCTCACTTTTTCAACTATGGGTAGTTTGGTAATTTGGCATAGATTTTTTTATTTTTAGGAATATAATATTAAACATTATGCATATTGTAAATATTATTTATTATATTATTTATTTATTGTTAGATGTTAGATTTTATTTTGGACTTGTGTTAGTGGACCTAACTAGTTTAGATTAGATCCATGGACCAACATTTAATTCTAGTTAGAATTGAGTCCAATAGTAATCCCATTCATTAGGAGGATAAATTAATTAGTGAAACCAATTAGACTAGAACCTTCCCTCCTTAATTATTTATTCATGACAAGCCCCAAGGGGTATTGTGAATATTTTATAGTAGCTTGGAGGAGGGGTTATGGTCGGCCACATATTGGTGTAGGAAGAGACTCTCTCTCCTCATTTTTAATTCCAAATCTAGATCTAGAATTTTTTCTCTTCCAAATTTCTTCATTCCCACACCAATTCTTACTCAAATTTCTTCCCAATTCCTTTCCTATTCTTCATTAGAGACTATTAGAACAAGGAGGAAGCAAGGATCTACAAGAAGGAATCAAAGATCTATAAGGAGGAGCAAGGATCTACAAGTTGAAGGCTCTTGACACTCAATTTGGAGATTTTATTGGGAACCCATCTTCCAATAGGTATAATTTAGTTTTTTCTCTCTACTTAGACTCTAAATCTATAATTTAATTATTAAAAACTTTTTCATGTACTAAGGCTACCCATAGGAATTGGAATTAGGTTCGTAGGAGGCCTCTGGAGGAAGTTTTGTGATATTTTGTGCCAATTTTATGAGAATTCCGAGATTGGCACATCTTGTGTTTGTCAATAGGTCAATTAGACCAAATTAACATGTGTTTGATTGTGTGTGACTATTGTCGTGTCTATAATTTGATACGTGTAGGCCGTATCCCGATAATTTGGTAATACGGGTTAATTTGGGGGTTTTCTTCCGACACGGGAGTTTAAACATGTCACATTTTGACACGGACACGCAGACGAGTAGATAACACTTCGAGTAGCTAAAACGGACACGTAGACGAGTAGACTTATCGCAAGTGTATCATAGAGGGTGCGGTGCACTCCATGTGTTTATTTCCTTGCATTTTAATTCAATATACCTTGGTTATAGCTATTAGAATGTTATAATTATAATTGTTATATTATATATATATATATATATATATATATATATATATATATATATATATATATATGTTCTATATTTTATTTTGATGTGTTAATGGTCGTAGGTGAATATGGGAGTGCTTATGCATCCTTAGTGTGGGTATGTGGTAGCATACTTATGTATATATATATATGTGGATGAATGTATATATGTATGTGTGTATGGGAACTAGAGGGGGGTGAGCAGCCGGATAAGCAGGAAGAATAAGCAGCGGCAAGCAGTGAGAGGAAGCAGCTGCAGGAAGTAGCAGCAGCAACAGCAGAAGCAGCAAGTAGTGGGAGAAGTAGCAGCATTAGCAGTAGCATAAGCGGCATAAGCAGTAAGCAGCTACAGCAGCAGCAGCAGAAACGGAAAGCAGCAGCATAAGAAGCAAGCAGTGCTTAATAGTTAGTTATATTGATAAGTTAGTTAGTTAGTTATAAGATAAGTTAAGATAAGCTATTGATAAGCTAGTTAGTTTTATATATATATATATATATATATATATATATATATATATATATATATATATATATAGCACTAGTTAGCATTTGTTAGTATTATTTCTAGATTACCTTTGTGACACAAAGGTAATGAGAGTTGAGGTATCTTGGGTACGCATATTAAATATCAAAAGGTATGTTACTATGTTAGTTAGTATAGTATTGTTATAAGTTTAAATGCATGTTAGTATATAGCTAGGAGTATGGGTAGTTAGTTATATGTTAGATTTGTATTACCTTGTGATACCAAGGTAATGTCAAGGTATTGGTTTATACTCAAAGTATTGAGTTTGTATATCAAGATGGGTGTGTAGGTGGTGTGATACCGCATTTGGTTCAAAGCCAAGGTATCCACTTAGCATTAGTTTAGCTATGAGTACTATATATATATATATATATATATATATATATATATATATATATATATATATATATATATATATATATATATAGTATTTTCATATCTAATAACTTGTGTATCTTATGATACGGTATTTTGTTGGTATCCTAGTATCTTAGCATAGCTAGTATGGCCTAATTGCATAGTATATGGACCCAATATTCTAGAGATGGACTTATACAACCTAGAAATAGCTAGTTTGACCAAGTTTGAATAGTTTGACATAGAGTTGACCTAGTTTGACTGTTTTGACTTAGAAATGACTTTATTACCTAGAATTGAACTACTTTAACTTATTTTCATTCCAAAACCTTGTATTGATGCAATATACCATATATAGGTCTGTGTGATACCAGCTTGGGCATCGAGAGACACCTTGATCAGGACCTCAGACGAGTATGTTTCTCTGTTAGTTTTTATTTCATAATAGTGTATATATATCTCATGTTCTAGAACTGTATACTTGATTTCGACACAGTGGTTTCATGGATTGGTACTACATGGATCTTGTCAGGAGATGTTATCTCTTACCGTGTTCAGCGGGTACTCCTTCACATGTATTTTATCGTGTGTATCGGGTATTAATTTATTGTATTTTATATTCACACATTATTCATGTTTAGTGTGCTTGTATTCGTGTACACATACTGCTCGTGTTCAGTGTGCCCATATTCGTGTTCGTAATGTGTCGTGATTGGATCCAGTGGTATTAGTTGGGGATGGGGGAGTAGGAGTTAATTATGTGATCTAGCCCTAATGTATTCGTGTACATGTCGATTATATACCGCACTTGTAATCGAGTTACCTTATTGTATTCGTGTTCAACCTAAACTGATCACATAATAAACTTGTATTCCATGACACATTAGCTAGATTTTAGTTATTTCCATTATACTACAGATATTCTATTGTATGTTCTTTTTTCCAGTATATTACATGTTCACTCTAGTTCATTTTATTCTGTTGTTTAGTTATCTTGTATTCTTTTCTATTATCTATTTTATATGCTCGATTATGTATTTGAAACTACTTTTAGAGGTATGTACTTCGCTCTAATCCTGACTGGGTATATTTTTTTAGATGATTGACTCATAGATCAGTATCCTACATACTATGGACCGCAGGACGGTGTTCTATTAGAGGATACTCTTGTAGACCAGGAGGACTTAGTACTAGAGCCTGAGGAGGTTTAGTTTATTTTGGTGGACTTGTATTAGACTATTATTGAGACTTTAGTATGTATATTTTATTTCAGTCTTGTGGATGTTTTGTGATTCTTTTCTTTCGTTATTCCATTCGTGCTCTATCTTCCTTAGTTTCATTGTGATTGAGTATAGTTACATTTATAAGATACCATATTCTTCCTCCGTTTGGAGTTAAGATGATTGACAGGTACCTTATATATATTGTTTGGAATGTTTAGATAGTGTAGTTGACGAGACAAAATTCTACCGCCGATGCTGCGGCGTAGGCTGGACGTACCTACGTACTCGTATCCAAATATCCGGGTGCGGGTCGTGACACTCTTGGACGAGAAACCCCTATCCAGTTGGACTTGCACGGAGGCAGTCAAATCCGTAAAGTTCATGCTCAACGGGACCCGCTCAGGGTTAAGAATCAATTCACCAAAAGGAGTAGAGAGCAAGCTCACTGTAAAGAACATAAAAAAGCGCAAATTAGCACGTGTGCCAAAGTATCACAACAAAAAGCCATGCGTGTCACCCACACAAGGCGTAGACTAGATCTGTGCAAAGCAGGGTTACCAACCATGCGGCAGATATACGGGTTGCGCATCGCAGAATCGCACATCCATGCGACAGATAGTGTCAGAAATCTGTGCACTCAGGTGACAAAACCCGAAGAAGGCCGCGCATGTCTCTTCATCCATGCGACGAACCATATAAGCAATGTCTCAGGGTTTTCATTTATCGTCGTCCCCGGAGGGAACCCAACCTTTGACGGGCTTTTACACGTCAGAAGGAATCTTCAGGGTGACGCCCCCGGCGGCGGGAATCTTCCCTCTTCCAGTGCCCTTCTTCCTCGGGACCGAAGCCTCAGTAGCTAGGCCCTTGCCCTTGGCAGCAGTGGAAGAAGAAGGAGTTTGATAAGCCATGACAGTCGTCGACGAGGAACACAAGAAAAATTATAACAAGGGAGGAAGAAAATTAGCAAAGAGTATCTCTTTTTCATGACTTTCCCTCTTTTATAGCCCAAACCGTCTCGATCCACATAGAAACCTAGGATGAGAATGATGCTTGAAGTATTGATCCACCGTCACCCAAAAGTAAACCATTGCCTCGGGCTCCGCGTCGTGAGATAGCTCAGAATCCCAAAAAAATCTCCCCGATGATCGAATCCTGAATTAAATGAAGATGTGACAGCCTGGAAACACTCATCTGAGTAGCCCACGACCATGCGGACCCAACTTTCATGCGACCTTCCAGCTATACGACCGAAGACATATTCTCCATGCTTCTCATTCAAAGTATTCTAAACTTATCAGTTTGAAGAAAATCTTGTAGAAGCATGAAAAATATGCATCCACGCGACCCTATGCCCGAAAAATAAAAGCTCGGAAGAGATTAGGCCGTAGAGTCTCCCTTCGGACCAACAAGCCAACAACCATGTGTCCCCAAAAGGAGGCTCAAATCAGGCCATAGTGTCACCCTGCAACCCACACAAAGGCGACATCCATGCGTCCCCAATCAGCCAAAGCAGCTTGGACGCAGAAGGACCTAACGGGGCGTCCTATCAGCAGGATCGTCTCTGACACAGAATCCTGACGAAAGGGATTTTATGACTTCCTCAAAATACGTGAACACACTAAATGACAAAAGTCTTACGTCAGCACAGAATTTCACTCTCGAAGGATGTGCAGCACCGAGGGTACAGTACAACCGGCCTCATAAGACTCCATACAGTCCATGCATCTCTGGTCCTATGCGTCTCAGACTCCATGCGGTCCCATGCGTCTCTGGTCCTATGCATTTCAGACTCCATGCGGTCCCGTGCGTCTCTGGCCCCATGCGTCCCAGACTCTATGTGGTCTCGTGCATCCCTGGTCCCATGCGTCCCAGACTCCATGCGGTCTATGTGTCTCTGGCTCCACGCATCCCAGACTCCATGTGATCCATATGTCTCTGGCTCCATACGTCCCAGAGTCCATGCGTCCCATGCATCTCTGCCACATGGGTTTCAGACTTCATAAAGAGAAAATCTTCTTGTTACGACAAGAGTGATTCTCTCCAACCAAGTGCGGACTATGTGTCAAGCTGACCAAGTCACACCCACAAAGGACGAGAACCACCCAGATCTTCAGCAACGAAAAATCCTAACAAACGTCTACGTGGTAGCTCGACCTGCTCACGGTTACAGCTGCACCCTGTAACGAAAGGATACGTGGCACCCTCCAGCATCCATGCGTCCCAACATATGCGCGCCCAGTGTCACGCTCCAGTCCCAAAATACGTAGGACTAGGAATACGTAACATGCCAAGCCGTATGTATACGAACTCCAATATATGGAAATCATATACACACGTACGCTGTAAATGAATATGCAATCCACCAGTGGTAATATACAGTCACAACAAGTCACACACAATCTATATCCCATCCACAGCACAAATAATAAATAGGAACAAAGAGATGAATGACAACTGAATATCCAAGATAAGTATCAAGTCTGATAGTCGGGTGGAAACAAATCTACTACAAAACGACTATACTAAAGTAGTAATAAAAATCTCAAAAAAGTGAAAACAAGTCTTAGCTATTCGGAGGGTAAGACCTCCTCAGTCTGGTATATAGAGTTAGGTCCAGGTCCGTACTCCTGTGGGTACTCCTGTTCGTCCATATCTGGAAAGGGACCAGGTCCTTAGAGGGACGTAACAAAATACATAATAACATGCCAATAAGTATTGAAATATAAACATCCAATGGGTCGCCTAACCGTCTAAGTGAATGCAATTTCAGAACAACTTTCCTAATGCGTGGGCTATCTGGCCATAATAGGATTGGCATAATTCTCTAGGAGAATCAGGGGCCTACAAGCGTACCGTCTTTTGAACAACAAAGGCCACCTGCAATATATATAGGATCACAACCACCCGTTTCTCCAGCGGAGAATCCGTGCGAACTAGGAAAAGTGTAAAGGAGCCCAAATGCCTTACTTGTTGTTCTCTCCACCTCATGCTCTAAGCATGCCACATCCATGACACGATAAAACCTCTGAATAACTGCCAGGTCTACTAGCATACAAAATTTCTATTAGCAGTCATCCCTAACGCACGGCTACGTACAAGAGGGCAGACCTGTCACGCAGTCCGTGATCTATATGAGACTCACAACTCGTGTAACAACTGTGTCACAGCTAATGAATCTAATGATGCTCCATAATCCTGGGGTGGTCTCATAAAATAGGTCCAAAAATCTACATAAATGAACATCTTATATAAGCAGAATTTAATATGCATGTATCAACTAGAATGTAAATAACAGTACAATGGCAAGGTATACTTGCCAAGCAAAGTCCTGAAGAGTGCAACGTCCAACACAATATTTTAGTTCGTTGTAAGGAGAAGTGGAATTAGGGTTTGAAAGAGTTTGTAATAACACACATATATAGTGATAAGAGGCGGTGGAGAAACTTAGCATTTAAAAAACTACTGCTGCTGCTGTTTTCTTTTTATTGGTTTAGATTTCAGCTGAGGGTTGTTTAGTAATAACAGGTAATGAGGCGGTGATGTTTGTTTACGAGCGCTGTAGGAATTTAAGCAGTGGAGTTCTATTTTATGCGCGGATCAAAATTTAGGCGGGTGGTGAGGTTTACGCGTGGAATTGGGAGTAGAAATTCGGTTTTGCTAATGCGTCTGCTGATATTTATGCCCGGTGAAATACACGCGGGGTGATGAGCTGCTGCTGATTAACTCCTTACTTTACGCGGGAAGGGTGGTTAACGGTTTGCAGTTTTTGGGTTTGATCCAATAGGAATTTCTATTTTCTCTATTTAGCTCATAATTACTATAAATAATAAATTATATAATAAATAATAATAATATAGAAATACGGTTTTCAGAATTAGGGTTCTTACATTCTACCCAACTTATAAAAATTTTGTCCTCGAAATTAAAACTAAGCCATGGTAGAAAGTCAAGATTTGTAAGAGATATAATTTAACAAAATAAATTTATACCTTGGTCAATGAATAGGTTCAAAAAATATTGGTGCATGTCGTCCTCGCGCTCCCAAGTAGATTCTCCTGGCGCGCCATGCTTCAATGCCACGCGGACTAAGAGAATAGACTGGTTCCTCAATACTTTCTCTCGACAATCGAGGATTCCCACGGGTTGCTCTTGATATGACAAGCTTAGCCCAATGGTGATCTACGAATGATCGAGAACATGACTGCTGTCTGCCACATATCTCTTGAGTTATGACACATGTAATACATCATGTACTCCCTCAAGTGAAGGTGGTAGTGCAAGTCGATACGCTACTTCTCCCACTCTCTCTAGCACGTCAAATGGTCCAATATACCTTGAACTCAACTTGCCTCACCTCCAAATTGAATAGTGCCTCTAGTGGGTGATATCCTCAAGAAGACATGATCGCCCTCTTTAAACTCCAAGGGACGACGATGAAGGTCTGCCCATTGTTTCTGCCTGTCTTGCGCTGCCCGCAAGTGTCTTTGTATCTTCTTAACCGTCTCTACGATATTGACCACTAACTCTGGTCCCAGAATCAGACGTTCTCCCATGTCACTCCAACATACAGGAGACCTACACTTTCTTCCATACAATGCTTCAAATGGAGCCATCTGGATGCCTGCCTGATAGCTATTGTTGTAAGAAAATTTCATAAGGTGTAGGTGGTCCTCCCATGATCCTCCAAAGTCCAACATACAAGCCCTCAACATATCCTCTAATGTATGAATAGTATGCTCTGACTGTCCATCTGTCTGTGGATGATAAGATATATGGAACTTTAGATGAGTTCCAAGACTTTCTTGCATGCTTCTCCAAAAATGCGACGTAAAGCGCAAATCCCTGTCTGATACAATACTGATGGGTACTCCGTGCAACCTCACGATCTGCCTCATAAATAAGTCAGCCAAAGTTTTTGTAGATTGGCCAACTCTAAAAGGCAAGAAATGGGCTGTCTTGGTGAGTCGGTCCACTATTACCCATACCGTATCTTTCCCATTTGGACTCTTGGGAAAACCTATGACGAAGTCCATAGTGATGTGCTCCCACTTCCATTCTGGAATTGGGAGTGGTTGCAATAATCCTGTTGTTCTCTGGTGCTCTGCCTTTACTTGCTGACATATTAAACATTTAGCTACAAAGCGAGATATTTTTCTTTTTATTCCATGCCACCAAAAGTGCTGTCGCAAATCATGATACATCTTGGTACCTCCAGGATGAATAGAATATATCGAACTATGAGCTTCTGTCATTAGCTCCTGTCGAATCTCTCTATTTGGAACATAAAAATGATCACCACATCGTAAGGTCCCATCATCATGGATGTGCAGTCCTGTTTGCTCCCCGGCCTCGGTTCTTTCCTTTAATCTTCTAAACCTGGCGTCTGTAGGCAATGCTGCCTTGATTCTTTCTACTAGTGATGATTGTACTTGCAAGTTGGCTAGTGTTCCATCTGTTCCGGGTAATATTACTTCGATGCCAAGTTCTTGCAAATCCTTCAATAATTCCTTCTGTGTTGTTAGGAAATAAGCTGCTGGCTTCCGGCTTAACGCATCTGCTACCATATTAGTCTTGCCTGGATGATAATGTAGCTCTATCTCAAAATATTTCATCAACTCGAGCCATCGACGTTGCCTCATATTTAACTCCTTCTGTGTGAAGACATACCTGAGACTTTTGTGGTCTGTATATATTTCCACCCGTACCCCATATAAGTAGTGTCTCCATAACTTTAGAGCAAATACAACGGCTGTAAGTTCCAAGTCATGAGTTGGATAATTCTTCTCATGTACTCGTAATGTCTAGATACATATGCAATCACCTTGCCATGCTGCATCAATACACATCCCAAACCTTTTTCTGATGCATCACTATAGATCACATAGCCTCCTGTTCCTGATGGAATAGTTAATACTGGTGTTGTAGTCAGTCGCTTCTGTAGTTCCTCGAAAGCGGCTTGACACTCGTTGGTCCATATGAACTCTTGATCTTTGCAAGTCAACCGAGTCATAGGTGTTGCTATCTTTGAGAAGTTTTTCATGAAACGTCGGTAATATCCCGCAAGTCCCAGGAAACTTCTCACCTCTGCTGCTGATTTAGGAATAGGCCATGTCTCGACTGCCGAGATCTTTTCTGGATCAACAGAAATTCCATCTCCTGTAATAACATGTCCAAGAAATAAGACTTTGTTCAAGAAGAACTCACATTTACTGAGTTTTGCATATAACTGTTCTTTTTTTAAAGTTTCGAGAAAAATCCGCAGGTGCTTTTCGTGCTCCTCGTGGCTCTTTGAATAGACAAGTATATCATCTATGAAGACGACCACGAACTGATCCAAATACTGATGGAAGACTCGATTTATTAAGTCCATAAAGATAGCTGGAGCATTAGTCAATCCAAATGGCATGACCAAGAACTCGTAGTGCCCATATCTTGTTCGAAATATGGTCTTCGAAATGTCTTCCTTCCGTACCTTCACCTGGTGATATCCCAATCTCAAATCTATCTTTGAGAACATCTTGGCTCCATTAAGCTGGTCAAATAGGTCATCAATGTGTGGCAGTGGATATTTATTCTTCACTGTCACTGTATTCAAGGCTCTATAGTCAATGCACATACGTACTGATCCATCCTTTTTTGGTACGAACAACACTGGTGCTCCCCAGGGTGATGCACTTGGTCGGATGAAACTTTTCTCTTCTAGTTCTTTTAATTGTGTCTTCAGCTCATCCATCTCCTTCTTCGTTAGTCTATAAACATGGGATGCTATGGGTGCTGCTCCCGGTGTCAATTCAATTAAGAATTCTATATCTCTATCTGGGGGTAGGCCAATTCTTCTGGAAATACATCTTGGAATTCTGAAATAATGGGATGGTGGACAATATCGTCCATTGTGAGCTGCATACCATCAAGGATTTCTGTGGATCCTCGTGCAAACTCAAGTTCAGGCTGACCGGGTACCTTAAAAAGAATGCTTCCTCCAAAGCAATCAAAGAAAGCATGGTACTTGCTTAGCTAGTCCATTCCAAGCACAATATCAAAAGTCGGCATAGGAAGGACTAAGAGTCGGGCATTCATCTCTTTGCCACGTATCACTATAAGACATGATCTACAAATTCTACTAATAGGTACAACTCATCCCCCGGTGAGAATTCTAATACAACTAGGTAAAGGTATAGAGGCAATATTGTGTTTGGCAATAAAACTAGATGATATGAAGGAGTGGGTGGCTCCCGTATCAAACAATGTCATAGCAGGGAAAGTAAAAGCAAGAGTAATACCTGCTATGACATCAATCTCCTGATCCATGTCATCCACTTCCATTGCAAAAGCTTGCCCATTCCTCTGCGGCTGTCCATGTCTGGTCCTCGCGAACTGTTTCTCCTGTGTAGGTAGAGGTTGTCCTTGCTGAAATTCTCCTGCTGCTGGAGGTCGAGGTGCTCCTGGTCTAGCCATCTGTTTAGCTGGCTTTGGTGCTGGATGTCACTACCCCATTTCCAGATCCGGATATTTTTTTATTTTAATTTGGGTTAATTGTGTATTATTTATATTTAATTGTATTTATAATTAATTATTGATTGTATTATATTTTTATTGATTATTTTAGGATTTTGGCTAGCCTGGACCCATGTCAGACCCTAGTGGACCCATGTCCGACCCAGCCCATACCCCTGTGAGACCTATTTTGGGTTTTAGAATATTTATTATATTTTTAGTGGGTTAGTTGGAGAGATTTGGAGTTAGTTTGAGTGCTTTTGGAACCCGAAACCCAAAACCGAGTTACGGGAGGGCATTTTGGTAATTTTCCAACTTGGCAACCCCTTTATTATTGCTTTGGTCGATCATTCCCAGTCCACACCCGACCAAACAGCAGGAGCAGCCCCTCCCCACCTTATTTCTTCATCACTTCTTCTTCTTCTTCTCCACTCTCCATTTCTACTTATTTCCTTCTCCCAACTTCAAGTAAGCATCCTTTTCCTCTTCTTTCTTCTTCTATTCTCCATGGTTGCTAACCCTAACCCTACATTCTTCCCCAACCTAGGTGGGTAGAGCTTAGATTTGGTGTTGGAGCTAGATTTGGGAGCTTGGAAGCTTCGTTTGGTGGATTTGGAGCTTTTTGGAGGTTTTGGCTTGGGATTCCAACTCCCAAGAGGTAAACCTTAATTTTCCCCCTTGTAATTAGTTTTATATAGTATAATTAATGGTTTAGAACCTTCTTAGACCCTTAGGCTACCCGTGGAAGGAAGTTGGAACTAGTTTGGTAGTGTTTGGAGACTTTAACACTAGGTTTTGTGTCAATTTCGGGTGGAATCCGAATTTGGCCCAATTTTAGATGATGCCCTAGGTTAGACGGACCTAGGTAGATGTTGTCGGGTGTCTTGAGGGTGAGTGCGTGCCTCCGTTCGGACACGAGAAGCCGTGTCGCGGAGAAACGGGCGTTTCGGGCATTTTTGGGGCTTTTCGTCGTTGTCGATTCTAAGTGCGTACGCGTTTTCGCCACGGACCTAGAATTGACGCATTAGCATTTTTTCTAGGATCTAGACATCGTTTAGGACCCGTGGATAAATTTTGGGTCGATTCCGAGTTCGTTTGGTGTGCGTTTCAGGAGGTTTTCCGAACCGCACACCGTGTGTTCGTCGAAATGACCGAACGACCATTTCGACTTGGTTTTCTTGTTTTGGGCTTGTGCGCGCGTTGGGTTAGTATCGGGAAGTGTGTGCTAGAGTTTTCGAGTTATATTTTATATATTTATAGGTGTTTGTGTGTGTCGGGGTCGTTGGGCGCGCGTTGGTGAGCGTTGTGGGCGTTGTGTGCGTTGTATTGTGTGTTGCATGTGTGTTGTGTTTATATATGTATATATATATATATATATATATATTTGTGTGTGTTTCTATATATATATATTTCTATTTATATGTGTGTTTTTATGTGTTTGTGAGTGTGTTAGTGAGTGCTAGTGTATGTGAGTGCTTGTGTAAGTGTGTTGGTGCTAGTGTATGTGTGTGTGAGTGTGAGTGAGTATTTATAGATATATATAGGAGTATATGTATGTGTGTATATGTATATATGTATATATATTTATATATATATGTAGGAGTGTTTGTGTGTGTGGTTGTGTGTTTGTGAGAGTGTGTGCTAGTGTGTGTGTGAGTGTGTGTGAGGGTGTGTGAGTGTGAGTGTGTGTGAGGATATATATATATATATATGTTTGAGAGTGTGTGTATGTATATATATATTAGTGTGTGTATATATATATATATAGATATATGTGTGTGTACCTATATGTATTAGTGTATGTGTGTGTATTTATATATAGTAGTGTAGATATATATATATATATATATATGTATGTATGTTGGTGTGTGTATATATATATATATATATATATATATATATATATATATATATATATATATATATATATATATATGTGTGTGTGTGTGTGTGTGTCTGTGTATGTGTGATTGTGTGTGTGTGGTCGTGTGTGTGTGTGTGTGTGCTTGTGTCTGGGTGCAGCAGAGCGAGGCAGCGGACTGCACACAGCCACTGCAGCAGCGAGCAGAGCGAGGCAGCGCCGCGGCTGCAGCAGCAGCATCAGCAGCAGGCTGCAGCAGAGCGCGCGGGCGCAGCAGCGCCGCGGCAGCAGCGGCAGCGCACCTCGGCAGCAGCTCGCTGCAGCGCGGCCTGCAGCAGCAGCGCAGCAGGCTGCAGCAGAGCGCGCGGGCGCAGCAGCGCCACGACAGCAGCGGCAGTGCGCCGCGGCAGCAGCTCGCTGCAGCACAGCTAGTAGCAGCAGCAATGCAATGCAAGAGAGCATGCAGCAGTAGCAGCGAAGCATGTAGCGAGGTTGATTGTGGATAGGTTAGTAGATATTAGATGGATAGCTAAGTAGATAGATTGCTAGATATAATAGATAGATAGACTAATAGATATATATAGATAGGTATAGATAGATAGATGATAGATTGACAGATAATTAGATGGTTTGATAGTTAGATACTTAGATAGATTGTTAGATAGATAATTAGATACATAGTTAGATAGGTAATAGATAAGTATATAGATAGATCAATAGATTGATAGATAACTAGATAAGTAGATAGACACATAGATAGATAGCTAGGTCAATAGATAGATACATAAATAAATAGCTAGATAGATAGACATATAGATAACTAGATAGATTGATAGATAGGTAGATAGATGGATTGATAAATAGATTAGATGGATACATAGGTAAATAGATACCAAGATAGTTAGAGATAAATAGATAGATACTATATAGATATTAGATGGATAGGTAAATAGTTTGATAGATAGATAGGTAAATGGATAGATAGCTAGATGTTAGATAGATAGATAGGTACATAGATAAATAGATATTAGATACATAGATAGATGGATAAGATATAGATTGATAGATAGATAGGCATATAGCTAGATAGATAGTTTAGATATAACTAGATATAGATGTAAATATATACGTATAGGTAAGGTAAGGTAATATGTATATGTGTTTGTGGATATGTATATTTATATATATGTATGTAGATACCTAGGTATATGCCTATATGTATTAGATATCTATATTTTAGCCTAGATTATAGCTAGATATATATGTTTATGCATAGTTAGTTAGCTAGAGGGGTAGTCGGGTTGAGTTTAGAGCGGTATCTCAATACCTTGAGATACCGAGGTATCTCAATACCTTAAGATAACCAAGGTATTGAGTTTCGAGCGGGGTTTTTGAGCAATAGCCTAGGAATAGTATTGGAGTGATTTTTATATGCTTATGTGTATATATTTACGCGTGCTAGCATAGGTTTTAGAGGGTATAGGCGGGGTGCGTAGCCTAGATTGAGGTATCGGATACCGAGGGTATCCCGGTATCTCAAGGAGGCGAGTTTGTGAGTTTTCTAGCTTAATGACCTCGGTTTGACCTAGAATTTCAGGAGCACCCTAATTTGACCTAGACTTGACCGTAGTTGACTCGGTTGACCGCCAAAGTCAACTTTTGACCTAATTTTGACCCAGAGTTGACTTTTTGGACCCAGAGTTGACTTTTGACCCAGATTTTATCGGTTTGACCCATTTGACCTAGAACGACCCTAGAAGCCTATTTTTAATTATTTTATATCTGTTTAACTCATTAAAAACCTGTTTAACCTTGCTTTTCGTATTAGGTCCTTGCAACACCGGTTCGGATCGCTAGTTGCTCAGGACGTCAGGCGAGTACATTCTCTGATAGTTTTCATTATCTGATGATTATTATGATTCAGCTTCTAGTATAGTATCATCTGATTATTCTGGCATAACACGGGACACTGACTTGTATTTCTGGATTCATTTACTTGCGACACGTACATTTCATGTTTCTGGCCTCTATTCTGGAATCACTACTGGCATCACCTACAGGCATCACTATAGGCATCACTCATGTTCAGGGTGGACTCATACTTGATTTACGTGTCGGGTCCTGGATTCACTTGTATTAGTCGGGGCGGGGAAATACTCGAGTAGACATGTAAACATTCCTATCTGAAATCATCAGGAATCACTCCCTCTGGTCTAATCTAGAATGATAGCAGCCGTGCACCCAGTGCGCGGTGAGCCATACTTACCCCTAGCCGTTTACATGTCGAAACAAGTATTTCAAAGACATCGAGTTTATTCTTTATAGTCTGGACTCACTTGCATTCTTGTTGGTCTCACATACATGTTTCTGGACTTGACTCACTACATATTTTTCATGCTAGACTCACTACACGTTCATGTGCACGGACTTGATCTTAGCTTAGATTTCCTGTATCTTGCAGTTATTACTATTTTGCTCTGATATCCATGCATCTTTACTTTTATACACTAGTGATTTATATATTTCTTGTTTCATACTTGCTTCATTCTTCTTGCTACTTGCTATAACTGTTTTATAGTTTTTATCATTTAAATGGAATTGTTGTTAGAGATGTACTTGCTCCAGTCCTGACTGGACATATTTTTCAGAGTATCCGAAGGAGTGGTGTCCGATATTTTATGGACCTGATCCTGTCGATGGTGTAGACAGGGACCCTCTAGCTTAGGGGTGATTTCCGGGTTGGTAGCCGGGATCACTGAGACCTTGTTATTATTTTTTATTAGCTTTTAGCACCGAATTTATCTCCGGTTTTGGACTGAGACCTTATTTTGTATATTATTTTATAAGATGTATTATTATTGATGTTGTGGTTGTTGTAGTAGTTGTTGTTGGTTAGACTTTATAGTTGTTAAATTTCTGTGTTATCTTATCGTGCTTAGATTCGTGATTGAGTACTTGATTATCATTATGATATTGCTCCTCCGTTTGGAGTTGAGATCTTGACAGAATTATATATTGATTGCGTGGTTGCCCTCCTTTTGGAGAGGTCATGGCAGATTTTTTTGTGAGTTATTTTGATAGTTGACCTAGACAGCGTTCTACCGTCGATACTGCGGCGTAGGCTGGACGTACCCACGACTCATGTCCGATTTTCTGGGTGCGGGTCGTGACACTGGAAGCGCTAGTCTCTGTGCTGGTGGTGGAAGTGTTAATGCTTGTTGCATAGGACAGTATTTTATTATATGCTTCCCGGAACCACATCTCATACATTGTCCCAGGCGAGTTCGATATTCCCTCATAATATGTACGCGTTTCCTACAATAATTGCAGTGGGGCTTCCCTGGGATCTGGTATGGTCCTGCTTGGTGCTGTTACTGCTGTTGTTGAGCTAAAGGACGTCTGATAGGTCCTCCTTGTTGTGTTCTTGCCGGTCCTTGCTGTGTCCTCAGCTGACCTCCATTTTCTTTACTGATGGTTTCTTGCAATCTGGCTTCTGTCAGTAACTCGGCATAAGAGATCCGGAACTGGGAGCTAGTGTAGTGTTGGAGCTCCTGAGTCAGTCCACGATGAAATCTCTTGGCTTTGGCCAAGTCATCTGGTATCAGAGCAGCGCCATATTTACTGAGGCGACTAAACTCAGCATCGTACTCGTCAACTGTTCTGTTCCCCTGCTCCAAGTGGAGAAACTGATTGTACAATGCATCTCTGACGGTGTCCGGGAAGTACTTTCTTTCAAAGCACTCCAGGAACTGTTCCCATGTCTGGTATGTACCCAGTTGGCGCTCCATGGATTCCCACCAATAATGAGCATTACCATCTAGAAGCATCCTTACACCCGTCATCCATAGGTCTGCAGGTAGCTGCGACGCTTCTTATAACTTTCGAGTGTGAGTAATCCAGTTGGTAGTTTCTTCTTGACTTTCAATGCCTTTGTATGGCCTCGGACCTATTTGTACAAAGTTCTTTACTGAACCAACTCTAGCTCGAGGTTCTGGAGCTAGTGCTTGAGCTGGTACAGTAGTCCTTGCAGCCATCCTTTCAAGAGCTGCTAGGAACTCTTGTCTCTGTTCTGCTGCTTGCTGTCTCTGCTCTGCAGCTAGTATGGCGGCCTGTTATCGTTGTTCCTGCATTATCATTTGGAAGAATTGGAACAGTTGTGCCTGGCCATCCTACGGTATCGATGAGACTAGAAGGTTCCCATTAGGTGGAATGGGAATATCAGATGGAACTGGATTATGAATCTATCCATCAGATCCCGGAAGTCTAGGAGTTGAGGTCTCTCCTTGAGTCTGACCATTAACTCTGGGAGTTGTATCACTATCTGTGACGGTACATTCCTTCTGCATATCCATCTCTCTGCAGGTGATGTACAACATTTAAAAGGAGTACAGGAAGGATGCAAGCATTAGATAGAATGTAGAAGCATAAAATATGCAGGGGAATTGTCTGCGTATTTCATAGCCAAAAACTTGCAACATACATGAAGTCTCTCTTACGTAAAACAGGGCTTCAAGGTGGTTGGCGTAAACAGGTTGATAAGCTTCCTGCGTGAAGTAGAGCTTCAAGATAGTTTGGCGTAAAGTAGAGATTCAGAGCTGTCTGCATAAAGCAGAGAGTTGAGGTAATTTTGGCGTAAAGTAGATTTTCAGAATTGTCTGGATAAAAGTCTGCGTAAAGGGTTCCGTGCGTAAAGTTGGTGCGTAAAAGATCGGCTGCGTAAAGATATGCTGGTAAAATCTGCCTGTGTAAAAGTTCTGCGTGCGTAAATTCTGCGCATAAAGTCTTGCTAAACTTTCTGCGTAAGGCTCGCGTGAAAGGTCTGTGCGTAAAAGTTGATGCATAAAAATCTGTGTGTAAAAATCTAGCATACGTTGTGGCATAAGGTTTGTACGAGGAACTTATCATGAGTTGGTCAGTCAAATCAGTGAACCTGACATCTGACAAAAGTACTGCACGACAATCGAGAGGACGGCTGTGATGATGATTTTGTACAGAGACCCAGGTTGTCGTTTAGTGACATATTTAATACAAGTCATTTTTTTTACGCATTTAGAAGGAGAAAAAATTGAGGCTTCGGAATACGCTGTCTACAGGAATGAGTTTTTACGCTCAAGGTGAGACAAAATCAGACGCAGCGTCAAAAGCTATTTCTTACACAGGGCTCGAGGCATATCTCTACATTAAATGCACGAGATTCGGTTCTAACTAGTCATGACTGGGAAACTAAGATAGTGATAAATACGCTCACATCACCACCCTTACATTTTATGCCTAATCAGCTGCTCTACGCTGGTTATCTACTATTAAGGAATCATCAAGTTTACGCTGGGATAGTTTACCTACATGGCTTGCATGACGTGTCCTATAGATTGAAAAGACTAAGGAAACGTAGTTTAGCAGTTGTCATATCTGCAGCGTAAAGTAAATAATCTTCTGCATAGTTTAGTTTTTTATGCCAACAAATTGGTTACTCTATATAAATAGAGGTACCTAGTCTCGGCGTAAAGGGTTCCTGGCGTAAAACTTAAGGAAGAATGAGGTTTTAGTTAAGTATGGATGAGATCATTATACTCTATTCCTATACGCAGGCTTGTTTGGTACAGTTACGTAACCAAGACAATATATTCTGACCTACATAGGCCACCACTAAAAACATGTCACGCCCCAGTCCCAAAATACGTAGGACTAGGAATACGTAACACGCCCAGCAGTATGTATACGAACTCCAATATATGGAAATCATATACACACGTACGCTGTAAATGAATATGCAATCCACCAGTGGTAATATACTGTCAAAACAAGTCACACACAATCTATATCCCATCTACAACACAAATAATAAATAGGAACAAAGAGCTGAATGACAACTGAATATCCAAGATAAGTATCAAGTCTGATAGTCGGGTGGAAATAAATCCACTACAAAACGACTATACTGAAGTAGTAACAAAAATCTCAAAACAGTGGAAACAAGTCATAGCTACTCTGAGGGTAAGACCTACTCAGTCTGGTATGTAGAGTCAGGTCCAGGTCCATACTCCTGTGGGTACTCCTGCTCGTCCATATTTGGAAAGGGACCAGGTCCTCAGAGGGACGTAACAAGATACATAATAATATGCCAATAAGTACTGAAATATAAACATCCAATGGGTCGCCTAACCGTCTATGTGAATGCAATTTGAGAACAACTTTCCCAACGCGTGGGCTATCTAGCCATAATAGGATTGGCATGATTCTCTAGGAGAATCAGGGGCCTACAAGCATACCGTCTTTTGAACGGCAAAGGCCGCCTGCAATATATATAGGATCACAACCACCCGTTTCTCCAGCGGAGAATCCGTGCGAACTAGGGAAAGTGTAAAGGAGCCTAAATGCCTTACTTGTTGTTCTCCCTACCTCATGCTCTAAGCATGCCACATCGATGACACGATAAAACCTCTAAATAACTGCCAAGTCTACTAGCATACAAAGTTTCTATTAGCAGTCATCCCTAACGCACGGCTAATACGTACAGGAGGCCAGACCTGTCATGCAGTCCATGATCTATATAAGACTCATAACTCGTGTAAAAACTGTGTCACAACCAATGAATCTAATGATGCTCCATAATCCTGGGGTGGTCTCATAAAATAGGTCCAAAAATCTACATAAATGAACATCTTATATAAGCAGAATTTAATATGCATGTATCAACTAGAATGTAAATAACAGTACAATGACAAGGTATACTTGGCAAGCAAAAGTCCTGAAGAGTGCAACGTCCAACACAGTGTTTTAGTTCGTTGTAAGGAGAAGTGGAATTAGGGTTTGAAAGAGTTTGTAATAACACACATATATAGTGATAAGAGGCGGTGGAGAAACTTAGTGTTTAAGAAACTACTGTTGCTGCTGTTTTCTTTTTATTGGTTTAGATTTCAGCTAAGGGTTGTTTAGTAATAACAGGTAATGAGGCGGTGGAAATGAGGCGGTGATGTTTGTTTACGCGCGGTGTAGGAATTTAAGCAGTGGAGTTCTATTTTACGCGCGGATCAGAATTTAGGCGGGTGGTGAGGTTTACGCGTGGAATTGGGAGTAGAAATTCGGTTTTGCTAATGCGTCTGCTGATATTTACGCGCGGTGAAATACACGCGGGGTGATGAGTTGCTGCTGATTAACTCCTTACTTTACGCGGGAAGGGTGGTTAACGGTTTGCGGGTTTTGGGTTTGATCCAATAGAAATTTCTATTTTCTCTTTTTAGCTCATAATTACTATAAATAATAAATTACATAATTAATAATAATAATATAGAAATACGATTTTCAGAATTATGGTTCTTACACCCAGGATGACTATAAATAGTAGGGTACCACATCTGAACAAAAGGCTGGCTGGCTATCCGCGAATCTGCACTCGAGCAAGAGAGAAGAGCTTCCTTATCGGATCGTCCACGGAGTAAAGATAATTGCTATACTCCTAACCCTCCATCGTTACCTCCAAGAACACAAAATTTGTACTTAGACTGTCTGTTTAGAACTCCTCTCTGTACTCTCTTTAGTTTGTTTATTAAATCAAATTCTTTCTTAAAGACTTTTGAATTTAATGGCGAACACTTGCATCATCATTGTCCAAAAGACAGCAACAAGTTGCATTCTCTCGGTACTTTCGTCATTCTGACACTAAAAATAATATAACTATAACAATCTCAATTCTTAATAATGTAATTTCCAGCCTAAGGCAACAATCTCAATTCTTTTTTGGAAAAAAATCACATCAACTCAATTCATGAGCAGGTTTAAGGTATTTAATTAATTATATAACAATAACCATTACGAAACAGTTTTGGAAGGAGAGCTACATGTTCCTGCTGCAATTAAAACATGTCTCTTCATAAATAGTCCGTTCTTGAGTTACGCTGAAATATAGTAATAGGGTGGAAATAGGCAGTTCTTCATAAACATGTTTCTTCATAAATAGGCAGTTCTTCATAAACATGAAACAACCTTTCAAATACACTTTTATAAAAGAGGATATGTGAATCTTATAGCTCCCATTCGTGTGTGATAAACTCAGTCGTTCAGTTCCTCAATCCATGCCGTTTCTGTGTAGTTTTGTTGGACATGTATTTCACATACATGAATGAGTCGGAAAGCAGCGAGAAGAGGAATCCGCTCGACACAGCGTGTCCATCCCCAACTAGAGAGAGGAGAGATGCTCAGATCGAGAGAGAAGAGAGATGTTCTGTCCGATCGAGAGAGGAGAGAGAAAAAATTGAGAGAGTAGAGGAGGTTGAAGTACCTGTTCCGAGCCACCACACGATCGCCCAAATCCAGATCGCGCGCGAGAGCGAGAGAGAAATTTTGCACGAAATTTATTTCCCGTGTCTGGGTATGTTTTCTTTTCAACAAATTTTAAGAAAAAAATATAAAATATGATAAATTTTTAAAAAATAATTTTATAAAAAAATAAACAATCAAATACTATACATTGATAAAAAATTTGTGATAAAAATATTTTTCATAAAAAAAAAATCCAATAAAAAATAAACTAAATTTTAAATTCATGAATACTTCAGTGTATTGTTCGGTTGTATGTTATTCAATGATACTTTTTTCACCACAAACTAACTTGTCTACCGCTATCACATAAGTTGACAAGCAAGCTATTTTTTTAATACATTTAAATTTTAAATCCATAAATGGTAAAATGTATTACATGTTACGTTGTAAATAACTGTATATTTTATAATCAATACTAATTTTGTTTGTTTGTTTGGAGTATATATGGACATGCCTACTTTCTTTTCATAGGAAGTAAACAACCACAAAATTGCTTTGAGGAATTTAATACCTTGATCTTTTCTTTCTTAGGGGTTTTTAGTACACGAAATACTATATAGTCAAAAATTCTATATTTTAAAAAACTAAATTTTAAGTAATCAAATTTTCTAAAAAATTATATTTTTATGTTTGATGGATATACAAATATTTTCGGAAAAAAAATAAAAAAAATTTGTAAGTGAAAATTAAAAAACGAAAAAAAGGAAGAAAAAACCAAAAAAAACAAAAAACAAAAAAATTGAAAAGAATGAAAAAAGCAAAAAAAAAAAAACGAAAAAACGACAAAAAATAAAAAAAATGACAAAAAAATTAAAAAGCGACTAATAACGATAAAACACGAACAAAAAATGATTAAAACGATCAAAAATGAATAAAACGATAAAAAAGACAAAAACAATGATAAAAACGACAAAAAAATATACAAAAAAAAACACCCAAAAAAAGATCAAAAGAGAAAAAAAGGAAAAAAAAATATCAAAAAAAAACCTTAAATAATTTTTTTTTTTTTTGCCCGGACAAAAAAAATATCTTCACGTATTCTTAAATGATAGGATTTTCATATTTGGTGAGTAAAATATTAACCCTCATATTCGTAATTCTCGAAAATAAATTTTTTTATAGCCTAAATAAATATGATAATAGATTCTCACACTAAAATTTTCTGGATATAAAAATAAATTATCGTGTACCCAACGTACCCTTAGAGTTCTCCAGGGACAAATCCAGAAATATAAAGTGGAGTGGGTTAGAGTGGGTTCGAATGGACTAGATGCAGGGCTGACCTCCAAGGCAATCAGGACGACCGTCCAGGACCCACGGACCAGTAGGACCAATATATATATATATATATATATATATATATATATATATATATAGAGAGAGAGAGAGAGAGAGAGGGATCCACATCTCCACCTATTAACTGTTGATTTGAATGGTTCAAATCAATGGTTAAGATTAGATGACCTAAACAATCATCCAACGGCTGATAACATGAGGATATTTGAGGATGCAAAAAATCGGTGATTTGGATCCCCCTCTCTCTCTCTCTCTATATATATATATATATATATATATATGACGTCTAGCCTATTGGTTAAGACCGATGTATATTATCCATGATGTTGCGAGTTTGAGCCTCCTGGCGCCATTTAATTTTTCTTTAGGAGAATTAAGTGGTGAGTTGGTGATGGGTGCAGCGCAGATGCGGTTCAAGTGCGGTGCAGGTACGGGACGAGATGTCGGGATGTGGTGGCCCTTCGGGCCGAGTTTGTAGCCCTTCGGGTCAGGAGTCTGTAACACAATTCGAGCCTCCTGATGCAGCGCAAATGCGATTCAAGTGCGGTGCAGATACGGGCCGAGATGTGTGGGACCTTCGTGTCGGGATGTGGTGGTCCATCGGGCCGAGTTTGTAGCCCTTCGGACCAGGAGTCTGTAACACAATTACCTCTTCGAAATATATATATATATATATATATATATATATATATATATATATATATATATATATATATATATTACATCAGACTTGCGCACTAGAAGTTCTATGTTCAATCTTTGGCGTAGTATTTTTTTAAATTATTTTTATTTCAGTTTTTAAATTATTTTGCACTATATATGGGTGCCATATTTTGAAAGAGGGTCGTGACTAGATGTCGACTAACTCTTACAAAAGCTAAAAATTAAAAATTATATAAAAAAAAAAAATTTGAGGGCGGCCTGAAGCCCACCCTACGTCACCTCTGGATCCGCCCTTGGTGTTCTTATGACTTGGAATTTAACAAGCACTTAGAAAAGTTAAATTTTTTTGAGATTATAGAATATCTACCATTTCCTAAAATTAACAAAGAACAACCAAGAACAAGAGAACACAAGATATATCATTTGAATAATTCACATCAACATCTAGAAAAACAATAAAGAGAGCAAGATAGCTACTAATAATTATTAATAAAAAATGATACAACTATCCGTTACAAAAACAAGAAGAAAAATCCTAAAAAACAATTATCGAGAAGCAGTCTCTCCTAGAAAATAAAAGAAACCTGCAAACAGAGCAAACAAAATAAAATTAATTTTATTCTTTGCTCTTTGTTTTCTCTCTCCAATCTCTTATGCTTTGTCTTCGTCTGCTGCTCGGAAAGAATACTCTCTTCAAATCCAACAAAAAATAAAATAAAAATCAAAGTTCTTATTTTGCCCGATTCATTCACTAGTCCAACGCTAACCATAAAACGTGTTAATTTCCAACAATATTTTCTGCAACATCACTTGTATCAGCGCTACATGGTATCGTCCTAGTCGTTGTTGGTCCCGAGGCTGATTTAAGATGGTAGAATACGGACCAATAGCAGAGCTATAAACGAAATCCGTAAGTCCGCTCTCTACTAGAATTCAAGTTGTCATCGAAACACAAGGCTTCCGGCAAATTTGTCCTCTGAAGAACTTGATTCCAACGGATCACAAAGAACCAAGGGAGAAGTTGGCACACCAGAAACTCGCAAGTCTCTCTCCAAGTGATGCACAACTCCAAAGAAGCACACCTCCAATAACATGTTACAAACTGACTACAAGAAAAAAGAAGCTATAATAGATTGTTCTTCACTTTATGTTCGCAACCGCTACAATGAGGTAGAACAGAACAAAGAGAAGAAGAAGAAAGATCTAAACAGAACTCCTGCTAGGGTGATCAAAACCACAAGCGCTCAAAGCAAGATTTGTCCTATCCGCGATATTCTCCCAGGATCCAGCAAGCACTCGAAGAACTTCTGAAACGCTCGTGTCACCTCCCTCCTGGACTCGCACGAACTCCTGGACTCCATGGCGCAGCAACCTCTCTTCAATTCTCTCTCTCTCTCTCTCTCTCTCTCTCGAAAATATGAAACCCCCCTTCAAAGAACAATGAAGGAGAGTATTTATAGAGGAACCTGACCACATAGTCGGTTACGAAGAGATTAGAACGAAATTAATTCAACCCATACATCTGATCTGAATTAAAGAAGCAATCTTTCTATAACCGACTATGAACCGCCTTCAGCGCAGCAGCGCAGCGGCCCAACGCGCATCGTCGCGCATCGCCCGCTCAGCACCCTGCTCAAGCACCCGCACATGCAACCACACTAGCAACAACGCATGCAACTCGCGCATAAACGAGCGCATGAGCGCATCAAATGTCCACAAGCGCCATACGCCGATGCTGACATGCTAAGTGCAATGTGCGCCAACAAAGCGCCACTTTGCGCCTTTGAGTCCGAGTCCGAGCCGCTTTGGGGCTTAGCTCTTATGCAATAAATTCCAAGAGCATGACAAAAAGCATAAATACTTTCATGAGGAGTTAATCATTTTTTCTCCTAAAAAATACCCCCACATGGCACCCATGTATCTCACAACACCCTATGTGCATACCTCAACACAAAAAAAGAATTATATTGAGATACCCACTTGGTGGTGTAGCCGATGTTGGACTATCTTTCACTAGTTCAAAGGCAAAAATGCCAACAATCTTCCACATATCTCAATATATGGGTTGAGCGTTCCCCACAGTGACTGACCATCATGCCTTAGGATAGATGTCGCTTCGACTTGAATCTTTTCGCATGGGTCAAATAACACTATGATACAAGAATGAACTAAGCCTTGAATTATATACCATAGTTGTAATTATTCTCACTCACACAATAAAATCAGATGTGCTTCTGGTTGCACATTAAAGGCCCTGTGCACATCTGGTTTTGGTGTATGTATTTTGGGCATCTACAAGCACTACAAGAGAAATGGCCTTTCTTGACGGTCAATTTATTGACGTACGGTCAAAACCGTCAAGGAAAGCAGTTATCTTGACGGTTTTAGAAATACGTCAAAAAATATCCATTTTTCTGTTATGTATCAAAATTTGAACATATTA
Organism: Iris macrosiphon; assembly: GCA_036927795.1. Taxonomy (NCBI): domain Eukaryota; kingdom Viridiplantae; phylum Streptophyta; class Magnoliopsida; order Asparagales; family Iridaceae; genus Iris; species Iris macrosiphon. The sequence continues at coordinate 133,715,362 of JAYESA010000015.1, read as the reverse complement.
CTTGACGATTTTATATGAAGCGTCAAGAAAATCCATTACATTACTTGACGGTTTGTTGATAACCATCAAGTTATGCATGTGCGAAAAAATGGTTGCGCACAAATCACCTGCCATTTTAGTAAAGAAATTTAAAAAAATTAATTGTAAGATATATGTTGATGGTTGATCACTTAGATCAAAACCTCTCTTCTCCTCCCTTAGAGAAACACTCTCGACTCTTAAAGAAAAAAAAACCCCGAAACCCCTCTCCCTCAGAGAAACTCCCCGAAACCCCTCTCCCTCCTCTCTCTCGAAGAAACCCCTCCCCCTCGGAGAAACCCCTCTCCCTCCTCGCAACCTAGGACCCCGATGGCCTAGGGTTCCATGATCAGATTGGGAGAGCTCGATGAGGATGATGGTGAAGAGGGACTGCTCCACGACTCCATCTCAGGCGGTTCAAGGCAGCATCGCTCGACGAAGTACTGACCGCAGCGGAGCACTGCTCCGATGACCGTTTTCTAACCATCGTCTTCTTTGTTAGCGCTGGGAGGGTCGACTTTGTGCTCAAGAGTAACCGATCCTTCATTTGTGAGTCCTTAATCGTTTGATCTCTTAATTCATGTGAAATCTTTGATTTCTAATCCGATTCATTAAGTTTTGATTAAACTCTACACACTAGGTACTCGATGAAGGTTAACAGTGAGCAAACATCTATGATATGGGCTTGGATATGAGGAAAAGTATTTTTTGGGAATATATATTGTGAGGACCCAGGTAAGGCGCTCGGGGACTGGGACTACAAGGGGCCATTCTTCTTATAAATTCGACAGGGCAAGTCATAATCCATTAGCCTTGGAAACCTGATGTGATCTTGTGATAGCCTCATGTGTATTTTCATTACTTGTTTTTATCATAATCTTTCTGGTGTTGGTTGTCTCATCTCCAAATGATGCATATAAAGAAATGACTAAATCGCACAGTGCCACCAACTGTAGTTGGCGAGTCTGGTTCAACTCCGACGGTGACTGAGGCTGATGACGGAAGTTTGCGGCACCAAAGGTGGTTGCGACTCTGATGTGATCGGTTGAGGGAGTTATGGATATGGCATGAGGATTTGGAACAACGATATTCGGGTTCCTTGAGCGGAGGTAAAGGCTTGCTACAATATTTGGTGCATTCACCACATACTCAATGCTAATAAGGTATCTGAATAATGGCTACAAAAAATTTTACTGTACTTTTCATCTTGTCATTATAACCAACTTTAATACAATGGAAATCATTTGTCGGCTGTTTCATCTCGAAGGAAGAAACTCCAAAGAGTACAATCCAAGAGAGTTCTAGCTAACTATAAACTTCCAAGGATTTATTTTTAACATCCATGGCCTAGTAGTATCAAAGTGTAGTTGGAGATTTCCAGGGATACTGAGAGACTTGCTAGTTTAGTCACTGATGTCGATTAAATAAGAGTTTAGCCAAACAAGCACAATATGCTAAAAAAGTATGACCAAAATAGATTAGCAACATTGCGAGATACAAGCATAAAGAAAATGAGTCAAAGTGAATACAATATTTCAGAATACGATATTTAGAAAATGAGTCAAAGGATCACTCACGTCGTTTCAACATTAGCTACTTTGGCTTCATGTGTCTTTTTGTCTCTTGTCAATATATCGATATCAAGAAGAGAGATTGGAAGAGTTGCTAACATTATCATTGTTTGACAAATTATATTGCAACATCTTTCTATTTTTTTATTCTTTTAAATACCTGATATATAGCCATTGAATAATATCTCATAGGCTCTGCAGCTTGTATCAATCCTTATCTATCCGTGCATAGGGCTTGGAAAGAATGAAGTAAACCTTGACGTCAGTTCACTGTTGTCCAAGTCCCATATAGTTCTCACTAGCCTACAATGTGAAAAGGGAATTGTTGATGGTTGAGCTTCTCATAGATGTACATGTTCGGTTGTACCATTTTTCTTTGTTGTTCTATAAGTTGACAACAAAAATATAGGAACAATACTACGTTTTTTACTATATTTCTTGACCCTTAATTTTTTTTTTCTCTCCTTTCTTTTAGTGAGAGACCATAATAAAATACTATCTAGCATTGGAACAAGAAGTAGAGCAGTCCAAAATCTAGGTATGAAAGATACGAAGAATCTGGTCAAGCTAAAAATAAATATTTTCTGACTAAAGAAAAAATACCAATTTTATGCTTGTCAATATTTGCAATCATAATTGAAACATCTCAATGGAAAGAAATAATCATGTATAAGTTCGGGTGTCTACATGCAGTATGTACACATGCACCAATAGACAAACTTGAGACTCAAAATTTGATGATTTTAAGTTAGGAAAAACAAACACTAGAGTGACATTGCCAATCGTTTGAATATTTAAACATGGACAATGTGGATACACAAGAAGCACCAAATGTCCAGAATATTAGTCAACAAATTTCTGAAGAGCATGTGAAAGATGACCAGTTGCCGAGCCCAATGATTTGTGTATCAGAGAGGGAGCCACAGAAGAAAACGAGAAAAATGGACACAGTTTTGTTCCTCAAAATCTGGTTTGGTTGAACAAGTCTGACTTGGTAAAGGTCATTTTAGGCTCTGTTGCAGCAAGTATCTCTGGTATTTCCAAACATGTCTTTGTTTTTTTTTTTCATCATGACAATTGGAGTAGCATACTATCAGCAAGATGCAAGGAGGAAAGTGGGGTGGTATTCATTGATGTTCACTGTAATAGGAATTATTACACTAGTCAAACATGCACTGCATCATTTTTTATGGCATGGCTGGAGAAATGGCCATGAGAAATCTAAGAGAGGCTATTTATTTAGGTATACCGCCTGCCTTCGTATCTTTCCTATGTTTTGGTCATTTTTCATCCAAAAACCTAAATTATTTTACAGGTGTAAAATCCCTCAAATTTAGAAATTAAATAAATAATTAGTAAAAATATTATTAAAAAATAATAAATAAATAATAAAATATTTTTCTAGGAGTTTTTTGAAAATTTATACAGTTTTCTATGTTTTTTTCTTTCTTTTGGATTCTAATTACTTATTATTCCTAAAACCTATATTATTATTATTATTATTATTATTATTATTATCCTACAACTAATCCTAACACCAAACCACACCAACCCAACAGCCAACCCACGACCGATTTTCCCCTTTCAAAGATATATATATATATATATATATATATATATATATATATATATATATACATCTTAGTTGTATTTCTCAATTACTTCTCAAAAGCCTAACCCTAACTCCAAACCACCAACCCTATCCCTGCCCTCAACCGCCGGCGCCCCCCGGACCACCGCTGACCGCCCACGACCGCCTGGCAGTACCGCAAAGCCGGCCGAGCCTCACCCGTGCGGACCCGCGCGATAGCAGCCCCCCTCTCGAGCAGTTTTTGGGGTTAGTTTTCTTCACCATCGCTTCATCGTTTCTCGTTCCGTTTGATTCTATGGATAGACAACATAATCACCTTCTAATGCCTTCAAGTAGAATAATTTTAGGATGCTCCAATCGAGAGAAAAATCTACGTGAAGATGGAGAAAAATCATATTTCGAAACTGTCCCAAAATAGTCCAAACACCCATGTTTGCGCTCGGTTTTCTTCCAAACCGTTCGCTGTTTTCAAAATCCACTTAGACACGTTTCTAGAAAAACTAACCAAGTTTATTTTTCTTTAAATAGTTAAATTTATAAAGCTTTATATTACATATTATTCTGGGTTGAAGTTGGCAAAAAATTATGTTTTCAGAACCAAAAAATTTGTAATACGGAGTGTGCCCCGCCAAACCATGCCGTCTCATCATGTACCAATTATACCGAAAGGCACATATGGTATATCATGACATGTGAGCTTTCACGGAAGTTGATTTGGACATGTGTGCACGCCAAAATCAACACGTATCCGAAAAAGTCTCTCGTATCGACATTTTACAAAATTTTCTATTAGTTCGTGTACGCTCGTCGAAACGCAACAAATTTTTTGCCAATGGATCCGTGGTATCACGATGGTCCTGTGACCCAAGTTTCGTCCAACTCTGAGACAATTGACCGAACCACTTATTCGCGGGCTCTACGGTTTGACTTGACGAGCGATTTTGTGATCGACTCACCGGAATCTAAAATTGAACATACCGTTGAGTTCGTATCATCAGTTAGAATTTTTTTGACCTATAATTTTTCTAATTTAGAGACCTTTGATCTTGGCACATTTTTCAGTGCAAAGTGGGCCACAAATGGACACTATTTTGGTCCGAAATTACCTTTTTGCCCATGTGTCCAAATTGGACGAAAGGGTAGTATTTTTTGACTATCTTATTGATTCTAAAAACATTGGTGATGTTTGTTACAGCATCCAGACACGTCCGTACATCTTCCTCTCTTTGTGCTACTGTTAACTTGACGTATTTGCTGCCAGAACATTGTCTAAACTCTGTTCGGACACCAGAAAAGATACCTTGCTATATCTACTTTCAGTTTATTTTTATTTCAGAATTTTATTTTATTGTTGCATAAATTATTTTCATATAAACTGTGCGTCTAAGCTTGACTTGGGTGCAAACGACGTTATTCGTCATCTTTCGTAGCTTTTATTATTTATATGCATGTTGACCTGATTTTAGCGGACTACCTCCTAATTGTGGGATATTTTTATATCTCATTGGACCATGACACTCATATTACACGATGTTTAATTATAGGGCATGACTGCATATTCGACTTGCTACCGATACGTAAGGAATGTGCGACGATTAGAACTTAACTGTTATGAATAGTATATTAGAGACTCATACAGTTACAACACTGGACATGTTGTATATAAGACTTAGTGAGTGTGGGGAGAGGGGGAAGACAAACATTATGCGTATGAGATAGCCAAATCAGTGGCCTTAGTATCAGGATAGAACTTTGGTGATTATTATATCATATACCCTCTGACGTTGTTGGACGTTACGGATGTTTAGAGCATACGACTGTTTTACAGTATATGTACAAGGTGTGATGAGAAGCCAAAAACCACACTCATACACACGAAGGTTGTCTTCTAAATTGCATATTAGATGGTTAGAACACCCTTTGCATATTTATTACTTACTGGAGTTTATATAGCTTGCTTCTATGTGTCTTGTTACGTCCCTCTGAGGACCTGGTCCCTTGCCAGGTGTAGACAATCATGACTATTTGCAGGAGCATGGACTAGGACTTTCTACTTCATTCTCTCCTGAGGAGATCTTATCTTTGAGATTATTTAGTTTGTAGTTGAGTTGCTACTTTTCCTTTTGTTTATTTATTTTAGTATTGGATTCTGTTTTCTATTCTAGTTTGGTAGTGGATTTGTCTCCACCCAACTAATTGTTCTTATCAAGCATTTCATACTTGATTCAGTTATATGGTTGATTGGTTATTCTTTGCTATTTGATTTTGTGGATGAGATTTAGTTATGCCTTGTGACTCGTGACAATTATATACCACTTGTGAATTATTATTCATAATACAACGTACGTATGTGTTATGGTTTTCATATATTAGAGTTTCCATATAAATACGGCTGACATGCTTACGTATTCCTAGTCCTACGTATTTTAGGACTAGGGCGTGACATATTTTTGTGGTAGCCCATACAGGTCAACAGTATATTATCTCGGTTACGTTACTGTACTGAGCAAGCCTATGAATAGGATTAGAGTATAGGATCTCATTCACTTATTTAATCACCCCCCTTGATTTTGTTTTGAATTCTCATCTGACTGCTTGAATTATATCTTACTTGATACTTTCACAACATAAATATTATCTTTTCTTTCGTGCTTGATAGAGGTTAGAAAGATGACTACTACTAGGTATATGAGCCTACCGGTCAAATATACTATTAATTAAAATCTTGTAAGTTGGGTACCATGCCTCACAACCTAACATCTCATTGTCCTTATGAACCATTAATGAAGTATAATAGAATGACACTGAATATATGCTAGTGTAAGAAGATATGGTTACCTAGACTATAGAGTTTTAAAGGTCCATACCCTAATTGGTCGACCAGAGGCTTAGACAAGTATTTAGTATAGCAACTGTAGAGGCACAAGCACCGGACGAGTCTTAGATTCTTGATGAACTTGAACTATTTATACTTTCATTCATCATAATATCACGTTATTATATTTTGGACTATCTTGACTTATGCTGCTATTATAGCCTAGTTTTGCAAGCTTATTCTTTTATCGAGCTTGTTCATGACATATGTATTATTGGGGACCCACATTAATACATTGTATAACTAAAATCAGTGTATTATGGTCTGATCAACCTTAGTGCACTTGATTCGCTCTTTATATGACTATTTACGTGGATTGAGATATAGTTGATTTAGCTTATTAGACGAATATACTTGTCTTCTAGACAGGTCAGAGCATATCGTATCGGTTACATAATTGTACTGATACGAGCCTATGAAAAAGAATAGACCAAGATAGGATCTTAATCCACAACCGATTTAATAAAAAATTTCTTTGAATTCGATTATCTCCCTTGGCCTTCGTAATTATACTAATTGTACGTGTTCATTCCCCTTGACATCACTATCATTGTTTCTCGTCTTTTCTTATTTTAGAAATACGAACGCTCATGGTTGATAGAAGTTTGACACATTGATAGTACTACATATATACTCCATTATGATACAAAATTTTAGGAATATAGATAGATGTAGAATTGTATATATATATATATATATATATGTGTGTGTGTGTGTGTATGTGTGTGTGTGTGTGTGTGTGTGTGTGTGTGTGTGACTTAGCAGCTATAATGATAGGTTGATATTTTAACTAGATGGTGTAGAAGCATGAAAAATACGCTGGGAAGAGCTACACAGCCTCTTGATACAGAGCAGCGTAAGCAGAGGCCTTCAGAGCCTTCAGGTGTACAACAGAGTTTTCTCCGCTAAAATACAGCGTGAAGAATAAAGCTCAAAGGACCATCCGCATAAGTGCAGTACGTCCAGGCCGCTCCAGCGTAAAACAGAGTTCTTCATCGCCTCCATGGCGTAAAACTCAACCGCTCTCAAAGCAGCGTGATAGCGTACGAGGAACGCTTCATCTTCCCCGAAATGAACCTGTCAAGTCACGCAGTGAATCTGACCTCTGACTCCTGACAAAAGGTGATGCACGGCTACCCAGACGACGGCTGGAAACGATGGCAGACCTCTCGGGACGCGTCCCACAGTATGATGGCGGATCTCACCATTTAATGCAGAGGATTTGGTAAAATATCACCAAACCGTCGTTTACTGGAGTCCCCTCAGCATAAACCGCTCTTTTGCGTACAAGGGAATACGTTGCCCTATTTTACACAGGCAAACAGGAGCTATTTTACGCTCCGCAGCAGACAAACCGCCTGCCACGTCAAAAGCTGCACTTCGTACGGGATTCGAGGCATGTCTCCACGTCTAATTGCACAGAGCGGTGACAGTTTCTCTCAAGACACGTCTCTGCGACGGGTGCACAGAAGGCCTGCAGACCTTCGAAACACGCCTCCGCATTTAATGTATAAGGTGATGGCAAATCTCTGCAAGAGATTTGGTTATATCTTCAAAAGTCGTAATTCCGGCTAAGGCGTCCACATCAGCACGGTATGCGGCGGCTTCTACGCCCATTCAGGATCTGTGCTCAAGCGGCTTCTACGCCCATTCTGGCACGATATGCAGCGGCTTCTACGCCCATTCAGGATCTGTGCTCAAGCGGCTTCTACGCCTATTCTGGCACCATATCCAGCGGCTTCTACGTCCATTCAGGATCTGTGCTTAAGCGGCTTCTACGCCCATTCTGACACCATATGCAGCGGCTTCTACGTCCATTCAGGATCTGTGCTCATGCGGCTTCTACGCCCACTCAGTCTCTACGACTACTCGGCTTCCACGCCTACTCGGCTTCTATGCCTGTTCGGCTTCTGTGCCTATTCGGCTTCTACGCCTACTCGGCTCCTATGCCTGTTCGGCTTCTATGCCTGCTCGGCTTCCACGCCTACTCGGCTTCTATGCCTGTTCGGCTTCTATGCCTACTTGGCTTCTATGCCATGGTGACGGACATTTGGCTTCTACGCCAACCTCTTCTACACAATGGATACCTACTCGCGTGGCTTTTACGCCGTGATCTTAGTAGCAACCGTACGTGTTGTGTCCCCTTAGTTGGACCCACGTCACCCGCTCAGTCAAAATATCATCTATACGTAGGCATTGGTTACTTTAACCGTTGTGTAAAAGGGTACTGTACTTTCTATTCCTCGGTTGCTATACCAACGGAGTGGTCACTGTCACCAAAACACTATAAATAGAGATCCCTATCAATGGGGAACAAGGTCGAAAAATTGGTCAAGAAACCGATATCAGATCCCAGGTCGAAAAATTCGGTCAAGAGTACCAATATCAGATCCAAGGTCGACAATTGGAGAAGATCGAACAAGGAGAAGAGAGAGAGAGAGAGAGAGAGAGAGAGAGAGAGAGCCCGGAGCTCAGGCAAAGAGCGGGGATCGACTACTTCGGCATCGTGCATCCACCCTCTCCTACAACCTTCGAAGCTGCTACCTGTCTTCCACGGCACTTCTTCAACATCGCGTGGTCCAAGGGCTAAAGTGATCGACCGCAGATCAGACACCTATAGCAATTTATATCCAGATTAAATAAATTGTACTCCCACATCCTCGTATAGGATTACATTGTACAAGTTTGTTTGTAAACCAAAGGGCGCAGGTTTCGCACAAACCCCGTCATTGAAATACACTTTTATTCTTTCGTTTAATACCACAAACAAGATGGCGACTCTGCTGGGGACGTCTTTCTCTTCTGACGAGAAAGTAATTGCTCAACGCGATGCGGTATCTATAGGAACCGTGAAGAAGACGCTGGTCGTTCATTTCGACCAGTCTGCTTACGAAGACATGCTTTGAACCGGGGGTAGCTCTCACTCTCTCTCCGTCCAAGACAACAGGAAGCTGCGCAAAGTGTGGATGCCCAAGACATCCTCAACCATTCCTGTGGACTCTCCGATCTCTCCGACCAATGAGGTGGTAGCATCGCTCCCTCCGTGCCCTGCACGTAAAATTCAGTCTCCCGCTACGCGCGGTACAGACAAAACTTCGGGCAAGGCCTCTGCGCTAACCCAGAAGTATCCACTGCGCTTTACGCATAGGAACCAGTCTCCCGCTACGTGCGGTACAGAAAAAACTTCGGGCAAGGCCTCTGCGCTAACCCAGAAGTATCCACTGCACTCTACGCGTAGGAATCATTCTCCCGCTACGCGCGGTACAGACAAAACTTCCGATGGTGCCTCAACACCAAATCGGAAGAACAGATCATGCTCCACGCGCGAAACAACATCTGACTTCTACGGTAAAACAGATGAGCGCGATGATATCCGCGAGGGGAAGCAAGCAGGCGAATATTCAACCTCTCGGCCTTTACGCCAGCAAGAGAACAATCTGCCTACCCTCCGGATTATGCGAGAAGCCGATGGCCGACTGAGGACCTCTCCAGCTTTACGCCAGTCTGAGCGAATCTCCAAATTATGCCAGGCGAAGTCCCACGGCGTAAAGTAAGCTCCGGTTGCTACTCCTGACCTACGCGAATGCCTAGTCCAGAAGCGTAAGGAGAGGGGGTCTTCCAACATGTCTATTACGCCCCCTAGAGAGCAATATTGTAATAGTTATAATATTGTGATTGACTGCTGCTGTTCTAAAGCAAAACGGTCGATCTTCGACCGATTGAGCTACTCTCAGTCTTTTTCGGAAGAAGAGCACGCGTATGCGTCCGTGAACATGGCTTCACGCATACCCAGAAGAAGGTCGAGCTCAAGACGTCATCCCTCTGGGCCTCCGAGCCGAAGAAGATTCGAAGACCTCCTCTGGAGCACTAAAGCTGGGGTGTTCCAAAACACCCGAACAAGGTCACAGCAACCAGCTCCGTACTCGTCTGATTCCGACGCTGGGGGTCACCAATCTCCCAGAACAGATGCTGAGAGTGTAGAGTCGACTTCTGCGGCGACCTATACTAATCCTTCGATGACGTCCAGGGAAGTGGGAGCTTACGCCATTGAAGACGAACGCGAGAAGGCTTCAGAAAATACGGAACAACGCATCACTGTGCTAGAGACATCTCTGAAGTAAATGTAATCCGTAATGGAGAACATGCACCAGATGATGCTAACTCAGCATGCGACTGCCATGGCTCAAGCTTCGGTCCTGCCAACTCAGATACGTGTGGGGGTGGACTTACCACCATCCGACCCAAGCCAAGAACCTGCTCTAGATCAAGAGTCAGCAGTCCCTCCGCTTCCAACTGAGAATCCGATGCAGGCAGTACAGGAGTTGAAAGCCCAGTTTGACGCCTTGAAGCACAAAGATCAGCTCAAGAAACTGGGAATCAACTAGCCTTACCCGGCTATCTGGGAAGAAGTCCCTTTTCCTCCGAAGTACAAACCTCAGACTATGGCTCTGTTCGAAGGAAAAATATCACCAAGTCAATACATGAACTATTTTAGTATGATGACGGTGTTGCTACAAGGGAACGACGTCCTCCTCACTCGGGTGTTCAAGGGCTGCCTCTCAGGAGTAGCCTATCAGTGGTACCGTAGCTTGGCGGACAACTGCATTACTTCCTTCGAGGACTTCAAAGCACTATTCTTCACACGATTCTACGAGGGTGGAATGGACATGTCTATGTCCTCCCTCATTGAAGTCAAGCAAAGGGAAAAGGAAGACGTTCACACCTTCGTCGAACGTTTTCGTCAGGCCACCTTACAAATGCCTCCAGGAGTTCCAGACTCGGCGTTAGTAGACATTTGCAGGAAGAACCTCCTTCCTATAGTCTCGGTGTTCACAGGACCATATCAGTTCCATGAGTGGCCCTCGTTCATCATCTCGGCAGTGGCCGCCGAAGACAACAGTCGCAAGGCGCGCGATAATGGCATCATGATCTCCACCTCCGATAGAGGCAAAAGGCCATCTCCCAGCGGCGACCATCCTCGCAGCTCCAAGGAAAAAGAAGCTCTGACGGTCAATACGTCCAGACAAAAGACGGCGGCGACTACGCAGACAAAGCCCGGGACTTCCAGGCCCGTCGAGGTCTACTCTTTCGACGACGACGATATCCCTAGTATATTTGAGTGTCTCATCAAAAGTGGCAAGATCACCCTGCCGGAGCTAAGGCGGCCCCAAGAGGTCGGCAGTACCGACGATCCCAAATACTGCATCTTCCACAGATACGTACACCACCCAACAAAGGTGTGTTACGTACTGAAGAAGAAGATCCAGGGGTTGATTGATGCTAAGGCCATCACCCTGCACAATACCGAGAAAACGGTCACAGCCAACATGATCTCTTTGGATTCGGCGATCTGCCTCCCCAAGAAGTCATGGACGGTATCACGCCCATTTCCCGAGCCACAATGGACATCGTCAATCTCCCTCCGGCTAGGGATCAAAATCATAACCTGGTACCCCTGACCACCCGTCAGGGCGAGATTATGTGGGTTTATCCAGATTTGGTGTCAGAGCTCGAGGAAGAGACTAAAGCTACGTCCAGGAGGAGCTCAAAGTGCAAACCATGCCATATGGTCACAAATTCTTCGCCATCAGACGAAGACGAGGTACTTGCTGCAACCCGGTCAGGGAGAGCCTACCTCAACGACTACGGAGCAAGTCAGGAGGATATACCGGCAGACGTTTCAACTGCCAAACCTGCAGGGCCAAGCCCCGTCATACCGGAAGCCAACCCTTCAAAACCGACGCCGGCGGACAAAGGAAAACAAAGAGAAGTGCGCTTCGATAAACCTGTAAAAAATATTCCGAACAAAGGTTTTGAGAAGCCGTATAACTTCGACATCCTAGCCCAACTGGCTAATACTCCGGCCAGGCTCTCCATCTTCGAGCTACTCAGGCTCTCCCAAGACACTCGTCTAGCCTTGAGTGGAGCACTGATGCAGGCGGAGGCATGCTTGACCCAGCTCAAATCTTCCGATGAAGAACCAGTGGCGTGCCCTCAATGCCACAGTGTGATGGGGATTTCAAGGCCGTCTGGCTTATATCCGGAGGTTCATATCCAACCTCTCAGGAAGATGCCAGCCTTTTTCGAACCTCATGAAGAAAGGTGTATTCTTCGTATGGGACAAAACATGTCAGCAAGCATTCGGGGAGATCAAACGCTACCTCACCAGTCTGCCAGTTCTGGTGCCTCCCATCATGGGGAAACCGTTCTTGCTGTACGTCCGAGCAATGGATCATTCGCTAGGAGCTCTTCTAGCGCAGAAGAACGACGAGGGGCATGAGCAGGCTATCTACTACCTTAGCAGGATGATGGTCGGAGCCGAACACCGGTACAACCCAGTGGAGAAAGAATGTCTGGCTCTGATGTTCGCTATCCAAAAGACGCGGCACTACGTCACCGGCCAGACTATTCATATCATCTCCAGGATCAACCCTCTTCGAGTACTGATGAGCAAGCCGAGTATTCTTAATTCCCGACTCGCAACCTGGGCGATGCTGTTAACACCATATGACATGGTGTACATCCCGTAGAAGTCCATCAAAGGCCAAGAGCTGGCCGACTTCCTGGCTGCTCATCCGATCCCGGAGGCCTCCAAGTTATACGAAGACATTCCCGACGAAGTTGCAGAATGTAATTCAGCAATGGAAAGTGACACATGGCAACTGTTCTTTGACGGCGCCTCCAGGACTGGCCCCCAGGGAAACGTGGTTTCAGGGGTAGGAATCGTCCTGGTCACTCCTGATAAACTCGTCATCTACCGAGCATACTCTCTTAATGAACCATGCTCCAACAATGTGGCAGAATACAACGCCCTGTTGATCGGGCTCCAAGTCACTGAAGAGCTGGGGGTCGAATCCTTGGAAGCTTTCGGTGATTCTCTGCTTATCGTCAATCAAGTCAGAGGGATATACGAAGTCCAGAATCCAGACCTCATCCCCTATCACCGAGCGACAATCGAGATAGCCATGATGTTCAAAGGGTTCTTCCTAGAGCATGTACCTCGATCTCAGAATCTGGAAGCTGATGCCTTGGCCAGTCTAGCTGCGGACTTAGCTACCCCTATAAGAAGGCAAGATTCGGTGATCCTTCTTAACAGAGATTTATTCTGCGTGAAGAACAACCTTCGCATAGAACGCAGCCACGCTGTGAACACAGATCCCCCCGGAAGAGACTGGAGAAGTCCCTTCATAGATTTTGTCGCATACGGAATCTTGCCAGAGGACCCCAAAGAAGCAATATCCGTCAAGAGACGATCATTACGCTTCTATTTCGATGCATCTTCACACTGCCTATATCGTCGAACCTACGACGGACTGCTATTAAGATGTCTCTCAGACGACGAAGCACAGTAGATTATCCGAGAAGCTCACGACGGTGTATGTGGAGTGCATCAGCCCGGTCCTAAGCTACAGGATCGTATCAAGAGAATGGGCTACTACTGGCCCACTATGATCACAGACGCGATCAGCTATGCAAGACAATGCAGAGCCTGTCAGGTTCATGCAGACTTCATACACGAACCGTCTGAATATCTATATCCTACGGTCGCATCCTGGCCCTTCGAAGCATGGGGTATGGATATCGTCGGTCCCATTCACCCGTCCTCCTCCAGAGGCCACCGGTTCATACTGGCCATCACGGATTACTTCTCCAAATGGGCAGAGGCGATCCCTCTGGTTGAGATAAAAGCGTCTGACGTGATCAGCTTCATCAAGCACCACGTTATTTATCGCTTTGGGATTCCTCGAAGGATAATCCATGACAATGGGCCTCAGTTCATCAGCCAAGCATTTCATCGATTTTGCGATAAAAGTCGAATATATAATATTGCCTCTACGGCATATTATCCAGCTGCTAATGGTTTGGCGGAAGCTTTCAACAAAACCATTATCAAACTCCTGAAGAAGTTCGTTTCTTCAAACAAAAGAGACTGGAACAAGAAGCTGGGCGAATGTCTCTGGGCATACCGCACAACGGTACGGACACCTACAGGTTGTACCCCCTTTTCACTGGTCTACGGGAGCGAGGCAGTTCTTTCCATCGAAATCTAGATCCCGTCGCTCATGATAGAAGTGACTAGTGAGTTGACTCGAGAAAAGAATGACCTGTTAAGGCTCCAAGAGCTTGAAGGATTAGACGAGAAATGCCTACAAGCTCAACAGCGCATCGCGCTTTACCAAGCACGCATTTCCAAAACTTTTAATCATAAAGTGAAGGAAAGAGTGTTCAAAGTTGGCGAGCTAGTTCTAGCCGTAAGAAGACCGATGATTCTTACCCACAGAAGTAAAGGCAAATTCCATCCCAAGTGGGAAGGCCCTTATGTGATCGAGACAACATTCTCGAACGGCGCCTACAGGATAGCCCAGCCTAATGGAGACCTGTTAATGGCTCCTATCAACGGCAAATTCCTGAAAAGGTACTATGCTTAATCTCCCCTGCTCGGGTGGGACATAGCAAGGCTCTCGATTCTGACAAAACTACTTCTAAAACGTAATTAGTAGGGTTACGCTCTATCATGTCCGTATGACCTCTGAATAGATGTGTCCTGCTAAGAAGTTTATCGGGAGTCTATCATGTCCATACTACCTCTGATAACACTCTCACCAAAACCGGTCATTTATATTCCGAAATGATGGGTCCACAAAAGTCAGAAAAGAGTCACCTTTATTTATTCCCGAGAGGGAGGCAGATTACATCTGGGCAAGCAAAAAGGGGAAAGGATACATCATGATGGCGGGTGAGTCAGATTGTGAATCTGCCGCTCCAGCGCAGCTATCCTCTCATTCCTAAGAACCAAGGCGTCGGCACGAGCCTGCTCCAGCCGTGCCTCGGGAGTGTCCGTGACGGTCAGATCAGCCTTTGCCCGAAGACAGCCCGCGCGAGCAACTTCTGCACGGTCCAGCTCCCGTCGTGCTGTGCTCAGTCGACCGAACGCTACGTCTAGACCTTCCAGTGACTGAGAAGCCCACTCCTCTGCCCGAGCGAGTTTTTTCTTCAGCTTGGAGACCCTCGCTGCATTCCCTTCATGCTCAGAGCGACACCGCGTCTCAACGGCAAGAGCCTCTTCCACGACAACTTTTCTCCTATCCACCTCCAGCTTATGCTTCTAGATAGAGTTGTCTAGGCTTTCCACCTTCGTAGCAAGCCGCATAGTCATGAGGTCGAACTGAGCCTGAACATCAGCATCGAGACCCCGAGTCAGCTGCAAATGTTCGTTAATAGGTTGCTCTAACCCATTAACCACCGCCTCCAGGGTGTCAGCTACCCCAAGATCGCCGAGCTCCCTGATGACCCCGATCGAAGCAAGAGAAGTCTTCCTCAGGCGCTCAAAATCCAGACTCTTCGCTAACACCATTGACACCATCGTTCTCAAACCGGTGTAGAAAAGGCTGGTATGTTGCTCGGTCAACGCAACTAGATCCGACTGAACGCCGGGAGCGCCTGCAATGTCAATAAGTCCCTCTCCAGGGATGATTGCAGACGAGGTGGCCACAGCCGTCGTATCGACACATGGCGCAATCGAAGAAGGTGCGGTAACGGCGGTCGAAGTCGTCGCCACACTCACAAGAGGCAAGGTCACGACGACGTGTTCATCCTCCTCTCGAGGTGACGAAGCTACTCCAGGCGTACTGGCCCCCGAAGCCACTTCCTCATCAAAGACGAACGCCTCCTCGTCAGAAGCCCGAGCGGAACCAGAATGCGCTTCAACGCTATACTCCCCGTGGGCGCTATCCCCTGAGAAGAAGACGAGAAAGTCAATATCAGTATGATGACAATCTTTCTCAAAAGAGACATAAAGATAACATTTACCCGGAGCCAACGGCATATACGACGCATCTGCAGTCGATATAGCTAAACCATGCCTTAATGACGCAATGCGAATCGTCATGCCTGGAGAAGGAGGTGGGCCGACCGACATCGCCGAGAGTTCTATCAGGCCTCCACCAAGACGTGGTCGAAGTTCATCGGTACGAATCTCACCAGACGCGCTCACTAACGCGGCAGGAGTCATGCCCGCTGCTGGCCTCGAGAAAGATTCTCCCATCTGCCTCGGCCACACAGGCAATCTCGCTCCGCTACCTGGAGCAGTAGCCGCCACAGCCACCTCTAACGAGGATTCTCCGACATCGACGACCGAAACTGTAGGAGGCCCCTCTCTAGAAGGCAAGGGACCTCCAGCCAAGGAATCATCCCCGAAGTAGGGAGAGGCAGGCTCACTCCCAGGAGCCGCAATGCTAGGAATGCGGAGAGGACGAGCAACCGTCTCCTTCCTCCTCTTGCGAAGGGAAACTTCCTTCAGAGCAGAAGCCCGTCGCTTCCCAGAAGGGACTACCAAAGCCCCCGCAGGCAGAGGCACTTCGCACCTCGGTACCGATACCAGAGGCTCGTCCGGAATACCAGACTCCTCACCTTTGTCCGAAGAAACCGAAGGGACGTCAACTCTTCCCCCAGGCTTGGGAGAAGGCACCCGGAAGCTTCCACGCACGTCAAAATCACGATAGAAGGTGTTAATCGCCATGTAAAACTGGGCGTAAGAATGGAGAATGCGAAGCTCCGTGGAGGTTGTAACGACCGGCACAATGAAGGTTGCCCTCGTACAACCCATGAGGAAATATCGCCACCCTCTAGCTCCATCAATGAGTCCGCCCCTGGACCTAAAGCTGGTAATGGCATTGCCCACATGCAGCTGATCGTACCCAAACTGCCTGGCAAACCGACTAGGCAAGTAGGGCTCAAAGAAGCAGTGATCTTCGCTCCTGTACAACAGATGGAAGGGCCTAATACAGACCAACCAGTTAAAAGCTTTCGGGGAAAGGTCGGTCTTCTCTCCACCTGAATCCTCAAGCCGCACCCCTGATTGATTGCGATGCACGGGGGGAGCAGTACAAAGGAGCTTCCAACCGTGGCTGAGGTTCAACACCAGCCGGCAGTCTAAAACTGTGCTCACATTCCAGGAGGAATCCTTGTAATTCAGCAAGAATATACCCCCCGAGCTGCTACCGGACCCAGGAGACATCACCCGGGGATTGTGGAGAATCAACCATCCCATCAAGTATAGGTATGGTAATTCCACCCTGGGAAAACTCTCACGTCGAGCTTCGTCGACGAGCAACCCGTCAGTTATGGCTCTCAAGCCAGCCTGTATACGGCACACCATGGCAGGAAGCAAGCCCAATCTTGCCCCAAACACCAGGCGCACTGCCGGCCACAGGATGTTTCGGTGAATGCGGTCCACGGACGCGGTACCTGGCACCACTACTCGGCGCAACCATATGGAGAGGAAACCAGCCAGCTGGACTTCCTTAGACAAAGGCCTGTGACAACGCCTCAAGTAACTACAGGCCTTGGTGCCTTCCGGGTACTTTCCTACCCCCTCGACAAGAATTTGATCCGGAGCTTCAGCCTCCTCCATAAGAGTCTCCACAACCTGGGCACTAAGCACGCCCAAATAGTTCACGGGCTCATTCTTGCCACCCGAGGCTTTCTCCGACCTGGCAGCCCTGGCTCGATGGAAGAAGAGGTAGGACATCCACTTGGTGGTGTGAGCCAAATCAGAAGGCTCGTTATAAAAGGCGGTACACGCGAAGTATTGACACATCAGCTCCTGATATACTTCTGCCACCCGAGGGTCCAAATCCCCAAACTCCCGGTTGGTGGGAACATACTCTTCATATGGAGTATCCCTCATCGACAGTCTCGAGACAACTGCCATCTCGTGGAGCGCCAATCCCAACTCCCCCAGTGGAGTGGCAAAGGTCCCGATGAGCGGAATGTACCGCTCCATCAGCGCCAGGAACAAATTGGGGTTCGGAGGCAACCCGACGCTCGTCGCACTCACAGCGGCATATAGTCCAATGCCCTCCAACTCTCTCTGGAAGTGCTTCAAGGCCTAGTCAACTAGGCATCTCCATCGGGAGTTCGTTGGGGCGATCCACCCATTGCACCGAGGATTCTTCTTGGGATATACCCCACCTCGACCCGTGAAGTCGTTGCAGAAGGTCGGCAATTGGACCGGCTGGATCACCAAGCTATCTTCACTTGGAACACTGCCCGGGCACAGTCCTCTGAACAATGTCACAACGCCGGAGGGGCGACTGACGAATGACCCAGCTCCTTTCAGATGAAAAATCTTCCCCGGCTTGCCGTGAAGATCAGGAGTCAGCATCCATGACATCTTCCTAGGATGCGTCGCATGGAAGAAGGCTGAGATGGGATAATCCCTCGGCATCGTTGGCAGGTACAAAACCAAATTCCCGGCTGAGAAGACCCAGGGCTCCCTCTTAGGCTTCGTTTGGGACTGTTTGTCGATCATGTCCCCAAAAAGGAAAGCCGGCTTTACGTACGGCTCCCCGTCTACATAAGTCAGAGGCTCCCCGTTGATCATGCTCAGCAGCATTCGCTCGCCCTGAGCTGATATTAAGACCCTCCTTCCTTCAGGGTACTGGGGTCCGGAAATAGGGAATGACACGTGGGACAGATCCTCCAGGTAGTTCGAGTGCAGCATCCCAGCAGCGGAGCCTATCACCTCGGCCAGTGGAGACTCACCCAAGTCAACTACAAAAGTGCAAGAAAAAATACGTCATCACAAGTCTTGCACGAACATACTGACCGAAAGAAACAACAGTCTATGCTCTAGGCAGGATTGTGCATGTCACGCCCCAGTCCCAAAATACCGTGGGACCAGACGCGTGATAATGGCCAGCAGCACGCACCGATGGACAACCCAATTTAATGGATCCACCAGGGCATACTTAAGCTGTAAAATAACAAGTCTACGACAATCATGGCACAACTAATCTCATCCACACAAGAAATAAACATGATCCGCAGAGTAAATAAGGAATGTAAATCATCAGCTAATCTCAACCAAGTACTTCGGGGAAATAACCTGATAAATATCTAATACATTGGTTCAACAGAACAGAAAGTAAATGACTGAAATAAATAATAAATACTGAGCATGAAACATGGATGCTCAGGAGAAGTCCTCGGCTAACACCTCTTCCTCGGATGGCGGTACAACTCCTGGATCAGCTCCTGCTCCGGTCCCGTATATCTCGGGGTAGATCTCGTCCTCAAATCCTGGGGACATAATCCGGATCCAGGTCCTCAGGGGACATAGCAAGGTACAAGAAAGCTCAAGCCAAAATAAATGTAGTACAGAAAATAAATAGAATAAGTAGGGCAAGTAAGTAACCATCTAAGTGAAAATACAAGTGAGAGCAACACGAGTACTCAGGCTGTGCCACTACAAGCTCTGTGTCGGGGAGCCGGTAGTGGTAATAACCGGTAGTGGGTCTAGCTCTGCTCCGAGAGTCTACGATCTCTTAATAATAGTGGATGTATATATATATAGAACAGCCTGTAGCCTGTGTGTCTCTCCCCACCCAATGTAACCACGCATATCATGACCACAACGTCTCATGCCCATGTCACGCGGGATCATAGCTAATGCAACCAGTCATACTATATCTAAGCATATAATGTCCATGTCTTGTATCCTATACAGAATCACCACGAATATCTCGGAAAAATCCTGTCTCATGAATAGTGTCATGTGTCCTGGGTCATAATGTACTTGGTAAGACAAGTACGAGAATATAAAGTGTCACGTATGTCCATCTCTAGATGACAGTACCCAACACTGCGTACAGTGTTGGCACCCGACTGATAATCGGACGCTAAGTACGTCACATGGTCCTAGGTTGAGCATGCACAGAAATATAATAAAGCAAGGAAAATATATATAAAGACTGCAAAGTTTGGCAAGGTACACTTGCCTGATGTCTAGGTATCAACAACTATCCCTGTATCAATGGATCCGGTAGGTACTACTCCAAAAGCTGTAACAAACATCACCAATAGTCTCAGAAGGTATCAAACTACTAGAAATGCCTGTCCTTACGTCCAATTTGGACTCAGGGGCAAAAAAGTCATTTTCGGGCCAAAGCGGGGTCCATATGTGGGCCACTTTGTACCGAAAAGTGCGTCAGGGTAAAAGGTCTCCAAATTCTGCAAACTTAGTGTCTACAAGTCAGGAACGATGATACGAACCCAACAAAACTTCCAGAATTGGATTCCGATGAGCCGTTCACAAAATCACCCGTCAGGTGGAGCCGGTGGGGCCCACGATACGCGATTTTGTCAACGTTCTCAGAATCGGACCAAACTTGGGTCACAGGTCCAGCGTATTGCTACGAGTCCGATGGCGCAAGTTTTGTCTCGATCCGATGTGTGTACACAAAGTTACAGCGTGTTCCAGAAAGGTCGGATATGGGGTGTCGTCGGCGAATACGCATTGATTCCGGGGTGCACGCACCTCTGAATCCACTTCCGTGAAATCTCACACGACCGTATCGACGACGCGCACGATTCGGTAAAGACCGCGTGTGACCAAGTCGTCCCGTTTGGCGGGGCGCACTCAGTTCTGGGGTGAAACGGGGTATTATTTTTTCCTATTTTTGGATCGCGATGTACGATCACCACAGGACGCGATGCACCGAGCGATTTGCTCGGGCACCGAGAGGGTTATACAGTCTACGCATCGCAACTGACGGAATCGAATTCGGAGTTACGAGGCAAGAGATATCAGTACCTGAACAGAGCTCCGTGAATCTGAGTTTTCACGCATCCGAACGTCACTTTGTGTCCTGGTCGTGTCCTCGCGTGCTGCTTGGGTCCGAATCGACTTCTCTCGTGTCCGCTGAGATTCAGAGTCGACTCTAAGGTTTGACTCGGGTCAGCGGGGCTTTGCGTGGGAAGCGTCGGAGTCGGGTCGACGGGGGAGGTCTGGGCAGCGGTATCGCGGGTTCGGCGGTTCGGCGAGTATGGAGGGTCGCTGCTCTGGCCTGGATGGTTGGGTCAAACTGACCGGAGAGGGACAGCACTGCCCCGGCCGTTGGGTTGCTCGGACAGCCGCGGGATCGCTGTGCCGGTTGGGGAGCGTTGTACAGCCGGAGTGCCAGGCGGAGGGGAGAGATCCGGGAGGGGTTGACGGGGTCGCGAGCGGTGGGAGGAGAGAACAGGGAGGGAGGAGATGATCGCTCCGGCGGGTTGAGGCCTAGGTCGACGGTGGAGTCGGCACAGGGAAGGAGTTGCTGTACGTAAGGGTGAAGGAGTCGGCTGAAATATTTTAGGTTTTGCTTTGTGATTAAAACTAATGAAAGGAATTAGAGAGATATTTATACACATGTGGGTTTCTTATAGGTTGAGGGTTGCTC
Source organism: Iris macrosiphon (assembly GCA_036927795.1). Taxonomy (NCBI): domain Eukaryota; kingdom Viridiplantae; phylum Streptophyta; class Magnoliopsida; order Asparagales; family Iridaceae; genus Iris; species Iris macrosiphon. The sequence goes on along the minus strand of JAYESA010000015.1, from coordinate 133,694,086 downwards.
TAGGATTTGGGCTTGGTTAACCCTTCTTAGGATCAGGCCTCGGTCTAGACCTAGGATTTTGGGCTGGGTCAATGCTCCTAGGGCTTGGGCTTCATTTCTCCTGGGAACGTTTGGCACGGTTTCTAATTCGGTTTAATTCTATTATTTCTTTTAGAGCCTTTAAAAGAATTCCGGAGTCCAATAAATTCACCGAAAAATACCATAGGTCCGGTTTTCCATTTTACACAATAATTTATTACTTCCAGAATATTTTAACACCCTTTGGCCACACTCAAAATTTCTTTAAATCACAATCGTCTTTGTTTTAATTTCCAGAAAATACCAAAATCGAAGTAACTCATTTTAAAATTTATTCTCAAAAATTCAGGAGGTTTACAATCTTCCCTCCTTAAAAGGATTGCGTCCTCGCAATCAAAGAGTAAGCTACCAAAAGAATTATGGAAATACAAGTTGCTTAGTTTACAACTGCCTCCTCAAACAAGTGGGGGTATCGCTGGCGCATAACATCTTCTCGTTCCCAAGTCGATTCTCCAGGGGAATGATGTTTCCATGCTACACGGACTAGTCTGATGGTCTGTCCCCGCAATGTCTTCTCACTGACGTCGAGGATGCCAACTGGTTGTTCCTCGTATCTCAAGCTTGGGCCTACTGCGATTTTTGAATGATCGACTACGTGACTTGGGTCGGTCATGTACCTTACTGTGAGACGTGAAATACGTTATGCACTCCCTCTAAAGATGGAGGTAATACAAGCCGATAAGTCACCTCACCAACGCGCTCTAGACTGTCAAATGGCCCAATATACCTTGGGCTCAACTTGCCTCTGCTTCCGAATCTGATAGTACCACGAGTGGACGAAATCCTCAAGAACACGTGCTCTCCTTCTTTGAACTCTAGGGGACGTCTGTGCATATCTGCCCAATGCTTCTGTCTGTCTTGAGCTGCTTGAAGATGATTCTGAATCTGTTTTACCTTTTCCACTGTCTGAGTTACCAATTCTGGGCCCAGTATTTGACGTTCGCCAACGTCACTCCAACATATAGGCGATCTGCACTTCCTTCCGTATAAAGCTTCAAATGGTGCCATCTGGATGCTGGCCTGATAACTGTTGTTGTAGGAGAACTCCACTAAGTGCAAATGATCTTTCCAAGATCCTCCAAAGTCTAGCATACATGATCGTAATATGTCCTCCAATATCTGAATGGTGCGCTCCGATTGGCCATCTGTCTGTGGGTGGTATGCCGTACTGAATTTGAGTCTGGTGCCCAGACTCTCTTGCATGCTCCTCCAGAAATGAGAGGTAAATCTAGAATCTCGATCAGATACAATACTAACAGGCACTCCATGTAGTTTGACAATTTGTCGCATATACATGTCAGCTAGTACCTCTGTGGACTGTCCAACTCTAAATGGCAAAGTATGCCGATTTAGTGAGTCAATCCACTATAACCCATACTGCATCTCTTCCGCTGGGGCTCTTCGGAAATCCTGTGACAAAATCCATCGTGATGTGCTTTTACTTCCATTCTGGTATCGGAAGCGGCTGTAACATGCCTGCAGTCCTCTGATGCTCGGCCTTTACTTGCTGACATACTAAGCATTTGGCCACAAATCTCGCAATCTCTCTTTTCATTCCATGCCACCAGTAATACTGTCTCAAGTCTCGGTATATTTTGGTTCCTCCTGGGTGAACAGAGTATATAGAGCTATGTGCTTCAGTCATTAACTCTTGCCTCAATTCTCCATTTGGAACATACAGGCGATTTCCAAACCTCAATGTCCCGTCTTCGTGTATGCGAAGTCCTGTCTGCATGCCTGCTTCTGTCCTCTCTTTTAACCTTTTAAATCTAGCATCGGTGGGCAATGCCTCTTTAATCTTCTCCACGAGTGATGACTTAATTTCAAGATTAGCCATCAAGCCATTCTGTCCTGGTAAGACAACCTCTATCTGCAGCTCTTGTAGATCTTTCAATAGCTCGGGCTGCATCGTTAAGAAATAAGCCGTAGGCTTCCTGCTGAGCGCATCTGCAACAAAATTTACCTTTCCCGGATGATACTGCAGATCGATGTCAAAATCTACCATCAATTCAAGCCAGCATCTCTGTCTCATGTTTAGCTCCTTCTGAGTATATACATACTTCAGACTCTTGTGATCGGTGAAGATTTCTACCCTTTCCCCATAAAGGTAGTGCCTCCATATCTTCAATGCAAATATAACTGCTGCTAACTCCAGATCGTGTGTCGGGTAGTTCTTCTCGTGAACCTTCAACTGTCTCGATGCATAAGCAATGACTTTGCCATGTTGCATCAAAACATATCCCAATCCGCTACCTGATGCATCACTGTAAACAACAAAACCTCCTGACCCTGAAGGAAGAGTCAAGACAGGTGCTGTTGTTAATCTTCTCTTCAACTCTTCGAAGGCCTTCTGGCAGTCTTCGGTCCATACAAACTCCTGGTCTTTACGTGTCAGCTTCGTCATCGGTTCTGCAATCCTCGAGAAATTTTCTACAAACCTTCGGTAATATCCCGCAAGTCCGAGAAAACTTCTCACCTCTGCAACTGATGTGGGTGTAGGCCAAGTCTCTATCGCCGCAACTTTCTCTGGATCCACAGAAAGTCCTTCTCCTGATATGATATGTCCCAAGAAAGGCACTTTGTCCATACAGAACTCACACTTACTGAGTTTGGCGTATAACTTCTCCTGTCTCAAGGTCTCCAACACGATTCTGAGATGCTCCTCGTGCTCTTCGTAGCTCTTGGAATATATGAGGATGTCGTCAATAAACACCACCACGAATTTATCCAAGAACTGATGGAAGACTCTGTTCATTAAGCTCATAAACACTGCTGGCGCGTTGGTTAAACTAAACGGCATCACCAAGAACTCATAATGTCCATACTTGGTCCTGAAAGCTGTCTTCGGTATGTCTTCCTTCCTTACTTTGATCTGATGGTAGCCGGATCTAAGGTCAATCTTCGAGAATACCCTTGCACCACTCAATTGATCGAATAGGTCATCAATGCGTGGCAAGGGATACCTGTTCTTGGTGGTCACAGCATTCAGTGCCCTGTAGTCAATGCATAACCATACTGTTCCATCCTTCTTCGGCATAAATAATATGGGTGCTCCCCAAGGTGAAACACTGGGCCGAATGAAACCCTTCTCCAGAAGATCATCAACCTGTTCTTTCAACTCTACTAACTCCTTAGGTGCTAGCCGATATACCGATGAAGTGATAGGCTCTGCTCCTGGAGTTAAGTCTATTATGAATTATATTTCCCGATCAGGTGGTAAACCTGGAAGATCATCGGGAAATACATCCACAAACTCAGATATGACTCTTGGGTAACCTGTCTCCTCTTCTACAGATAATACCCTAAGAGTAGGCTGAGCTCCTTGCTCTACTGCTCCTCGAAGAAACTTGAATTCTGGATGTCCAGGCGGTCTAAATATAACCCGCCCAAGTCGACAATCAAGAGTCGCATGGTACTGACTCAACCAGTCCATACCAAGTACGACATCATAGTCCGGCATAGAAAAGATCAGAAATTGAGCTCGCATTTCTCTGCCACAAACTAGTACAGAACATGATCTACAGACGTCACTAACCGAAATAATTCCACCTCCCGTAAGAATTCTCTTCATCTTCGAAAGGGGTGCGGTAGCTACTCTATGGGTGGCTACAAAGCTAGCTGCTATAAATAAATGCGATGCTCCAGAATCAAATAATGCTACAGCTGGTAATGAAGCTACTAAAATAGTACCTGCGATGACCTCGCCTGCTGTAGCCTCCTGCTCGACAGCTAAGGTGAATGCCTGGCCTCGACCTTGAGCTGGTCCTCTCTGCTGCTGCTGTTGCTGAAATAGGGATGCCTGCGGTGCCAGTGGTGGTCTCTGCTGGTAGCCTCCTGTAGCTGGTGGTCTGACTCCTCCAGCTCCTGTCTGCTGTGCTCCTACTGCTCCTGTAGCTGGTCGTGGTGCAGGTAAAGCTAGCCTCGGTGCTCCGTCTCTGCGTTCTGAACAGTCCCTAGAAAAGTACTGGTTGGATCCGCAGCTCAGACATAGTCCCAACTTACGTCTGCATTCCTTCTCAATGTGTCCTACTTTGCCGCAGTGGTGACAAGTAGGAAGAGGTCTGTCCCTGTGTGCTGCTCTTTCTGGTATACTCCTCTGAAATCTTTTCGCAGAATCTCCTGGTGCTGTCTTGGATGGTGCGGATGGGTTTGGCCTTTTCAGATTCGATTCCCTTCTAGTGACGCGCTCCATGCGTCGTGCTGCTACAAGGACCTCAGTATAAGATATAGGTGCGACTGAGCCAATTAATCTCTAAAGCTCGAACTTTAGTCCATCAAAGAACTTTTCAGCTTTTTCTTCCTCTATCGAGATCAATGTCGGAGCGAAGCGACTTAGGCGTATAAACTCTGCATTGTATTCCTCCACTGTCATACTGCCTTGGATGAGGCGGTTGAACTTGTCTCTGAGCTCTGATCGTGCAACTGCCGGAATGTACATCTCTTGGAAGAGTCTGGAGAACTCTTCCCAAGTGACTCGGTCCTGTCCGAGCCTCCTCTCTTCTGCTAGCCACCAGTGATGCGTATTATCAGTTAACTGTATTCTGACTGCAGTCATCTACTTCTCTCTTGGTAGTTCAGCGGCTTCCAACTGATGCTGTATGTTTGTGAGCCATTCATGAACTTTCGTCGGCCCTTCTTTGCCAGAAAATGTACGAGGCTTGAGATGACGGAAATCGGTGATAGATTCCGTCGCTGTTCGCCTCGTTGGAGGATTTGCCTGCTCCAATATGGACACCAGACTGGTCCTCAGATACTCTGCCTCCTGGCGATGGGCCTCTTGCTGAATCTGCTGCTGGGCCTGCATCATGGCATACATCATCTGGAATATCTGTTGCCCGTCCATGGCTTATTCGGGCGGGAAAACTGGCATCTGGGGAGTGAACTGTGGTGGAGGTGGGATGTCATCTCTCCGGAACCTTGGATTAGGTTGACCGGTCTGATCGCTCTGCGATGCTTGTCCTCCATCCCCTGGGGTCACTCCGTCTGTATATGTAACCACAGCGTCGTGTGACGTATCCAATAGAATCTTGTCTCCGTTCCTAGGATCCATTACTCTGCAATCAAAAGATAAACTGTAAGAAGGCACAGAGGAATCAACACAGGATATAGTTCAAGTAACAATTTCGAGTTCGATATAGAGTTCAATAATGGTTTAATTAATGGATGAGATCCTATAACTTATCCTATTCTTAGGGCAGGCTGGTTCGGTCCCTAAGTTAAAACTGAACAATTTAGTCGTAGACCTACATGAGCCACCACAAAAACTATGTCACGCCCCAGTCCCAAAATACCGTGGGACCAGACGCGTGATAATGGCCAGCAGCACACACCGATGGACAACCCAATTTAATGGATCCACCAGGGCATACTTAAGCTGTAAAATAACAAGTCTACGACAATCATGGCACAACTAATCTCATCCACACAAGAAATAAACATGATCCGCAGAGTAAATAAGGAATGTAAATCATCAGCTAGTCTTAACCAAGTACTTCAGGGAAATAACCCGATAAATATCTAATACATTGGTTCAACAGAACAGAAAGTAAATGACTGAAATAAATAATAAATACTGAGCATGAAACATGGATGCTCAGGAGAAGTCCTCGGCTAACACCTCATCCTCGGATGGCGGTACAACTCCTGGATCAGCTCTTGTTCCGGTCCCGTATATCTCGGGGTAGATCTCGTCCTCAAATCCTGGGGACATAATCCGGATCCAGGTCCTCAGGGGACATAGCAAGGTACAAGAAAGCTCAAGCCAAAATAAATGTAGTGCAGAAAATAAATAGAATAAGTAGGACAAGTAAGTAACCATCTAAGTGAAAATGCAAGTGAGAGCAACACGAGTACTCAGGCTGTGCCACTACAAGCTCTGTGTCGGGGAGCCGGTAGTGGTAATAACCGGTAGTGGGTCTAGCTCTACTCCAAGAGTCTACGACCTCTCAATAATAGTGGATGTATATATATATGGAACAGCCTGTAGCCTGTGTGTCTCTCCCCACCCAATGTAACCACGCATATCATGACCACAACGTCTCATGCCCATGTCACGCGGGATCATAGCTAATGCAACCAGTCATACTATATCTAAGCATATAATATCCATGTCCTGTATCCTATACAGAATCACCACGAATATCTCGGGAAAATCCTGTCTCATGAATAGTGTCATGTGTCCTGGGTCATAATGTACTTGGTAAGACAAGTACGAGAATATAAAGTGTCACGTATGTCCATCTCTAGATGACAGTACCCAACACTACGTACAGTGTTGGCACCCGACTGATAATCGGACGCTAAGTATGTCACACGGTCCTAGGTTGAGCATGCACAAAAATATAATAAAGCAAGAAAAATATATATAAAGACTGTAAAGTTTGCCAAGGTACACTTGCCTGATGTCTGGGTATCAACAACTGTCCCTGTATCAATGGATCCGGTAGGTACTTTTCCAAAAGCTGTAACAAACATCACCAATAGTCTCAGAAGGTATCAAACTGCTAGAAATGCATGTCCTTACGTCCAATTTGGACTCAGGAGCAAAAAAGTCATTTTCGGGCCAAAGCGGGATCCATATGTGGGCCACTTTGTACCGAAAAGCGCGTCATGGTAAAAGGTCTCCAAATTTTGCAAACTCAGTGTCTACAAGTCAGGAACGATGATACGAACCCAACAAAACTTCCAGAATTGGATTCCGATGAGCCGTTCACAAAATCACCCGTCAGGTGGAGCCGGTGGGGCCCACGATACGCGATTTTGTCAAACTTCTCAGAATCGGACCAAACTTGGGTCACAGGACCAGCGTATTGCTACGAGTCCGATGGCATAAGTTTCATCTCGATTCGATGTGTGTACACAAAGTTACAGCGTATTCTAAAAAGGTCGGATACGGGGTGTCGTCGGCGGATACGCGTTGATTCCGGGGTGCACGCACCTCTGAATCCACTTCCGCGAAATCCCACACGACCGTATCGACGACGCGCACGGTTCGGTAAAGACCGCGTGCGACCAAGTCGTCCCGTTTGGCGGGGCGCACTCAGTTCTGGGTAAAACGGGGTATTATTTTTCCTGTTTTTGGATCGCGGTGTGCGATCACCACAGGACGCGATGCACCGAGCGATTTGCACAAGCACCGAGAGGGTTATACAGTCTATGCATAGAAACTGACGGAATCGAATTCGGAGTTGCGAGGCGAGAGATATCAGTACCTGAACAGAGCTCCGTGAATCTGAGTTTTCACGCGTCCGAACGTCACTTTGTGTCCTGGTCGTGTCCTCGCGTGCTGCTTGCGTCCGAATCGACTTCTCTCGTGTCCGCTGAGATTCAGAGTCGACTCTAAGGTTTGACTCGGGTCAGCGGGGCTTTGCGTGGGAAGCGTCGGAGTCGGGTCGACGGGGGAGGTCTGGGCAGCGGTATCGCGGGTTCGGCGGTTCGGCGAGTATGGAGGGTCGCTGCTCTGGCCTGGATGGTTGGGTCGAACTGACCGGAGAGGGACGGAACTGCCCCGGCCGTTGGGTTGCTCGGACAACCGCGGGATCGCTGTGCCGGTTGGGGAGCGTTGTACAGCCGGAGTGCCAAGCGGAGGGGAGAGATCCAGGAGGGGTTGACGGGGTCGCGGGCGGTGGGAGGAGAGAACAGGGAGGGAGGAGATGATCGCTCCGGCGGGTTGAGGCCTAGGTCGACGGTGGAGTCGGCACAGGGAAGGAGTTGCTGTACGTAAGGGTGAAGGAGTCGGCTGAAATATTTTAGGTTTTGCTTTGTGATTAAAACTAATGAAAGGAATTAGAGAGATATTTATACACATGTGGGTTTCTTATAGGTTGAGGGTTGCTCTAGGATTTGGGCTTGGTCAACCCTTCTTAGGATCGGGCCTCGGTCTAGACCTAGGATTTTGGGCTGGGTCAATGCTCCTAGGGCTTGGGCTTCAGTTCTCCTGGGAACGTTTGGCACGGTTTCTAATTCGGTTTAATTCTATTATTGCTTTTAGAGCCTTTAAAAGAATTCCAGAGTCCAATAAATTCACCGAAAAATACCATAGGTCCGGTTTTCCATTTTACACAATAATTTATTACTTCCAGAATATTTTAACACCCTTTGGCCACACTCAAAATTTCTTTAAATCACAATCGTCTTTGTTTTAATTTCCAAAAAATACCAAAATCGAAGTAACTCATTTTAAAATTTATTCTCAAAAATTTAGGGGGTTTACAGTGCAAATCTGGCAATTTTACGCCGGAGGCTCCCCCACAAGCGTAAAATTCAAATTTTACGATATACCCCAATTTTCGGTAGCCAGAGCTTCTACGCTCAGAACTACGAAAATATGGAGTCTTTACGCTGACACATTAGAAATGTGGGCATAAAAGATGAAAACGCCTCCGTGCATCATCTTCCTCAAGAAGAGGCTATCAGCACAGAAGACGACCTAGCGCGGTCACGTTCAACGTGTGCGAAGGATTTTTTGTCGTTTTTGTCACCCGGAGGCTTTACCTCTAAGACCGGGTGCACTGCTCGTCGGCAGGACACTTCGCTCAGAAGGAAGTTCGCCTTGACCAACCAAAGACTCCCTCGCTGGGGCGGAAGAATGAGAAGAGGAACCTATACCCTTTCCCTTGGTGGAGGAGGTCTGTTTCGACGCCATTTTTCTGAAGACTCGAGATGCTCAGAGAGAGAACGAAAAAAAACTCGAACAGTCGAAAGCTCTCTTTCGCAGAAGACGGATAAAAAGTTTCTCTCTCAGAAAACTTGGAATATATATAGAGTTCGGGCCGACTCCTCGAATCCTCAGATGGACTCCTCGAGACCCTAACCAAATCTCGTAAAATTAAATAATGGGTTATGATTGGATGCCACGTCAGCCCACTAACCTTGAAAGACGGACAGTCAGCAAATTTGAAAAGTTTTTCGTGCAAAGACGGTTCAGCAGGTCCTACGCTGAAGGAGCTTTCTACGCTCGACAGCAACAGATCTACGGTTTTACGCTCGCAAGCTATAAGTCTATGGTTTTACGCCCGGATGCCTTTGTGCTCAGTAGCTTTTACGCTCGAGAGGCCACAAATCTACGACTTTACGCTCAGCAGATACCAAATCGATGATCTCACGCTCGGTGGCGCTCAGTTTACGCTCAGAAGCAACAGATCCGCAAGACTTCACGCTCGAAGAAATTTTCTTTTCAGGAGCTACAAATATACATTTCTACGCTGAAGGAGCTTCCTACGCTCGACCGCTACGAATCTACAAACTTTACGTTCGACAGCTACAAGTCAGGTTTTTGGCCCGGATGCCTTTGTGCTCAGTAGATTTTATGCTCGAGAGGCCACAAACCCATGACTTCACGCACAGGAACTACAAGTCTACGATTTTACGCTCGATGGTGTTCTACGCTCACAGGCTACAGATATACAGTTCTACGCTAAAGGAGCTTCCTACGCTCGACGGCTACGAATCTACAACTTTACGTTCGACAGCTACAAGTCAGGTTTTTGGCCCGGATGCCTTTGTGCTCAGTAGCTTTTATGCTCGAGAGGCCACAAAACCCATGACTTCACGCACAGGAACTACAAGTCTACGATTTCACGCTCGACGGTATTTTACGCCCGGAGGCTACAGACTGATGATTTCTCGCTCCACGACTTTCCGTATTTTCGAACGGTCCCCAAGACGGTCAATTACAGGAGTTCACACAGAAGATACTCCTCTTTGGCCTCAACATATCCCAAGTACCCGAAATATACAAGAGTTCAAACATTAAGAAATTACTCTTCTCGGGTCAAATGGAGGTTCATCCAAACTCCAGTCTGAATATCTCGTCTATCAAAAGATGGCAACTCAGTTTTTGACAGCCATTCCTCGACCCTGTTCCAAGGGATTTTCGAGAAGTCACTCTTGAAGGAGAAGACTGAACAAAAATTCTGTTTATCAGAAGTTCAGAGCTCTACGCGGTTCCTCAGTCCCAGCAACAGGACAGTTCTAAGATGTTCAAAAATGCTCTACAGCGTTCTATGGACTACTCGCTATGCGTAAAGGACAGGACCTAGCACTCTTTCTACAGAGTCGGCGTATAGATTCAGACGTGTTGAAGCTGCACATATTCAGACTTCACAGCAACATATGGCAAGATGATCATATGAAGAAGAAAGACGATTTTTATTAAAGATCAAAATCATGATTACATATGAGGAAAATCCAATCTACAAGGGTTTTCTTTTCATTTTCATGATTACATCTGAGGGAAACTCCGTCTACAAAGGAGATACCCCCTCGTCGTCTGAAGATTGCCCAGAAGCTGTTCTGACAGGTTCTCGCTGGGCTTCAATTCTTCATCCATCTTCTCCAGCAGACAGTCGGTTGCCGCAAACCGACTGACATGGCAATGATCAACGGCGGGCGGATACAGAACTGGGCCTGCATAGATTTTACAGATTCCATGCTCCGTGCATCGATCAATCCGGGACAGAACGAGTCTGTCTGACTCTCACCTCCCAGAGGGCATCAAGAGAAGGCGCGGCATGCCAGCCGCTGTGGTCAAATACGACCCTTCCTCTCTCCTGGGGCAACGCCATACAAAGTTGCTGATTATCCCGAGCAAGGGAGGCTAAGATATCCTTCCATGATCCATCGTTGCAGTGGACACTTGCTCGAAGATGTCGTCTTTTTCGGCTCCTTATACGCTGGAAGAACATGATCTTCTTCTTCCTCAAATCGACCCGGCGAACTCCGGTGATCATCTCTGCGTGGTGATGAAGATGTGGGGAGAACAGGCTAACTCCCCCAGCCTTTTATAGGCAAAAGAGATCACAGCGGTCCCCCATAAATCCGCCATAAAGTCTGCACCGACCGTTTCAGCGCTCCACTCAGAAACGTTTTGAGTTACGAGGGGCCATTCATGCTTCGTTCAAAGCGTTTCAAATTCCAAGGAATTTAAAAGCTCTGAAGGGGGTCTTGTAGAAGCATAAAAAATACGCTGGGAAGAGCTACTGGCGTGCTGTCGTAGGCACCCAAAAATAAAACCTTTACTCTTGAAATAATATGTAGTAGTGAGAGTAAGGATCGTTCCTACGAAGAGTAATTAGTTTGATCTTTATGCTATGTAAAATAAGATTGGGGGAGAGTTTTTATCAAAAGAAAATTAAGAAGAGCTAAAAACAATTAAAGTATTAAAACAATCAAAGAAATAAATATTGGTCTCAGTCAACATCCACCATTGGAATCTTAAAACTGATCATCGATGCAAGTATATATTAATTCATACTTTGAATATTCATCGTTGGAATTATTTTCCTATCTCCTTCAGCCATAATTAATTAAAAACAAGCGATCTAATTAACCTTAACTACTAAATAACCCCAGACAAGCGCTAAAGGTTTAATCTAGTAGCGTATTAAACTCGATGAGATCGATGAAGCAAAATAACACAAGCACACGCGGTTGCATTTAATTTTGTCAAAAAATTTTCTCCTAAGATCTAATAAAACAAAGCAGTTCATTAAATCTTGGTTGCTTCACAAATTAGAGGGATCGAACAATTACGGATTCGATATCTAATTTAGCATTAGATTGTCATGAATAATAAACTAGTATGCATCCTAGTCATTAAACAAGATAATCATAAAAATATGCATAAGAAAACATTCGATACTTAAAGCACAAATCAAAAATATAAACACAAATTAGATCTCACAAGTTTTTATTCATTCCGAGGCTTCCGTTTTCTTCGACCAACAAGACTTTTAGCTCCGCATGTTCAAGAAAATTTCAAAAGAATATTGGAGAAGAGGAAGAAGAGTTGTGGGTTCTTTCCCCATTTCCTCCTGATCTCTATCCCTTTTATAGACTCTAAATTAGTGTTTGAAGATCACAATATCTTCCCATAAATCCTCTAATAGTTACAACAACCCAAACAATAAAATAAAATCTTTGAATAAGTTGGGAAATGGTTATTTCAGCTCCACTTTTTGTGCACAGCATAGTTGACTCAATCTTCAAGCATGATTTGTTCCATGATGCAGCCAGAATATCGAGAAACTCAAAACAGCAAAATTGTACCTCTATCACTTAGCTTTCCGAATCAATTTGGATCAGCTCAATTGGAATTCGGATGAGCAAGTTATGACTATTTTTCTACAAGGTGTCAGAACTGTCCAGAATTGATAATTAGCTCCATTTTGCTTTTAGTGACTCCAATTGCATCCTAGATCAAAATATAAAAGTAATAAGTATCTTTAGACATTAAATGAGCATAAAGAAGTATATATTAAGGAATAAAAATATAATATTTTATGTTCTCATCAGCTACACAGCCTCTTGATACAGAGCAGCGTAAGCAGAGGCCTTCAGAGCCATCAGGCGTACAACAGAGTTTTCTCCGCTAAAATACAGCGTGAAGAATAAAGCTCAAAGGACCATCCGCATAAGTGCAGTACGTCCAGGCCGCTCTAGCGTGAAACAGAGTTCTTCATCGCCTCCATGCGTAAAACTCAACCGCTCTCAAAGCAGCGTGATAGCGTACGAGAAACGCTTTATCTTTCCCGAAATGAACCTGTCAAGTCATGCAGTGAATCTGACCTCTGACTCCTGACAAAAGGTGATGCACGGCTACCTAGACGATGGCTGGAAACGATGGCAGACCTCTGGGGACGCGTTCCACAGTATGATGGCGGATCTCACCATTTAATACCGAGAATTTGGTAAAACATCCCCAAACCATCGTTTACTGGAGTCCCCTCAGCATAAACCGCTCTTTTGCGTACAAGGAAATACGTTGCCCTATTTTACACAGGCAAACATGAGCTGTTTTACGCTCCGCAGCAGACAAACCGCCTGCCACGTCAAAAGCTGTACTTCGTACTGGATTCGAGGCACGTCTCCACGTCTAATTGCACAGAGCGGTGACAGTTTCTCTCAAAATACGTCTCTGCGATGGGTGCACAGAAGGCCTACAGACCTTCAAAATACGCCTCCGCATTTAATGCATAAGGTGATGACAAATCTCTGCAAGAGATTTGGTTATATCTTCAAAAGCCGTAATTCTGGCTAAGGCATCCACATCAGCACGGTATGCGGCGGCTTCTACGCCCATTCAGGATCTGTGCTCAAGCGGCTTCTACGTCCATTCTGGCACGATATGCAGCGGCTTCTACGCCCATTCAGGATCTGTGCTCAAGCGGCTTCTACGCCCATTATGGCACCATATGCAGCGGCTTCTACGTCCATTCAGGATCTGTGCTCAAGCGGCTTCTACGCCCATTCTGACACCATATGCAGCGGCTTCTACGTCCATTCAGGATCTGTTCTCATGCGGCTTCCACGCCCACTCAGTCTCTACGACTACTCGGCTTCCATGCCTACTCGGCTTCTATGCATATTCGGCTTCTGTGCCTGTTCGGCTTCTACGCCTACTCGGCTCCTATGCCTGTTCGGCTTCTATGCCTGCTCGGCTTCCACGCCTACTCGGCTTCTATGCTTGTTCGGCTTCTATGCCTACTTGGTTTCTATACCATGGTGACGGACATTTGGCTTCTACGCCAACCTCTTCTACACAATGGATACCTACCCGCGTGGCTTTTACGCCATGATCTTAGTAGCAACCGTACGTGTTGTGTCCCCTTAGTTGGACCCACGTCACCCGTTCAGTCAAAAGATTATCTATACTTAGGCATTGGTTACTTTAACCATTGTGTAAAAGGGTATTGTACTTTCCATTCCTCGGTTGCTACACCAACGGAGTGGTCACTGTCACCAAAACTCTATAAATAGAGACCCCTATCAATGGGAAACAAGGTCGAAAAATTGGTCAAGAAACCGATATCAGATCCCAGGTCGGAAAATTCGGTCAAGAGTACCAATATCAGATCCAAGGTCGACAATTGGAGAAGATCGAACAAGGAGGAGAGAGAGAGAGAGAGAGCCCGGAGCTCAGGCAAAGAGCGGGTATCGACGACTTCGGCATCGTGCATCCACCCTCTCCTACAACCTTTGAAGCTGCTACCTGTCTTCCATGGTACTTCTTCAACATCGCGTGGTCCAAGGGCTAAAGTGATCGACCGCAGATCAGACACCTATAGCAATTTATACCCAGATTAAATAAATTATACTCCCACATCCTCGTATAGGATTACATTATACAAGTTTGTTTGTAAACCAAAGGGCACAGGTTTCGCACAAACCCCGTCATTAAAATACACTTTCATTCTTTCGTTTAATACCACAAACAAGATGGCGACTCTGCTGGGGACGTCTTTCTCTTCTGACGAGGAAGTAATTGCTCAACGCGATGCGGTATCTATAGGAACCGTGAAGAAGACGCTGGTCGTTTATTTCGACCAGTCTGCTTACGAAGACATGCTTCGAACCGGGGGTAGCTCTCACTCTCTCTCCGTCCAAGACAACAGAAAGCTGCGCAAAGTGTGGATGCCCAAGACATCCTCAACCATTCCTGTGGACTCTCCGATCTCTCCGACCAATGAGGTGGTAGCATCGCTCCCTCCGTGCCCTGCACGTAAAATTTAGTCTCCCGCTACGCGCGGTACAGACAAAACTTTGGGCAAGGCCTCTGCGCTAACCCAGAAGTATCCACTGTGCTTTACGCGTAGGAACCAGTCTCCCGCTACGCGCGGTACAGACAAAACTTCGGGCAAGGCCTCTGCGCTAACTCAGAAGTATCCACTGTGCTCTACGCGTAGGAATCAGTCTCCCTCTACGTGCGGTACAGACAAAACTTTCGATGGTGCCTCAACACCAAATCGGAAGAACAGATCACGCTCCACGCGCGAAACAACATCTGACTTCTACGGTAAAACAGATGAGCGCAGTGACCTCCGCGAGGGGAAGCAAGCAGGCGAATATTCAACCTCTCGGCCTTTACGCCAGCAAGAGAATAATCTGCCTACCCTCCGGATTACGCGAGAAGCCGATGGCCGACTGAGGAATTTTTGGAAATTTTATACAGTTTTCTATGTTTTTTCTTCTTTCTTTTGGATTCTAATTAGTTATTATTCCTAAAACCTATATATTACTATTATTACTATTATTATTATTATTATTATTATTATTATTATTATTATTATTATTATTATTATTATTATTATTATTATTATTATTATTATTACTAATCCTAATCCCACAACTAATCCTAACACCAAACCACCCCAACCCAGCAGCCAACCGACGACCGATTTCCCCTTTCAAAGCTATATATATATATATATATATATATATATATATATATATATATATATCTTAGTTGTATTTCTCAAAACCCTAACCCTAACTCCCAAACCAACCATACTCCTTCCCTCAGCCGTCGGCGCCACCCGGGACCACCGCCTACCGCCCACGACCTCCTGGCAGCGCCTCACGGCCGGCCGAGCCTCACCCGCGCGAACCCGCGCGATAGCAGCCCCCCTCTCGAGCAGTTTTCACGGTTATTTTTCTTCACCATCGATTCATCGTTTCTCGTCCTGTTTGATTTTATGGATAGACAACATAATCACCTTCTAATGCCTTCAAGTAGAATAATTTTAGGATGCTCCAGTCGAGAGAAAAATTGACGTAAAGATGAAAAAAAATCATATTTCGAAACTATCCCAAAACAGTCCAAACACCCATGTTTGCACTCGATTTTCATCCAAACCGTTCGCTGTTTTCAAAATCCACTTAAACACATTTTTATACAAACTAACCAAGTTTATTTCTCTTTAAATAGTTTAATTTATAAAGCTTTATATTCCAGATTATTCTGGTTGAAGTTGGTAAAAAATTATATTTTTAGAACCTAAAAATTTGCGATACAGGGTGTGTTCCATCAAACCAAGCCGCCTCGTCATGTATCAATTGCACCAAAAGGTGCATATGGTATATCCTGACATATGGAATTTTGTAAAAGTTGATTTGGACATGTGTGCACGCTAGAATCAACCCGTATCTGTAAAAAATCTTCTATATCGATGTTTTGTAAAAAAAAAAATTAGTTCGTGTACGCTCATCGGAACGCAACGAAACTTGCGTCAATGGATCCGTGGTATCACAATGGTCATGTGACTCATGTTTCTTCCAATTCCGAGATAGTTGACCGAACTGCCTATTCGCGGTCCCTATAGTTTGACTTGACGAGCGATTTTGTGATCGACTCACCATAATAAAAAATTGGACATACCGTTGAGTTCGTATTGTCGTTTAGGATTTGTTTGACCTATAATTTTTCTAATTTAGAGACCTTTGACCTTAGCACATTTTCAGTGCAAAGTGGGTCACATTTGGACACCGCTTAGGTTAAAAATTACCTTTTTGTCCCTGTGTCCAAATTGGACGAAAGGGTAGTATTTTTTTACTATCTCATTGATTCTAGAAACATTGGTGATGTTTGTTATAGCATCCGGACACATTCGTACATCTTTCTCTCTTTGTGCTATTGTTGACTTGACGTGTTTGCAGCCAGAACATTATCTAAACTCTGCTCTGACACCAGGCAAGATACCTTGCTATATCTACTGTCAGTTTATTTTTATTTCAGGATTTTATTTTATTTTTTCATAAATTATTTTCATATAAACTGTGCTTCTAAACTTGACTTGGGTGCAAACGACGTTGTTCGTCGTATTTCGTAGCTTTTATTATTTATATGCATGTTGACCTAATTTTAGCGGACTACCTCCTAATTGTGGGATAATTTTACATCTCATTGGACCATGACTCCCATATGACACGATATTTCATTATAGGGCACAGAATGCATATTCGACTTCCTACCAATACGTAAGGAACGTGTGACGATTAGAACGTAACTGTTATAATTAGTGTATTAGAGATTCATACAATTACAATACTGGATATGTTGTGTATACGACTTGGTCAGTGTGGGGAGAGGGGAAAGACAAATATTATGCGTATAAGATAGCCAAATCGGTGGCCTTAGTATCCGGATGGAACTTTGGTGATTATTATATCAGATACCCTCTGACGTCGCTGGACGTTACAGATGTTTAGAGAATACGACTATTTTACAGTATATGTACATGACGTTATGAGAAGCCAATAACCACTCATACGCATGAAGGTTGTCTTCTAAATTGCACATTAGATGGTTAGAACACCCTTTGAATATTTATTACTTACTACAGTTTATATAGCTTGCTTCTATATATCTTGTTACGTCCCTCTGAGGACATGGTCCCTTGCCAGGTGTAGACGATCATGACTATTTGTAGGAACAAGGACCATGACTTGCTACTTCAGTCTCTTCCGAGGAGCTCTTCTCTTCGAGATTATTTAGTTCATAGTTGAGTTGCTACTTTCCCTTTTGTTTATTTATTTTAGTAGTTCGATTATGTTTTCTATTCTAGTTTGGTAGTGGATTTGTCTCTACCTGTAAACTCCCTCACCCAAAATAGGTATTTGTGTATATTTTATATTATTATATTTATTATAGATGTTGAATTTATTTAGAGTATTCTCTTAGTTAATTAGAAAATAATTAAATTAGTATATTTACTTATATAAATATTCATTTAGAATTATTTTAGGTTCTTTTTTATTTTTGGAGATTTTTCTAGAATTTGTGGTAATTAAAACTTAGAAAATATAAATTTCTAGGACTTCTATGATTTACTATACGACCATACTTGCATGTCGTTCCTATCAAATATTTATTTTATTTCAAAATATTTAATTATATTTTTTTGTAATTTATTTAGAATTTTAAGAAATTTATTTAGATTTTTGAAATTATTTAGGATTTATTTGGATATATATAGTCTTAATATTAGATAGATGCTAATTTAGTGTTAATAGATATTAATAAAATTTTATAAATTATTTGTATTATCTTTAATTATATTTAAGATTATAAATTATTGAGATAAATTCAAACTCTATTTTAAATTAATTCAAATCCTGAACCTACTATGAAATCAACTTCATGCATATCCTATCCTTATTTAAATTCATCATAATCCTATCCAAATTAACCAATCCTAGTCGTATTTAATTAAGTAGTGTCCACCATTATAAATACCCCATCCTTCATATTTTTCTTCCCCAAATTCCTCTCTTTTTCGTCCAAAAATAGTCAAAATTCGTCATAAATTCAGCCTCATTTTCTACTAGTTATGACGAATTAAAAAGACGATATCTCCTAGCTCCGGACTCCAAACACGCTCCAGTTTTTTTGTTAGAACGATAATGAGGTTAGCTTTCTGATTATATAAATTGCTTTTCTAAATTATGAGTATTAAATTCTGGAAAATTCGTAGAGCACAGCATGTCCGAAAATAGACGTATTTTGATGTATTCGCGATTCCGGGAGAACCAGGAATCAGAATCATGAACCATTTAAAGTTTCGGAAAGATAATGTCGAGATAATCGACATATATTTTTCCTAGAATTTATTTTGAAGTATTTACATACTGTTAATTCTGTAGAACTTCTAGGTTAGAATTTAACCATCGGTGCACAATACAAAAATTTGTATGTGCCATAATTCCCAAACGAATTTGAATTCGGACGAGCCATAAATTCCAGCATATTTTTGAAGCTGAAATCTACAGGAAATCATGCATGAAAGTTGAGTTTGTGTCGGTTGACTTTTCGGTCAACAGATCGCCTCGATTTGCGTGCCATGAGTCTCGAGTTGATAAAATTCAGTTTCTTTGGACAAAATTTAGGAATTAACATAAAAATCAGAATAATAAGATTAAAATAGGATTTTAGAGTAATTATTCCAGAATTAAATAAATTAAAATAAATTATCTTTTGACGTGATAAATTTGTAATGCATAGGCTATTTGGACTGTGACTTGGACTCTGATTCATACCAGCAGCAGGACCCCAGGCAAGATACCTTGCCAAATTGCTTACAGTATTTTGCATGCTTAGTATATTTATGTATATTTATTGCATTTCTATTTATTTATTGCATGTGTAGTTTCTTTCCGTCATTACTATATATTAGATATGTTGACACACACTTGTCACTTAGTATCATGAGAGGACAATCATTAGGCGTATGGGCTTTTAACCACTCTGGTAAACTATAGTAACTAGCACGCACTATGGTGGTCGTGTCCGATGGTCGCTACCCCAGAGGTATGTCGATTGATGGAGTCCGAGGGTCGCTACCCCAGAGGTATGTCGGCTGATGATGTCCACTGACGAGCGTGAGGTTGTGAGAATTAGATCGAGTAGCCTACCCTTGCCCATACGTCGAAAAGTTGCCCTCATTTGCATTCATATAGATTGTCCTGTACAGCGTACTTATCTATTTTTAAATATTATGCATGTTTACTGTATTCAAATTGGCTCGTATTTTCTGTATCTTGTTACGTCCCTCTGAGGACCTGGTCTGCTGCCAGGTGTATCTTTTCTTGAGTATTTACAGGAGCGCAGATTTGGATGGTTACATGTGATCCGAGGATGTCTTCTCATCGAGCTGTGATTGATAGCTGGTATTCTTATATTGTGTTATGGTGTTGTACTCATATTGTATTTGCTCTTATATTCGAGTTGGTAGTGGATTTGTCTCCATCCAACTATCATCCTTAGATACTCCTTATTGAGATCTAGTTTCATAGATACTGGTCATTTATTTCTATATGATTTTGGTGGATAAGATTTAGATTATACCCTGTGACTTGTGACATATGTTTTATACCACTTGTGGATTTGATATTCATATTACAGCGTACGTGTAGATTTGGTTTCCATACATTGGAGTTGCCATATCCATGCGGCTGGCATGCTTACATGTCCTAGTCCTACGTATTTTTGGGACTGGGGCGTGACACTACCCAACTAATTGATCTTATCAAGCATTTCATACTTGATTCAGTTATATGGTTGATTGGTTATTCTTTTCTATTTGATTCTGTGGATAAGATTTAGTTATGTCTTGTGACTCGTGACAATTATATACCACTTGTGAATTATTATTCATAATACAATGTACGTATGTTTTATGGTTTTCATATATTGGACTTGCCATATACATAAGGCTGACATGCTTACGTATTTCTAGTCCTACGTATTTTGGGACTGGGACGTGACAATAGGTTTCAAAGAGTACATATCCAGTCTTAATATGTTGTTCCATCACCAATAGGCTCATTATTCATTAACCATTTATCGAATATTTCCTGTAAGACGAGCCTTAATATTTCCTGCAGCTTTGCTTTAACTTTTAATGCCAATATTATTGTAGTTATGCCTTACCAATTAAAAATATACCTTAATTTGTATTTATAAGAATATAAATATTACTTTCCCGCCTGCAGAAATATATTACAGGCTCATATTAGAACTCTAGTAATAATCAACATTCATCACTTATCACCAAATTCTCATACAAATGTGTTTCACTTGTCGACACACAAATATGAGTTTGTAAGAGCATCAACATGTATCACTTTCTAAACTTGTATACACACAATTCAAAAATCTATGTTCAGCCATCCCCAAAACCCCCAAATTTACTGACTCCAAATTGAAAGAACTGAATATAACCAAAATTTAACTATTTTACTACAATAGACACAAAAACATGAGTATCGGCAGCCGAGTATCATCTATACAAACACCATAAGTTATAGGACTGATACTAAGTCCTCAAAAACTAAAGACATGTCATTTTAGTACAAGGCTTGTGAAGTACAATCTTAACCCCTCTATCCCTCACTTTCTCCTATGAATATCTACAGGATGGCTGCAATAGTCGTTTGAGAAGTATAAGACATCCCAATTTTTCTCATTATCAAAATAGAACTGCACAATAAAAAGAAATGACTAACCTGAAAAAGTGGACCAATAGCCTAAAAATCTAAAGGGCATACTAATCTTCACCCTCAAGCTGCAAGAAGATGACTTAAACCAGAATTATGTTCCATTAGGGCTCATTCCCTCTCAGGTAGATTGTAGAAGTGTGGAGGTAAACCGGTTGGGTCATTTAGCCAAATATTTATTTGGTCAGATTTAGATATTGTTATCTAGGATTTTAAGGTCATTTTAGACAGATACAAACTATGAATTGGAACTACATCAATAGAAAACATGAGAGTGCCAATGCCTTGTTAAAAATACTATCAGATACTTGAAAACTCCAAAACTGAGATTAGAAGGGATACAATATTTCAAACTAAAGTACATGCAGATATGATATAGCATGTAAAGTGATTTCAGTAGAAACTAATGTGGTAGTAGCTTTGGTTTGTGTAATAAAGGCTCCCAGCTTATATAATAACTCCAATGACAGAAACCTCTCTGCATGATAATTTAGACTGTCACCCGCTTTTATATCTTGTTCATAATATCATACTATTGTATACCAAGGTTTAGCCAATGGACATGTCACGACCCGCACCCGGTGTAAGGGTACTAGTCGGAAACAACGCCCAGCCTACGCCGTAGAATCGACGGTAGAACGCTGTCTAGATAATCTATCTAACAATATAATGAACCACCAATAATGATAGTATACTCAATCAAAGAACTAAGATAGAAATGAGCACGAATCAGATAAAGAATAGAATAGTCACAATACAACTCATGAGTCTAAATAATACATCAATGAGTCTGAAGAAGTAACAAGATAAGCTGGAGACAAATCCAGTACAAAAAATACTACGAGCTACGACTCCAGGGTCAACTATCTCAGTTGGGATAAGTCCCTCTTGAGCCAGGGTCTCAGAATCTAAACCCACAACATTTTGGGGTCCATAATAGGTAGGGTACCACTCCTCAGTGTTATCTGGAAAAATATATCCAGTCAGGAAAGGAGAAGAGTACATCTCTAACAGCAGTTCTAATTAATGATAAAAACTATGTAACAGTAAATAGCTGTGGATAAACAAGATGCACAATAGATACAAGAGATATATGTACAATAAGGAAATACTGAAAATAAATACAATAATGAACAATATGCCAATGAAACAATAATACTAATGACTAAGTGTGTGAGTACTAGCTTAACATGTGATCGGCTTGGGCAAGATGCAATACGGCCTGGCTAATCATAAGTGCGGTGCATGATCAACACTATTCAGTAATCAGTACTTTATTCAATAGGGATGTTGATCACATATCTATACTAATACTCCCCACCCCCGACTGGTATAATAGATCCAACCACGGTATGTTATGGCACGAGATTCCCCAAGAAGATAGCGACTCTTTCCGAGAATCGGTGTCTGTACATGTACAAGATAACCAATGAAACAATACTTGTACCATATACACCATATACCAAGGAATAACATCTCATAACGAGATCCGGATATACCAATCCGTGTAACCATAGTGTAAAGAGAACATGGATATCTATACTAGATACAGTGAACATAGAGGATATCATAACTGAGAAACTATCAGAGAATGTACTCGCCTGAAGTCCAATGAACAGTCTCACAGATGTCTGACTCGGTGCCTCGAAGACCTAGATATAAAGTACAACATCAATACAAGGTCCCGAAAGAGAATAAGTTAAACTAGTCAACTTCTAGGTCAATAAGTCAATTCTAAGTCAAAAGTCAACTAAAGTCAACTATGGTCAAACCAAGGTCAACTATCTATTTCTAGGTTGCACAAGTCTAGCACCAAAATCTTGGATCAAAATACTAAAATCTAAGTCATAGGAACCACAACCTAAAATATTAGGATACCGTATCTTCGGATACATGAATCCAAGGTAAACCTCACAATACCTATATATCAACATTAAAGTATAATAATATAGAATATTAATTACAACAATTAGGAACCATGGTTTTGAACCAACTTGGTATCCACACAAAGTCACAAACTCGATACCCAAACCCCTTATTTTGAGTATCCCACTTACCTTGGTTTCCACAAGGTAATGCTCAAGATACCTTGATATAGTATTTACCCTTATACATAATATAATATATATATACTAATATTATACAATTAAGAAATATAACAATACTAGTATTATATCTCACAATTAATAAATATATATACATATATATATATATATAAATATAATATATAAACTATATACTAAAATTGCCTAACTGTCACTGAAAGCAGTGTTGAAAAACACTAATTTTTCAGTAAACAGACCTTCAGTGACAGTTCAGGCTGTCACTGAAACGCAGTCGCTACTGCTGCTGCGTATTTGCACTGCTGCCACCCCTTTGGTGACAGTTTTCAACTGTCACCAAACCGACCGTCGCCGTTGCTTCTTTACTTCCCGCCCGCTGCTGTATTTTTAATGACAGAATCTGTCATTAATTCCGCCATCAATGCTACAGCGGCTGCTGCTGCTGGTGGATATTAATGACCGAATCTGTCATTAATTGCTGCTGTCGCTAAAAGAATAATAATATATATATATAACCTATATATATCAATATATATATATATATATATATATATATATATATATATATATATATATATATAAATCAATTAAATAAATATATACTTCTATATATATATAATCCAACACATATATATTATATATAGCTATATAAATAAATACCAATAGCTATAATACACATCATATGTACTAATGTACATAATACAACATGGTTAAAAGTACACATACATAAATATGTTTAATAAAAATACATCCATTCATATATATAAATAATCATATAATAATTATAAATAATATAATACTTAATTAAACACATATATATATTTTATAAAACATTTTTATATATTTTATATTCCTAACATAATTTGTAACATATATAAATGCATGTAAAAGAAACCTACATATATATTTATACATTATATTAGTACACATATAATACATAGATCTATGCTACCAAAAATACCATAATAAATACACTATAATAAATATATAACATATATATATATACTTAATTATAATTCAAGAATTAAAGCACAAATAATTAGATCTACACATAAACACACCACAAATGGAGAGTATCACACCGTATCCCACTAGATCTAGGATACACATGCGACACGAGTCCAACACACAACCAATTGCACCCCGAAGGACACAAGCAAGTCACATATATTATTTATGAACAAAATAAAGTGTCAAATATAGATCTATGTGTCCGTGTCAAAATACGACATGTACAAAGTCCCGTGTCGGAGGAAAAACCCCCAAAACAACACGTATCACCAAATTGTTGGGATACGACCTACACGTACCCAATTGTGGACACGACACTAGCCCTAAACACATAAACACATGTCCAATTGATCTATAGGATCAATTGACACACACAACAAAATGTCAATTTGGAAATTTCCCAAAATTGACACAAAAAATACCATAACTTTCTCCATGGGTCTCCTATGAACACAAAACCAAGTCCTATGGGTAGTACATACATATGGGTTGATTTTACATGATTAAATCTCAGATTTAGAAGCTATTTTAAGGGGAAAAACTAAATTATACCTATTGGGAGATGGATTCCCAATAAAACCTCCAATTGAGATAAAATTGCTTCCAAATTGTAGATCCTTGCTCCTCTTTGTAGATCCTTGCTTCCTCCTTCTAGATCCTTGCTTCTCAACTTTCTAATGGTGAATTAGGAAGGAATTAGAATGAATTTGGTAGAAAAATGGAATGGGAATGAAAGGAAATTGGTAGTGAAAAATTCTAGATCTAGATTTGGAATAAAAATAAGAGGAGAGAGAATTTTCCCCCCTCTTTTAATAGGCCGGCCCCTACCGCTTCCTCAAGAAATTATAAAATGTCCAATATACCCCTTGGGACCTCTCATGAAGAAATAATTAAGGAAGGAAGCTTCTAGTCTAATAATTTAATTAATTTAATCCATCTCCTTAACAATGGGCTTTCTAAATGGGCCAAGTCTAACTAATTAATTCATGTTGGTCCATGGGTCCAAACTAAACTAGTTAGGTCCACTAATACAAGTCCAAATTAAATAAATAATATCTAACAACAATTAAATAATACAATAAATAATTATTTACCATGAACAAAATTTAATTAATAGGAAAAGACTAAAATACCCTTTCCTAGAAAATGTTGTAGTGACAAGTCTACCCTCCTTAAAATAATTTCGTCCTCGAAATTCAAAGATAAAAACTACCCCCAGAAAATTATAGAACAGAACTAAAGAATCACAATTAACTATGAAAGAACATAACAATGAACAGAACATAACTAGAAAATAACATACCTCAAGGTACAAACAAATATGGATAAAGCTCTCGTATTTCATCCTCTCTCTCTCTCAGGTAGACTCCCCCGGAGAGTGATGCCTCCATGCGACGCGCACCAAAGGAATAGTCTGGTTCCTCAGCACCTTCTCTCTCCGATCCAGAATCTCAACTGGCTGCTCTGGATAGCTAAGAGTAGGGCCCACCTCTATCTCCGAGTGATCCAATACATGACTAGGATCTGCCACGTATCATCTCAACTGCGACACATGAAACACGTTGTGCACTCCCTCCAATGCAGGTGGCAAGTCTAGTCTATAAGCAACTGCATCGACCCTCTCTAGAATAGTGAAAGGTCCGATGAATCGTGGACTAAGCTTTCTGCCTCCACCGAAGCGAATCGTGCCTCGTGTGGAAGCAATCCTCAGAAACACCAAACTACCCACCTATAACAAAATACCACCTTAAGAACTTAATCTATAATAAATAAGAATAAGCACAAACAAAATCTAAACTATACCTCGAACTCCAAAGGTCTCCGATGGCTATCGGCCCAATGTCGCCGTCTGTCCTGCGCCACTCGAAGTCTGTCTCTGATCAATTGAACCTTCTCTGATGCATCCACAACCATCTCTGGCCCAATCAAAACTCTCTCTCTAATATCGTCCCAAGACAAAGGACTACGACACCTCCGACCATATAGAGCTTCAAAAGGTGACATCTCTATACTGGCCTGGTAACTGTTATTGTAAGCAAACTCTACCAAATATAGATGGTCCTCCCAAGAACCCCCGAAATCTAGTAAACAAGTACGCAACATATCCTCGAGAGTCTGGATAGTCCTCTCTGACTGCCCATCTGTCTGGGGATGATATGCAGTACTGAACTTGAGCTGAGTGCCCAAACTCTCCTGCAAACTCCTCCAGAAATGAGAAGTGAAACGACTATCTCGATCTGAGACTATGCTGACGGAAACTCCATGTATCCTAACGATCTGCCTCATATACATCTCTGCCAGCTTCTCCATAGACAAACCCACCTTGAAAGGAAAAAAGTGGGCCGACTTGGTCAACCTATCAACAATGACCCAAATCGCGTCTTTCCCTCCTGGAGATCGTGGAAGTCCGGACACAAAATCCATAGTAATGTGTTCCCACTTCCACTCTGGAATGGGTAATGGCAGAAGTAAACCTCCTGGCCTCTGCCTCTTGGCTTTCACCTGCTGGCACACTAAGCATCTGGATACAAACTGTGCCACTTCCCTCTTCATGCCATACCACCACACACTCTCTCGTATATCCCGATACATCTTGTTAGCACCTGGATGTATGGAATACTGAGAGCGATGCGCTTCCTGCAACACCTTCTCTCGCAACTCCCTACTAGGCACACACAATCTAACTCCATGCCTTAAAGATCCATCCTCTGCAATAGTGAAATCATCCTCCAATCCTGCTCTCACCTGAGCTCTGATACTCCTCAGAGATACATCATCATACTGTGCTGCCTTGATCCTGTCCATCAAATCTGAGTGTATCTGCAGTCTCCACATCTGCATAGCACACCCAAGAACAATCACCTCAATGCCCAATCTCTCTAAGTCCTCCAACAAATATCGATCATGCGTCAAGAACATAGCTACCGGATACCTGCTCAAAGCATCGGCAACTACATTGGCTTTCCCAGGATGATATTGCAAAGAGATATCAAAATCCTTCATCAGTTCCAACCACCGACGCTGCCTCATGTTTAACTCCTTCTGCGTGAAAACGTACTTCAAGCTTTTGTGGTTTGTGAAAATCTCTACACGCTCTCCGTACAAATAATGTTTCCACAACTTCAGAGCAAATATGACGGCTGCCAACTCTAAATCATGGGTAGGATAGTTCTTTTCATGAGGACGCAATTGCCTGGATGCATAGGCAATCACTTTCCTATGCTGCTGAAGAACACAACCCAAACCCTTTCCTGATGCATCACTATAAATAGTGAAACCTCCGGACCCTGATAGCAACGTCAAAATAGGAGCAGACGTCAACCTCTTCTTCAACTCCTCAAAAGCAACCTGGCAATCCTCCATCCAAACAAACTCTATATCCTTCCTTGTGAGTCTGGTCATCGGCTCGACAATCCTCAAAAAATCTTGCACAAACTTCCTGTAATAGCCTACCAATCCCAAGAAACTCCCGATCTCTGCTACTGAACTCGGAGTCTTCCAAGATTCCACTGCTAAAATCTTTTTCGGATCTACTGAAATACCATCACCAGTCACAACATGCACCAAGAACTCCACATTGTCCAAGAAAAACTCACACTTGGACAACTTCCCATACAACTTATCTTTCCTCAACACATCCAACACAATCCTCAAATGCTCCTCATGCTTCTTCGGTGTCCTCGAGTATATGAGTATGTCGTCGATGAACACCACCACGAACTTGTCAAGGTACTGGTGGAACACCTTGTTCATCAAGTTCATAAATACCGCCGGTGCATTAGTCAAACCAAACGGCATCACCATAAACTCGTACTGACCATACCGAGTTCTAAAAGCAGTCTTCGGTATGTCCTCCGTCTTCACCTTCACCTGATGGTAGCCTGATCTAAAATCTATCTTAGAAAATACCTTGGCACCACTCAACTGATCAAACAGATCATCAATCCGTGGTAAAGGATACTTATTCTTGATAGTGAGATTATTCAAAGCCCTGTAATCAATGCACATGCGCACCGATCCATCCTTCTTTGGTACAAACAATATCGGGTCTCCCCATGGTGAAGAACTCGATCTGATAAACCCCTTATCCTGCAATTCGTCCACTTGCTTCTTCAACTCGACCAGCTCGCTGTTGTTTACTCTATAGACATACTGAAAAATTGGTTCTACACCTGGCACCAAGTCTATAGAAAATTCAATATCTCGATCTGGCGGCAATCCTGGCAATTCTTTAGGAAACATATCCAAGAACTCTGCTATCAACGGATGTGGCAACTCCTTGTCTTCCACCATAGCTCCACAAATAATGCCTTCGTCTTGCTCCGCAGCTCCTCTAGCAAACTCGAACTCTGGCTCTCCTGGCGGACCAAACAAAACTCTACCTCCTCTACAATCTATGCTAGCACGGTGCCTACTCAACCAATCCATCCCGAGTACAATATCGTAGCTTGGAAATGGCATTACAAGTAGACACGCACTCAACTCCCGGCCTCCCAAAGTAACTCTCCGGTCCTTGCAAATATCATTAACCAGGATAATGCCTCCCCCGGTCATGATCTTGCAAGTCCTAAGCAAAGACTCAGCTACCAAACCATGCTTTAGAGCAAAAGAAACAGATACAAAACTATGGGAAGCACTACTATCAAACAAAGCTAAAGCTGGAATGGAATCAAGAAGAATAGAACCTGTGATGACATCTCCGGAGGGTTCCTCCTCTTCGACGGTCATAGCAAACGCTCGTCCCTGTCGAGCACCTCCTTGCTGCTGATGCTGGACAAAACGCTGTTGCTGTGTCGGAAGCGGTCCCCTCGGCTGTGCTGCAGGTGGTCTCGTCTGTGCCCTCGGAGCTGGAGCTGCTCCCTGAACTGCACGACAAGGACACTCCCTCGATTGATGCCCTTCAGTACCACAATACAAACAAACTCCTAGCCTCCTCCTGCAAACTTCCCAGATGTGGTCGAGCTTCTTGTAGTAGTTGCATAGAGCTTGCTATAACTGTCTCTGTTGCTGAGGTGCCTGGTGAAAAGGTGCTCTAGCTGGAGTCTAGTTCTGCTGTGGCTGCTGGAAAGGTCTGGACTAGAAATGAGGACGTTTGGCAGATACTATACTGCCGTTGGCCCCCAGAAAAGAATCACGGTCTCTCTTGGGCTTCAAACCCAAATCCCGTTCAACCTTGCATGCCTCCGCAAGTATCTCCGAGTATGTCTCATAAAAAGACGGAATAAGAAGCTTCACTTTTCAGTTTAGACCCTCACGAAAACGAATAGCTCGAACCTCCGGCTCCCTCACCAGATACTCTGCAAATCGGCTCAACCTACCGAACTCTGCAGCGTATTCCTCCACAGACATGCTCCCCTGAATGAGACTCTCAAATTGTCTCCCCAAGTCAAGCCTGTCTATCCGGGCGAAAAACTTCTTCTTGAAAAGGTCCTTGAATACCTCCCAAGATTGTCCTACGTCAACCAGAACTGGCTCATTCCTGAACCAAGTGTGAGCAACGTCGAACAGTTGAAGTCCTACCGCCTCAACCTTCAGATCTTCAGAAAGACGGGACACCCTCATAAGACGCTCAATGTCCTCGAGCCAATCATTAGCATAGACGATGCCCTCCATCCCTTTGAAAACCCTAGGCTCCAGTTTCTTGAAGTCCTGAATGTTGCCTGGCCGAAGCTGAGCAACCTGAGGAACAACCTGTAACCCCCTGATTTTTCAGAAAATTTTAATTTGGATTTTTCATAATTTTCTGTAATTTTCTAGGATTTTCAAGAATTTATTTTAGATTCAAATATAATTAAAAATATTCTAAACTTTTATTTTAGGTTCTAAATAATAAAATATATTTTCTAGAAGTTTTTGAGAATTTTCTGAGTATTTTTAGTATTTATTGGGAGTTATTTAGGCTAATAACTAATTTTTAGGACTTGTAGAATTTATGGTGCAAGATCAGAAATATAGAATGGACCCACGTTATTTTCTAAGGTTTATAATATTATTATATATTTTTTTGGAATTATTTCAGAATTTTTGGAATAATGTTAGTATTTATTTTTAGTTTTATGGCAAAACTAATTTTTAGAGATTCTCCTAATTATAGTAGGAAATCTGTGAATATATAATTATTCCAAATATTTTTATAGGGTTTTTAGGTTCAAAATATATTTTCTGTAATTTTTCCAGATTTTTATGATTATTTTTAATGTTTATTTTGAGTTATTTAGATTTAAAATGACTTAAATAATGTTTTGATAAAGGCAAATCAAAATAAATAAATAATATAACCAAAACCATCCAATCAAATCATGACACGTGTCACCCTATCAACTTTCAT
The DNA here is from genome assembly GCA_036927795.1 of Iris macrosiphon. Taxonomy (NCBI): domain Eukaryota; kingdom Viridiplantae; phylum Streptophyta; class Magnoliopsida; order Asparagales; family Iridaceae; genus Iris; species Iris macrosiphon. The sequence goes on along the minus strand of JAYESA010000015.1, from coordinate 133,663,834 downwards.
TCAGCCTCTCAACATCCCTATATATATATATTATTATAACCCTAATTATTCCATTATTTTTAGAGAGAGAGATTTTGGAGAATTGCCATCTAGGGTTTCTTCATCTTCCAGAAGCCATTGCGCATAGCTCCGGACTCCAAACGAGGCCTAGTTTCTTGTGTTAGAAAGATATTGAGGTTAGCTTTCTGATTATATAATTTGTTTTACAAAATTATGAGTATTAAATTCTGGAAAATTCGTAGAGCACAGCATGTCTGAAAATAGACGTGTTTCAATATTTTCGTAATTTCGGGAGAACCAGGAATCAGAATCATGAAACGTTTAAAGTTTTGGAAAGCTAATATCGAGATAATTAACATATGTTTTTATCAGAATTTAATTCGATGTATTTTCATACTGTTAATTCTGTAGAACTTCTAGGTTAGAATTTAACCATCGGTGCACAATACAAAATTTGTATGTGCCATAATTCCCAAACGAATTTGAATTCGGACGAGCCGTAAATTCTAGTATATTTTTGATGCTAAAATCTACAGGAAATCATGCATGAAAGTCGAGTTTGTGTCGGTTGACTTTTTGGTCAACAGATCGCCTCGATTTGCGTGCCATGAGTCTCGAGTTAATAAAATTCAGTTTCTTTGGACAAAACTTAGGAATTAACATAAAAATCAGAATAATAAGATTAAAATAGGATTTTAGAATAATTATTCCAGAATTAAATAAATTAAAATAAATTATCTTTTGACGTGATAAATTTGTAATACATAGGCTATTGGACTGTGACTTGGACTCTGATTCATACCAGCAACAGGACCCCAGGCAAGTGTACCTTGCCAAACTCTGCAGTATTGTTACATATTTTTCTTGCTTCATTTATATTGCTGTGCATGCTCAACCTAGGACCGTGTGACGTACTTAGCGTCCGATTATCAGTCGGGTGTCAACACTGTACGCAGTGTTGGGTACTGTCATCTAGAGATGGACATTCGTGACACTATATATTCTAGTACTTGTCTTATCAAGTACCATACGACCCAGGACACTTGACACTGTTCATGAGACAGGATATTCTCGAGATATTCGTGGTGATTCTGTGTAGGATACAGGACTTGACAGATATACTATTTCTATAGATACATATGACTTGTTGCATTAGAGATGATCCCGCTTGACATGGACATGAGACGTTATGGTCATGATATGCGTGATTACATTGGGTGGGGAGAGACACACAGGCTATAGGCTATTTTATTATATATATCTTCTACTATTGTGAGGTCGTAGACTCTCGGAGCAGAGCTAGACACATTACTTGTTATTACCACTACCGGCTCCCCGACACAGAGCTTGTAGTGGCTCAGCCTGAGTACTCGTGATGCTCTCATCTTGCATTTCACTTAGATGGTTACTTACTTGCCCTATTTATCTCATTATTTGCTGCACTGCTTATATTTTGGCTTATATATTTTCTGTACCTTGCTATGTCCCCTGAGGACCTGGATATGGATTGTGTCCCCAGGATTTGAGGACGAGATCTATCCCGAGGTATACGGGACTGGAGCAGGAGTTGATCCAGGAGCTGTACCGCCATCCGAGGACGAGGTGTTAGCCGAAGACTTTTCCTGAGCATCCATGCTTCATGCTCAGTATTTATTTATTTATTTTCAGTCTTTCATATTCTGGTCTGTGGAACCATTGTACTAGATTTTTATCGGGTTGTTCCCCGAAGCACTTGTGAGACTGATTGATGATTTACATTTCTTTATTTACTCTGTGGATCATATTTCATATCTGGTGTGGATGAGATTAGTTGTACCATGATTGTCGTAGACTTGTTATATTACAGCTTAAGTATGCCCTGATGGATCCATTAAATTGGATTTGTCCATCGGTGCGTACTGCTGGCCATTGCCACGCGTCCGGTCCCACGGTATTTTGGGACTGGGGCGTGACACAACCTGCTGCTAGACCCGAACTCCTCTCTCAACTACAGCACGAGCAAGCTGATGAGCACTCTCGATGCCCTGCCGTAGAATGTCGGTCTGCCTCTGATGTGCCTCTGACTGAGCCCTCTGTGCCTCGAGCATCTCACGAAACAGTGTAAACATCTGTGACGCCTCTGCTGGCACAGGAGGTGGAGGTGGAAGCCCCTCAGATACAGCTGACACAGTCCTCTGAGTAGGTGGTGGACCTCCGAAAGCAGCTGACACTCCAATCACCGGAGAAGTGACTGGTGCAGGCCCTCGAGATATCGCAGACCTTTCAGAAACTGCTCTCCCCTGCTGTGATCTAGTCTTAGGCGGCATCCTGAGACAAAGCGAAAGAAAGAATCAATATGGCACAAGATGTAAGACATCAAGGAAAGGACAGTTTAAGGGATCAAGTATCAATATCAAAGGAGAATAGTTGAATCAAAAGAATTTTCCTAGATGTGATTGAGTATCTCAGCCTATTTCCTATATCCTATCGCAGGCTCGCAGTAGTACAACTAAATTGTCGCACTACCACGACATCACATACTTTGTGAAGCTAGACCTGCATGGGCCACCACCAAAAATATGTCACGATCCGCACCCGGTGTAAGGGTACTAGTCGGAAACAACGCCCAGCCTACACCGCAGAATCGGCGGTAGAACGATGTCTAGATAATCTATCTAACAATATAATGAACCACCAATAATGATAGTATACTCAATCACAGAACTAAGATAGAAATGAGCACGAATCAGATAAATAATAGAATAGTCATAATACAACTCATGAGTCTAAATAATACATCAATGAGTCTGAAGAAGTAACAAGATAAGCTGGAGATAAATCCAGTACAAAGAATACTACGAAGCTACAACTCCAGGGTCAACTGTCTCAGTTGGGATAAGTCCCTCTTGAGCCAGGGTCTCAGAATCTAAACCCATAACATCCTAGGGTCCATAATAGGTAGGGTACCACTCCTCAGTGTCATCTGGAAAAATATATCCAGTCAGGAAAGGAGCAGAGTACATCTCTAACAGCAGTTCTAATTAATGATAAAAACTATGTAACAGTAAATATCTGTGGATAAACAAGATGTACAATAGATACAAGAGATATATGTACAATAAGGAAATACTGAAAATAAATACAATAATGAACAATATGCCAATGAAACAATAATACTAATGACTAAGTGTGTGAGTACTAGCTTAACATGTGATTGGCTTGGGCAAGATGCAATGCGGCCTGGCTAATCATACGTGCGGTGCATGATCAACACTATTCAGTAATTAGTACTTTATTCAATAGGGATATTGATCACATATCTATACTAATACTCCCCACCCCCGACTGGTATAATAGATCCAACCACGGTATGTTATGGCACGAGATTCCCCAAGAAGATAGCGACTCTTCCCGAGAATCGGTGTCTGTACATGTACAAGATAACCAATAAAACAATACTTGTACCATATACACCATATACCAAGGAATAACATCTCATGACGAGATCCGGATATACCAATCCGTGTAACTATAGTGTCAAGAGAACATGGATATCTACACTAGATACAGTGAACATAGAGGATATCATAAATGAAAAACTATCAGAGAATGTACTCGCCTGAAGTCCAATGAACTGTCTCACAGATGTCTGACTCGGTGCCTCGAAGACCTAGATATGGAATACAACATCAATACAAGGTCCCGAAAGAGAATAAGTTAAACTAGTCAACTTCTAGGTCAATAAGTCAATTCTAAGTCAAAAGTCAACTAAAGTCAACTATGGTCAAACCAAGGTCAACTATCTATTTCTAGGTTGCACAAGTCTAATACCAAAATCTTGGATCAAAATACTAAAATCTAAGTCATAGGAACCACAACCTAAAATATTAGGATACCGTATCTTCTGATACGTGAATCCAAGGTAAACCTCACAATACCTATATATCAACAATAAATTATAATAATATAGATTATTAATTACAATAATTAGGAACCATGGTTTTGAACCAACTTGGTATCCACACAAATTCACAAACTCGATACCCAAACCCCGTATCTTGAGTATCCCACTTACCTTGGTTTCCACAAGGTAATGCTCAAGATACCTTGATATAGTATTTACCCTTATACATAATATAATATATATATACTAATATTATACAATTAAGAAATATAACAATACTAGTATTATATCTCACAATTAATACATACATATATATATATATATATATATATATATATATATATATATATATATAATATAAACTATATACTGAAACTGTCTAACTGTCACTGAAAGCAGTGTTGAAAAATACTAATTTTTCAGTAAACAGACTTTCAGTGACAGTTCAGGCTGTCACTGAAACGTCGTCGCTACTGCTGCTGCGTATTTGCACTACTGCCACCCCTTTGGTGACAGTTTTCAACTGTCACCAAACTGACCGTCGCCGTTGCTGCTTTACTTCCCGCCCGCTGCTGCATTTTTAATGACAGAATCTGTCATTAATTCCGCCATCAATGCTACAGCGGCTGCTGCTGTTGGATATTAATGACATAATCTGTCATTAATTGCTGTTGTCGCTAAAAGAATAATAATATATATATAACCTATATATATTAATATATATATATAAATCAATTAAATAAATATATACTTCTATATATATATATAATCCAACACATATATATATTATATATAGCTATATAAATAAATACCAATAGCTATAATACACATCATATGTACTAATGTACATAATACAACATGGTTAAAAGTACACATACATAAATATGTTTAATAAAAATACATCCATTCATATATATAAATAATCATATAATAATTATAAATAATATAATACTTAATTAAACACATATATATATTTTATAAAACATTTTTATATATTTTATATTCCTAACATAATTTGTAACATATATAAATGCATGTAAAAGAAACCTACATATATATTTATACATTATATTAGTACACATATAATACATATATCTATGCTACCATAAATACCATAATAAATACACTATAATAAATATATAACATCTATATATATATACTTAATTATAATTCAAGAATTAAAGAACAAATAATTAGATCTACACATAAACACACCACAAATGGAGAGTATCACACCGTATCCCACTAGATCTAGGATACGCATGCGACACGAGTCCAACACACAACCAATTGCACCCCTAAGGACACAAGCAAGTCACATATATTATTTATGAACAAAATAAAGTGTCAAATATAGATCTATTTGTCTGTGTCAAAATACGACATGTACAAAGTCCCGTGTCGGAGAGAAAACCCCCAAAACAACACGTATCACCAAATTGTTGGGATACGACCTACACGTACCCAATTATGGACACGACACTAGCCCCAAACACATAAACACATGTCCAATTGATCTATAGGATCAATTGACACACACAACAAAATGTTAATTCGGAATTTCCCCAAAATTGACACAAAAAGCACCATAACTTTCTCCATGGGTCTCCTATGAACACAAAACCAAGTCCTATGGGTAGTACATATATATGGGTTGATTTTACATGATTAAATCTCAGATTTAGAAGCTATTTTAAGGGAAAAACTGAATTATACCTATTGGGAGATAGATTCCCAATAAAATCTCAAATTGAGATGAAATTGCTTCCAAATTGTAGATCCTTGCTCCTCTTTGTAGATCCTTACTTTCTCCTTCTAGATCCTTGTTTCTCAAATTTCTAATGGTGAATTGGGAAGGAATTGGAATGAATTTGGTAGGAAAATGGAATGGGAATGAAAGGAAATTGGTAGTGAAAAATTCTAGATCTAGATTTGGAATGAAAATAAGAGGAGAGAGAATTTCCCCCCCTCTTTTAATAGGCCGGCCCCTACCCCTTCCTCAAGCAATTATGAAATGTCCAATATACCCCTTGGGGCCTCTCATGAAGAAATAATTAAGGAAGAAAGCTTCTAGTCTAATGATTTAATTAATTTAATCCATCTCCTTAACAATGGGCTTTCTAAATGGGCAAAGTCTAACTAATTAATTCATGTTGGTCCATGGGTCCAAACTAAACTAGTTAGGTCCACTAATACAAGTCCAAATTAAATAAATAATATCTAACAACAATTAAATAATACAACAAATAATTATTTACCATGCACAATATTTAATTAAATAGGAAAAGACTAAAATACCCTTTCCTAGAAAATGTGGTAGTGACATGACAGTAAGAAGTAGATGCTGAAATCAATTCCTTCAACAGTTTTAAGATATTCTGATACTTTGATAGTTTGAATATTGCAGTTCTTTACAACAAGTCCCCTTGTAGAGAGACCTGGATGATATAGTGATACCAAGAGGAGATGGCATATCTGCTAAAGAGGTAAATAGTTACTCAAAAATGAAAATAGTGCTTCCAAACAAACAAATGTGTCTATATGTTTGCATGTGTCAACTTGTGGTTCAACAAATGACATGATTTTATTCTAATATCATGTATTTTAGTCAGAGATATAACAATTATGCCTAATCTTGATGACCTTAGAGTTCTAATTTTTAGTTGTTAGTTCAAGTCTTGGGTGTGATTCTGCAGTTACATAGTGACATTGAACATCAATTTAGTATTGTTTAGTTTACTGCTTTTACTTGGTATCAATTGATTAACCCAAGGTTCTGTGAAAGCTTTTAGGTAACTCTATAGATGACCACACTAATGCTTTTCCTAAGTTCTTAAGCTAAACATCCATCCTCTAAGATACAGAGTTGTATAAAATAGATAACAAATACTCTGGATTTTGTTTTATTCTTTTCTTGAACAGTGATATTGCTCATTTGATGCATAGATTTCCTTGATTGCACCTAACCGGGCATATGTTAATATTTAATTTTGATAGTATATACTTAAAGACACTCAAATCGTTATGGTAAAGTTGTATACTTCTTAAGTTATATAGAAATGAAAGAAAAAGTGAAAGAAGTATTTGAACAAGAAATTAGCTTCTAGTTATTAAGCCCATTATATAACTTTCACTACAAGAAATATGTCAAACTATTCGGTATTGGTTATTCAATATCCTATACTTGAAGCAAGTTTTAGGAAAAGACTACTTAGGAAGTTACCTAAGCCAAGACTGTATCGCTATTGGTCAGTATTGATATAAGTAAGTATCGGATCGGTATATGTTAAATCGTATCAGTATCTGCTGATACTGCAAACTATGGTTATTTCCTATCAAATAACATGTCAAGGCATTCATTAAAGCAAACTGAATTTCTAGTAAAATTAGAATTCTCCTTTGCTGACATAGTAATAATTACACTTAGAACACAACAATGTTACGCCATTTGATTTTTGAGATGATTTCCCTTATAAAGAACAAACTTGATCCCCCAATTTTATTTACTATATATAAATATTCAACATAATTTTTTTACTCGAACTCTCGATGTGTCACTTATACCTCCAAGAAGTAGAAAGTTCTACAACCCCCTTGTAAATATTTGAGATGTTGATTGTTCATGCTATATACTGACTAATAGATGATGACACATCTTATCAATTTGGATTTTCTTTCTCTTCGTTTAATGTTTGTTTGGCCATATTAGCATGATTAATTGAATTTGCCTAGTATGACTATCACTACTATTCCAGTGCTAAGAACATCTAAACTTTAACCCACTTAATATTATTTCGGTTGAACCACATGCATGGCTATATATAATAAATTGGTTTTATCGAACATTTATAAGTTTCTATTCAGCTTTTCTTCATCTTTCGATAGATGCATATTTGAGTGTTCAGTCATTAAAAAAAGAAGTGATACGTTCCTTTGATAGAGCATATACAATGTAGGACACCGTTCGGATAGCGAAAGAGAAGTTCATATAAAATGAGAAGTGATATGTTCCCAGCTTTTCATATACTTAGGACCCTGCAAAATTTTTACTTTATATATCAGTTGGAAAATCAAGTGAAGAGATATAAAATAAACTTCAAGAGAAGTTCACTGATCAGTTCTCTTTGTTTGTTGATTACAATTTGATATAAATTTGAGGATTGGCCAAGCTAATGTGATTGAGTTAAAAAATAATTTAAGGTTTCTTATGAAGCTTTAGACTTCGTTAATCATTGGTCAGGAATGAAAGTTATTGGGGAAAACCTATAGACCTGCCCCTGACACTTCCCATGTAATTTTGGAACAAATATTAGTCCAAGTCTGGTTCACAAAGTCTACAAATATTTATGTTGATCGGAATCATTCTCGCTCCAGTAACCCATTGTCAGAAACAGATAATGAGAACAAAATTCCTAGAGGAACTCATGAGTTCTAATTTTTTCAAACTCATCAATTATCAACCGTTGGATTAAATGCACCTAATTCTTTGATTGTAAGTTTCTAAAAATTCAATGACCTAATAAAAAAATCCTCCACATGTCATAATCCTATTGTAAGTTTCTAATTTGAGTTCCTATATGAGTTTTTGTACTGGATCCGATAATGAGAACCTTCTACTCCATCTTTATTACCCTTTGTTGTTGGTCTATATTCTTTTATTCGGTTTTCGTTTATATTGCTCTTTGTTTATTGAACCTGTAAGTTTGAAAATTAGGCCACACAATTTTAGGTACCATCTGTTAGCTTTGCTTGAGCAAAAGCTCAAATTCCTTCTTTTCTTTAGTCCCACATCCGATGGGCCAACCCCTCCTTGTGTACATATATTAGTTCCTCTTATTTGCTTTCCTAAAGTTGTTGTGTGAGGAACCCCTTGGGCCACATGCGCGCGCCGCCGCCCGGCCCGGCTCGGTTTGGTTCGGTTCGGCGCGCGTAATGGGTGCGGGTATGCGCCCACATCTGCGGGCGCCGAATGCCGATTCGATTTCCTCTTTGGGTTCGGGCTGAGACCCTAAAATTCTTTTTGCTCCTCTTCAATTTTTTTTTCCGTTTAATATTCTGAACGTTGGAAAATTAATTTGTCCGTTACTATTTAATTTTAAACCGTTATTCATTTCGTGTCCAGGTTCTTTCTCCATGTGTCTGTGTAACGGCTGAATTAATAGCAAATTAATTCAGACCGTTACATATTGGATGGATTATTATATATGAATGATTTTCTTTGCAAACGAATCAGATATTGTTTTTTTTCCAGAAACTTGTTGCCAACATATTATTAAGTCCATTCTTCGTCGTTTCGTTCGTCTCCAAGCTCTGGGCAGAGCTAAGTCCTGGTCATTCTCTCCGAGTCGTGTGCGGCGACGAGATACCGGTAGTACGAGGGTTTTACCACTAGGAGCTTCAGGAAACGTCTGTACACAGATCCCGAATCAACTCTTAGGGCAGTGCTTCGTGCACGACTTCTCCAGAGGCCGGTAACATCAGTCTATTTTTATTTTTTATTCACAAAGTTTTCAATAAGAAAACGATAATTTTTCTAACAATCTAAGAGTTGATTGTTTGTTAGAACTGTTCATCTAAATCTTGCTAAAAAAATTCTGAAATATTGTTAATATACCATTATTTATTCTCTGCTAAAGAAAAAAAAATTTAACCGTTTATTATATATATATTTCTCATCAATTAGGTTAATATTTGTTGCATATTCTTGCTACATAACCAAAAATTTTGTTTGGGCATTGTTTAATTCATAATATTGTAGCAACACATTATTGGCATAGTAACATTAAATTTTCTGGAACAAAGTTGATTAATAAATTAAAAGTTGATAATTACTGTAGCACAGTTGATAATTTATCAATTGAAAATTTGAAAATTTCTGACTATAGCAATCTTTAACTTGTAGAAAAATTATTCTTACTGTAGCCAATATTATTAAGTTGCAGTAGTTTAATTTTTATTCTAGAAAATTTAATTTGCTTAATATTTACCATAGCAATTAACCATATTTAATATTTGCTTCATTTCCTCAATTGATTTATTTGTTTACTTATCAAGTTGCTTACTATACTGTCAAATTACAAATTTGCTTAAAGTGATTTAAAAATTGTTAGCACATTTGATAATTTTGTCAATTGTAATTTTTTGATCATAAAATTCCTTTCAATTGTAACATAAACAATCACTTAGTATTTTGAAAGCAATATAGGACCAAAAGAAAATAGTTTAGTAAAAAGGAAATTGCAAATAAAATCTTAAAATCTAAAGTTTCAAAGTAGAGGTAAACTCGGGCACAAGACGAAAGGGTCCTTCTGTCAACCGGGTGTAAATAGCCCTAAGCGACACGGTACTTAAGAGTCTTCGGACCGTCGCTAGCTGGGAACCGGCCCCTGTAGCTAACCTGAGTTGACCAACACTTGAAAAAACTAAAGATTTTAAGATTAATTAGCAAAGACCACCTAAACTATTATCTTAGATATTGTTATTAAATAAATTTATATTTTTTAGACTGCAATCATGACTGGTAAGGAGGAATCCTCTACTGCAAAACCTGTTAAGTTTGATGGCTCATACTTTAAAAGATGGCAGAGCCAAATAAAATTTTGGCTCACGACCTTGGAATTTATTTCAGCCATTGATGGGTCCACACCCATCACAAATGATTCTGATGAAACTGAGTCTGACATATGAGTGTCCACCTCCTCGAAACCAAAAACCCCTAAAGAGATATACTTCCACTGCTTTCATAGAATTCTAAGCGCATTATCTGAATCCTTGTATGATATATTTTTTGAATACAAGAGCGCTAAAGAACTTTTGAAAGCCTTGGAAGATGAATACGGCTGTGATGATGCCGGAATAGAAAGATTTAATTCTTTAACCTTTAATAGGTATTTCATGGTAGATAACAAGCCAATGAATGACCAACTCCATGAATTCCAAGAATACCTTAGGCATATTCAAGCCAAAGGCACATCTTTCTCCAATGAGCATAAAATAGCATGCCTAATAGACAAGCTACCTCCCTCTTGGTCTGATATTACTAAGGAACTTATCCATACACAAGGAGATCTTACCTACAATCAAGTCCTAAAGAAAATTAGAACCGAAGAACAAAATAGATTGAGATCTAAGCCTAAGATTAAATCTAAAGCTAAGGTAAACCTTGTAGAAGGCCAAGGAAAACCTAAATCTAATTTTTATTATAAATCCAAAAAAAATTCTTCAAGAAGAAGAAAAAATTTTAGCCTAACCATCAAAACCATCATCACCAAAACCATAAACCTAGAAACTTCAGTCAGACTCAGGATCAAAAGAGATTTTATTTTGTGTGTGGTAAAACAAACCATATGGCCACCAACTGCTACTATAGGAAGAAGGAAGCTGTCCAGACCTCCTACAAAGGAAAGGGCTCAGTTAGACCAGAAGCGAACATGCTTCACAAAGGTTCTTCGAGTTCCTTCAGGTCTGTAAGCTTTCAACCCTTTATTAACCTCTCTTACCATTTTGATGATTGGTGGTTAGATTCTGGAGCTAATGTTCACGTTTCGTTTGATCGCTCCTGTTTTTCAAACTATCAGGAATCAAGTGGAGGAGGTGTGACCCTAGGAGATGGCTCAACGGCACAAATTATTGGAAGAGAAAAAGTTGACCTGAAGATGATATCAGGAAAAATATTAACTCTTCATGATGTTCTTCATGTGCCGTCTGTCAGGAGAAACCTAGTTAGTGGATCCCTTCTTGTAGCCTCAGGATACAAAATTGTAATGGAGGCAAATAAAGTAGTATTTTCCAAGCATGACTCCTTTATAGGAAAAGGCTTTATAAAAGACGGTCTTTTCATTTTAAGCACAATGAATAAAATTTCTGATTGTTCTCTCATTGTCTCTAATATAGAATCTTCAAATGTTTGGCATGGCAGACTAGGTCACGTAAACCTAGGTTCTATTAAAAGAATGATGACTTTAGATCTTATTCCCAAGACTCCAATAGATGACAAACACAAATGTGAGATTTGTGTTCAAGCCAAACACACTAAATTACCATTCAAATCTGTAGAAAGAAATTCTGACCGTCTAGAACTTATCCATAGTGATGTATGTGACTCAAATAGGATTTTGACCAGAGGCGGTAGAAAATACTTTTTACGTTTATAGATGATTATTCAAAGTATTGTTATATCTACCTTCTCAAAACCAAAGATGAAGTTCTAGATAAATTTAAGGTCAACAAATCTGAAGCTGAGAATCAATTAAAAAGGAAGATTAAGATCCTTATATCTGATCGTAGTGGAGAATATACCTCAAACAAAATGATTAACTTCTGTAAAGAACATGGAATAATTTATGAGGTAACTGCTCCATATTCACCTCAGTCTAACGGAGTTGCTGAACGCAAGAACCGCACTTTGTTAGATATGGTGAATGCCATGCTTCTCAGCTCTGGTGCTCCTAATAACTTGTGGGGAGAAGCCCTTTTAACTGCCTGTTACATTCTTAATAGGATTCCTAGTAAGTCAAAAGATAAGACTCCCTATGAGCTGTGGAAAGGTAGAGCTCCTAGGATTAATTACCTTAGAGTTTAGGGTTGCCTTGCTAAAGTCGGAATTTCCGAACCTAAAAAGAGAAAGATTAGTCCCAAGACTGTAGACGCTGTTTTCATAGGATATGCCTTAGACAGCTATGCCAATAGATTTCTAGTGACTCACTCAGAAGTAAATGAAATATCTAACAATACCATTATAGAAGCAAGAGATGCAGCTTACTTTGAAAATATATTTCCTTTTAAGGATAGAAGTTCAATCTCTTCCTCCACACCCTCTACTAGTTCTCATGTCCAAATACCGAGCTCACAATCTAAACAAGACTTAGAACCTAGACGGAGTAAAAGGAATAGGATTGAAAAAAAAATTTAGGAGAAGGATTCTTCACCTTTTTGATAAAGGGTGGTCCCTCAACTTATGAAGAAGCAATGTCGTCTCCTGATGCTCCCTTCTGGAAAGAAGCCATTAACAGTGAATACAACTCCATCATGGAGAATAACACTTAGTTTCTAACAGATCTACCTTTAGGCAATAAACCAATAGGTTGTTAGTGGATTTTCAAGAAAAAACTCAAAGCCGATGGTATTATAGAGAAATATAAAGCTAGATTAGTTGCTAAGAATTTTACCCAGAAGAAAGGGTTAGATTATTTTGATACCTACTCTCCTGTAGCTAGGATCACATCCATTAGAACTCTCTTGGCATTAGCATTCATTCATGATATACTAATCCATCAAATGGATGTAAAGACAGCATTTTTGAATGGAGATATAGAGGAGGAACTTTATATGGACCAACCTGAAGGTTTCATTGCTAAAGGTCAAGAAAAGAAAGTTTACAGACTAGTAAAATCCCTCTATGGCTTGAAACAAGCTCCCAAACAATGGCACAATAAATTTGACAAAGTAATTTGTGAATATGATTTTTTGTCAAATGAGTATGACAAATGTATATACTCTAAAGGTACATATAAAAGTTGTATCATTTTATGCTTGTATGTAAATGACATCCTTATCCTAGGTTCATCACTGGAATTGATAAATATTACAAAGAACTATTTATCTAGACAGTTTGATATGAAAGACCTAGAAGAAGCCAACTTAATTTGAGGAATGCAAGTGACCAAAGGCAAAGAGGGTTATACTCTATCTTTAGCACATTCAATTGAAAAATGCTAAAAAAAGTTTGAGTTATTTGATAAGAAACCTGTCCTTACTCCTTATGACAGCAGTAATGTACTAAAAAATAATAAAGGATTACCTTTGGAACAACATAAATATTCACAGATGATAGGATCCCTTATGTATATAACAAATAGGACAAGACCTGATATTGCATTTGCTATTGGGAGACTAAGTAGATATACCACTAACCCAAATCAGTCACATTAGATTATCTTGGATAGGGTATTTAGATATCTCAAGGGCACCCTAGATTACAAACTTTATTTTACTAAGCACCCTGATATCATAGAAGGTTATTCAGATACAAACTGGGTAACTGACTCACATGATATAAAATCTACTACTGGATATGTATTTACTCTAGGAGGAGCTGCAATCTCCTGGGGCTCTTGTAAGCAGACTATCATAGCTAGGAGTACAATGGACTCCGAAATGATAGCTTTAGATACAACTTGCACAGAAGCTGAATGGCTTAAAAATCTTATTATGCATATACCTGGTTCTCTTAGTCCTGTTCCTGCAATTTCTATAAACTGTGATAATAAATCTGTTATTGAACTACTAAAGCATGATTCTGTGAATGCTAAGATGAACAGGCACCTGCAGCTGCGCTTCAAGTCAATAAAAAGCCTACTAGACAAATATGTGGTTCTTGACTATATAAAGTCAGAAAAGAACCTTGCAGATCACTTAACGAAGGGTCTGTCTAGGACTTTGATCCTAGAATCATCGAGGGGGATGGGGTTAAGCCCATAAGTTAGTCACCAGCAGTGGCAACCCAACCGAGTCTGACTGGAGATCCCAAGAAGCCGGTTCAATGGGTAGAAACAAGTTGAACTTAGGTGACTTTATGGAACACTGACTCGAGATTAAATTTTCATTAAAATAAAGCCCAAGCGGCTGTACATGTGTATAATGACTCCCCATCCCTATGGTGACAGTGTTCCTGTGTGATATGGTTAGGATAAGGTTAAACACTTAATAGGTTCAAGCTGTAATGCTGGGTTGATTCATATCACCAACCATTAAGGACTTACCTATATGAGAGGTCGTAAAAGTCACGACTATGGGATAGGGCGATCCCAGACAACTCTCATGAATGTGGAAAAGTGCGCATTGCCATTTAAAAGTGCCACCCGATAGACCAAGGACCTCTAGCGTACTATGTGTGCTATTTTTCTAAATCTGGTTCAAGAAGTCTGATTCAAGGCATAGTCCATCAAGCACTTCTTCAGATTAAGGCAATAGTCACTACGTGAGATTCAAGGCTGTAGTCCATCTCATCTATGCATAGTATTTTACTGCGCAGATGCTCTCTCTCTCTCTCTCTCTCTCTCTCTATTTACTTCACACTTATCTCTATTTCAGAACTTAACCTTTTGGGGGGGGGGATTGTTAGCTTTGCTTGAGCAAAAGCTCAAATTCCTTCTTTTCTTTAGTCCTACATCGGATGGGCCAACCCCTCCTTTTGTACATATATTAGTTCCTCTTCTTTGCTTTCTTAAAGTTGTTGTGTGGAGAACCCCTTGGGCCACACGCGCGCGCCGCCGCTGCCGCCCGGCCCAGCTCGGTTCGGCGCGCGTAACAGGTGCGGGTATGCGCCCACATCTGCGGGCGCCGAATGCCGATTCGATTTTCTCTTCGGGTTCGGGCTGAGACCCTAAAATTCTTTTTGCTCCTCTTCAATTTTTTTTTTCGTTTAATATTCTGAACGTTGAAAAATTAATTTGTCTGTTACTATTTAATTTTGAACCGTTATTCATTTCATATCCAGGTTCTTTCTCCATGTGTCTGTGTAACGGCTGAACTAATAGCAAATTAATTCAGACCGTTACATATTGGATGGATTATTATATATGAATGGTTTTCTTTGCAAACGAATCAAATATTATTTTTTTTCCAGAAACTTGCTGCCAACATATTATTAAGTCCATTCTTCGTCGTTTCGCTCGTCTCCAAGCTCTGGGCAGAGCTAAGTCCTGGTCATTCTCTCCGAGTTGTGTGCGGCGACGAGATACCGGTAGTGCGGGGGTTTTACCACTAGGAGCTTCGGGAAATGTTTGTATACAGATCCCGAATCAACTCTTAGGGCAGTGCTTCGTGCACGACTTCCCCAGAGGCCGGTAACATCAGTATATTTTTATTTTTTATCCACAAAGTTTTCAATAAGAAAACGACAATTTTTCTAACACCATCAGGGGAGGACCTACATGGGGGCGAGTGGGAGCAGTTGCCCTCACTGAATTTTTGCTTCTAAGTTAAATTTTTATGTTCTTTTTAAATTTTCATAAATCATACTAGTGTCGGTTTACATTAATGTGTCTTCGTCTAAAACTCTGTATTTTGTCTTAGAACTCTAGTAGTCCTAAATTGCACATGAAGAAGGAACATCCTAAATTGCACGATAGGAAAGGGTAATATTTTCTGTTCCCGTTATGTACCTACCTTCACTCAGAATATTGTTCTAGTTATTTACTCTCAGAATGATAACTAAGGCCTTACAGTACCGCCACATGTTTTACCCGTACAAAGTCTGTTAAATTTTTCATCTTCATATATTGTGTAACTTGTGTTCACTTGTAGACCACGTCATTTATCTTTCTAATTGGGATTGCATGCATGTCCAAGTCAGAGTTCTGTGTTAAGAGTTATCGATAAAATAATATATTATGTTAATACAAAAATCCAAATTGGATTATATTTAAGCACCAGGGTGTCATATATAAGAAAATTTTGTACAAGATAATTCGTACCCGATAAAAAGGATTAAGACTATGTTATTCAAAGAGAACTAAGTGCGATTTGTATTAAGTACACAAAAGTTGCAGATTCAAATTACAACTATAGTTTAGGTAGCTTCAGTAGGAGGTAAGATCTTTTTTGTAGATACCTAACTATATATTTATTATAGAACTTAAAACATAGTTTAAGGTTTTGGTGATATATATTGTAGCTTTTACTAACCTATATAAGCATCTTTATTATTTTCTCAGGCTCAGCTTTGAACCAGGAGTGTAGGTTGGTTCCAGGTCAAGCAACAAACTCATGTATACATATTTAATTGTATACATATTGATATAACCAGACACTGGTACACTTGATATAATATGATATTGACAGTTAATATAACTTTTCTAGTAATATATGTCAATTAAAAAAAAAATTTCTTTGATACAGTTGATATATGCTATAAAAAAACTTTTTGTTCTCTAATACAGTTGATATCTGTTTATACAAACACATATACTGATTAAATCTATTTATCTTCTACTCTCAGGAACTACATGAAAAATGAAGGTTGTATTGTGATAGGAAGGATGTGCACCGGGCTCAGATGTATTTTGGTTTACTTGTATAAATAGATTTTGGATGTTTAAGATGTTGGACAAAAATCATATACTTTGGTTATTTGGATGTGGTTGGATGTTTATGGTGTACAAATGCGTGTTTGTTAATATAAAAATTGTGTATTATAGTTCTTTGATATTTGTGATTTTCTGGATTATATTGATATTATGTGTGTTCGATATATAATATATAATTATAAATAAAAAATTTGTTATTCAAAAATTAGCTTCTCTTGATGGTTATAAAATGTCAAGCAATATCTAAATTTTGCTACAAAATATCATTTTTTGACGGTTTTTAAACATCAAGAAAGGTTTTTCTTGATGGTTTTTCTCCGTCAAAAAAAGAGTTTTCTTGACGGTCATTACCCATCATCTAGGTCGGAGTCAAGAAAAGTTCATGTTTACCTTGCCGGTTTTTTACTTTGTTTTCTTGACGGTTTTAAATCGTCAAGACATAGTTTTTACTTGATGGTTTAAAACCGTCAAGATAACTAAACCTAAAACCGTCAAAAAAAATAGAGAATTTTCTTGACTCTGGCCTAGATGACGGATCTAGAACCGTCAAGAAAACTCTTTCTTGACAGCAAAAAACCGTCAAGAAAAGCCATTTTTCTTGTAGTGAAGTTTTTTTCTCAAGAGACGGCCTGTATCTCTTTCCATACACTATAGGTGAGTTCTTTTAAAGATTCCTTGGCATAAAGCCTTGCGCTTCCTTGCGGTGCTACACCTCTCTGACATGGCCTAAATTTGAGGTTCACTACCTCATATTGTGTCATCCACTGTAGCATGAGGTCTCAACCTCTTTATAGTGCCAAACTGCCCAGCATGAAGTATTGCACTTCCTTGCGGTGTTACGCTGCTGTGACATGGCTCGAATAGCCAAAAATTTACATATTTAATCTCTATGGTGTCACACCACTGTAACATGAGGTCACCGACCTCTTTGTAGTGCTTTCTATCACTCTTCATTCTACAATATTAGGCTACCTACCTATGTGCGGTGCTACTTCCGCTGTGACATGGCTCACAAAGCCGAGGCATTACCCTATCGAGAAACCTCATGGTGGTGTCACCCACTATAGCATGGAGACCTTACGCTTCTTTGTTTGTAGTGCTGCGCTACCGTGCTTCCTGCAAAGCACACCAGACATTTAAAATGCCTAAGAACTCATTAAGGCGTCTAAGTCATCCTCCCACAGGACTTGTTTTACAAAAAGAACAATAGTAGACAACAGTAGTTCTGGGTCCGTAACCCCTTAATGTATCAAAGGACTACCCACTGTTCCTGATATTTTCCCAATCAATGGTCCTTCTTTGAACCAAAATAGATGCCTAATAGATTTCTTTTTGAACTAATAGCATACAATTTTATGGTAGAATTACAAAGAAACAATATCAGAATATCTTCAAGCCCATTTTGATTGTTATGTCCTCCACTAGCTGGCGCTTGAGACCCTTGGTGAACGGATCTGCCAGGTTCTCCTGACTCCGAACAACAATCATGGTAATGACTCCAGTCTTTATCAGATTATTTACTGCCCTGTGCCTCAACCGCATAGTCCTCTTCTTACCATTGAAGAGGTCATTTAATGCCACCGTTGTAGTTTCCTGGTTGTCACAGTATATCGGTACTGCCAAAATCTGCGTACCAACCAATGGAAGATCATACATAAGCTCCTGAAGCCATTCTGCTTCATCCGTTGCAGCCGTCAGTGCATAAAACTCATATTCCATCGAGGAACGAGAGAGAATAGTCTGATTCTTCGACTTCCATGATATAATAGCTCCACCCATGGAAAAAATGTATCCTCCTGTGGACCTTTCGCTCTCTACTTCTGAACACCAGCTTACATCACTGAAGTCTTCCACTAATATCGGATACCTGTTGTAGTGCAGTGCATACTTTCGAGTCCTCCTGAGATATCTTATCACTCTTTTTATCGCATTCCAGTGCTCCATACCTGTAAGCCCCTGATTTTTCAAAAATATTAAAATTGGGATTTTTCACAATTTTCTGGAATTTTCTGGGAATTTTCTGTAATTAAAATCAGGGTTTTGAATTATTACCTAATTTTTAATTGATAATAAACAACATTAAAATATTGTGAAAATATTATTTTTGGGTGTAAAATGGAAAACTGGACTTAGGGTAATTTTTCTGGAATTTATCGGGCCCCGGACCTAATTTTAAATCACATAAAACTATTTAATTAATTAATTAATTGTTATTATTATTATTAATTATTATTATTATTTTTATTATTATTATTATTATTATTATTTATATTTAAATCCAGCCGACGGCCCATTGGGCCGGCCCGGCCCAGTCCCCTCCGGCCCAAACCCTAACGGGTCGGGTCGGGTCCGCTTGAACCCGACCCGCCCGGACCCGGATCCGCCTGACCCACTCCCCCGCTTCCCTCGCCCCGCCCCGCGTCTCCCGCCGGACCCGCCGGCCGCCCTCCGCGCTGCCGCGGCCACGCGCCCCCGCCCCCGCGCTGGCCGCCGCCTCCCTCGGTCCCTAACGCCACCGCCTCCTCCCTATATATAAACTCCCCCTCCTCCTCGTCAGCCTCCGTCCACCGCCTAGCACCCACCGGAACCCCCGCCGCCGCGCCTGAGCTCCTCCTCCGCCGCTGCAGCTCCTCCTCCCTCGCCGTGCTCCGCCGACGACCGCCACCAGCCTTCTCCCCTCTCCTCCTCCTTTCCTCCGCCCCGACAGAACCTCCCAACAGTCAGCAGCGGCCGCCCCGACAGCCTCCGGCCGCCGTGCCCGCGCCGCCGCCTCCGCCAGCAACGCCGGCGTCGCCCTCGACCGGCTCCGGCCTTCCCCGCCGCCCAAGCCGCCGTATCTCCGGCCAATTTTCCCTGAACCCTAACCCTAGCCCTAATTTGGATTCCGTGTCGGACACGACACGGACACGGCTCAACCCTGATTCCCGGGTCCCCTTCAGGTACGTGTAACTTTCGCCTCGTAGCTCTGTTTCCAATTCCGCAAATTGCGTTGTGAAGCCTGTATGACCCTCTCGGTGTCCGGATAAACTGTTCGGGGTATCGCGTCCTGTGGTGATCGTACACCGCGATCCAAAAACAGGAAAAACCAAACCCTGTTTCACCCCGGAACTGAGTGCGCCCCGCCAAACGGGATGACTTGGTCGCGTGCGGTCTTCACAGATACGTACGCATCATCGATACGGACGTGTGAGTTTTTGTGGAAGCTGATTCGGGTGTGCGTGCACACCGGAATCAACGCGTATCCGCGGACATCGCCCCGTATCCGCCTTTTCGGCAATTCGCCCTAACTTCGTGTACACTCGTCAGATCGAGACGAAACTTGCACCATCGGACTCGTAGCGATACGTTGGTCCTGTGGGTCAAGTTTGGTTCGATTCTGAGAACGTTGACAAAATTGCGTGTCGTGGGCCCCACAGGCCCCGCTCGACGGGCGATTTTGTGTTCGGCTCATCGAAATCCAAATCTGGAAGTTCCGTTGGGTTCGTATCAGCGTTCCTGACCTGTTGACACTAAGTTTGGTGAATTTAGACATCTTTGACCCGGACACGTTTTTCGGTGCAAAGCGGGCCCACCGGCGGACCCCGTTTTGACCCGAAACTGCCGTTTTTGCCCTTGTCTCCAAATTGGACCCAAGGACAGGTATTTTTAGCTATTTGACATCTTCTGAGCATGATGGTAATATTTATTTCAGCATCCGGACTCATTTCTGGAAATTTCCCTGAGACACCAAACTATATTTGGATCCAAACATCAGGCAAGTACCTGCACTTCAAGTTTAACCTTTATATTGTGATAAATAAATTCCCTGCTTATTTTTGTACCATTGATGATTATATGTAGAGTTAGAGCACTGGATTTCATGTCTTGAATAATGTATTTCGTGTCTTGCTTTTCGTGTCGGGCGGGAGAATACTAGGAGGCATGTAGTTTACCCTTTCCCCCTGTAATCACTGTGTGCCAGCTGTTGGTACGCGATTGTACCATCAGCCTTATACTTGATTATTCCCGTAGTCATTGTGTACTAGTCGTCTATGACGGCCCTATAGCCTTATAAACCCCTACATGCCAACTAGGTATTCTAAATATACAAGTTCACGCACATAAGTTCCTGTCTTGTTACAGTTATATTTCTTGTCACATTTTATTCCTGTTTTACTCGGATTTCTGGTTTATAGCAATCAATCATATTTTACTTCTAGTCTTGTTTTATAACATTATTTCTCAGTTAATTTTACTACTTACTTACGCATTTCTCAACATAATGCTTAGTCAGTTATTTTCTACCTGTCACGAATATTTAGTTTAAATCTTGTTGTGCATTGTGTACTTTGCTCCTTTTCTGACTGGATCCGTTGTTTAGGTGATGATGAGAACCTTGCCCCCACCTATTATGGCCCCTATGAGACAGCAGGTGATACAGTTGCAGAGCCGGTTCCCACCCAGGAGACTACTCCTGCAAAGTAGTTAGCTTTTAGCTATTTGTTTTCCTTTCATCTTAGTAATCGGGTTTGTCCTCGATATAATCTATGGTTCTGTAATAAACTCTGGATCTGATTATCATATTCTGGTTATAAAATCTTAGCATTCTTTTCCTGCTATTTTTCCTTGCCTATTAAATTATTGTGAATGAGCTAGATTTATCACCTGTGATCATGCCCTAGACAGCGTACTACCGCCGACACTGCAGCGTAGGCTGGACGTACCCACGCACTTGTGCCCGAATTTCCGGGTGCGGGTCGTGACACATTTTTGTGGTGGCCCATGCAGGTTCAAACGACTAAATTGTTCGATTTCAACTTAGGGACCGAACAGGCATGCAATAAGATTGAGGATTCTAGGAAAAGCTCATTCACAGTATAGGGTCCTTATTTCAATTCTGGATATCACTTCTGATCAATTTTTTTCTATCGCCCTTGATTTCCAAGTAATCTATTCTGATCTCCCTATCCCTTCATCTTTCAGAATGGTTCAGACAAGGAACACAGTAGGAGGCACATCAGAACCAGCTGAGCAGACTGTGCCCGAAACTCTTGCACTCCCTCCACCTCCATCTACTCCGGCAGTTACTTTAGATGGGGCACAACTACTTGGAGTGTTCCAAGGACTAGTGGAATCCCAGAAAGAACAGATTGCACTTCTGCGGACCAGTCTCTCAGAAGCTATTAAGTCCCAGGAGTCGCCACAAAAGAGGCCAGGAAGTGCCAAAGATTTCAAGAACCTAAGACCCCTGGAATTCTACGGAACTGAAGGCATTCTCTATGCCGATGAATGGATAGAGAACGTAGAAAGACTCCTGAAGACTGCTCGGGTTCCTGATGATCTCAAAGTGGAGTCCGCAAGCCTACAACTGTTCGACATAGCTCGGACCTGGTTCCGAGATGAACCCCAACTATCTGCTCCTGACCTCACCTGGGAAGATTTTAAGAGGCTATTCAAGGAGAAATTTTACCCCGAAGTGGCCCGGGAAGCTCTCGAAAGCCAATTCGAGAAGCTGGAACAAGGTAACCTGACTGTTGATGAGTATACTGTTGAATTTAGCAGGTTAAGACACTTTGCGGAGTACATGGTTCGTACCCCGGAGGACAGAGCCCGTAGATTCAAGAAGGGGCTGTCTCCGGATATTCGTCTTGCTGTCACCACCAGCCGAGCTCGCACCTATGAGGAAATCTTGAACGTGGCACAAGGCGTTGAGAGAGACATGGGGCATAAACTAAAGCGAGAGAGATGCCGGAAATGCGGGACCCAACAAATGCCCTTTTCAACAACAACAACAGCAGAGGTCCCCGCAGCAAACCCAGCGTCCTCTCCCTCAAGCTACAGCACCCCAACACCAAGCTCAAGGACAGAATCAACGAGTTTCCACTTGGGGCTTTTGTAAAAAACAAGGTCACACCTGGCAAGTTTGTAGGAAGAGACTAGGTGCCTGTCTGTATTGTGGATCAACAGCACATCGAGTGAGGGACTGTGCCGCTGCTCCAGGACGCGGACAAGCTTACGTGATGACCGTGGAGAACGCGCAGACCATGGGAGCAGCCAATGCGCGTAAGTGATTCGTATATACCTTTTTCTAGTATTATTTTCGTGCCTATTGGTTCGTGACCTCAGCCCCAACCTAGTAATTTTTGAACTTGCTAAATAACCTAGTATGCTTTTTAATTTTGATAACTGTAGAGTTTTTAGAGGCTTTTGCTATTGTGCTTATATGTGTTTTGTGAACTTCAATAATTTGTACCTCCTTTTCATCATCATCTAGCGCACTTAAATTTTGCTGAACTTGACATATGCTGCTATTTTATAGCTTAGTTTTGCAAGCTTACCCTTTATCGGGCTTATTCATGACACATGTATTATTGAGGCCTGATCAACCCCACTAATGCAAGTGTCTATTCAGAATCAGTGTACTACGGTCTGATCAACCTTAGTGCATTTTGATTCGCACTTTGCACGACTACTTTACGTGGATTGAGAGATATAGTGACTAGTATACTTGTCCCTAAACATGTCCGAGCATATCGTATCAGTTACATAACCGTACTAATACGAGCATGCGAATAAATGATTACCAGAATAGAATCTCAATCCATAACCGCCTGACAATCCCGATTAGAATTCTTTAAACGCCTTGATCCCTATACCTCTGTTCTACCACCTCGCCCTTAAACTCTTTATTATTGATCCTCGTCTTCCCTTACTTCGGAAAGACAAAATCCTGTGTTTGATATAAGTTAAATTGTAGTGCTAGACATACCCCTCAGACCGGTCAAATTGATGATAACCCTTTATGACTAAGGCAATACCCTAGGTGATGTGTTTTGTGTTACAAGACTTAAAGATTCAATACCATGATTTATTAAGTTGGACCTAGCTTTACTAGTTGTACAGCCTTAGAGGATATATGGATAAAATTATAAGTTGGGTAGCGACCGCAATGTTCACCTGAGAGAAAACCGTTGGACTGTAATCAAGTGAGATTGGACAGAGAGAACCCTGCCATATTTTTAAATTTTGAGGACGAAATTTTATAAGTTGGATAGATTGTAAGCCCCTGATTTTTCAAAAATATTAAAATTGGGATTTTTCACAATTTTCTGGAATTTTCTGTAATTAAAATCAGGGTTTTGAATTATTACTTAATTTTTAATTGATAATAAACAATATTAAAATATTGTGAAAATATTATTTTTGGGTGTAAAATGGAAAACTGGACTTAGGGTAATTTTTCTGGAATTTATCGGGCCCCGAACCTAATTTTAAATCACCTAAAACTATTTAATTAATTAATTAATTGTTATTATTATTATTAATTATTATTATTATTATTATTATTATTATTATTATTATTTATATTTAAATCCAGCCCACGGCCCATTGGGCCGGCCCGGCCCAGTCCCCTCAAGCCCAAACCCTAACGGGTCGGGTCGGGTCCGCTTGAACCCGACCCGCCCGGACCCGGATCCGCCTGACCCACTCCCCCGCTTCCCTCGCCCCGCCCCGCGTCTCCCGCCGGACCCGCCCGCCGCCCTCCGCGCTGCCGCGGCCACGCGCCCCCGCCCCCGCGCTGGCCGCCGCCTCCCTCGGCCCCTAACGCCACCGCCTCCTCCCTATATATAAACTCCCCCTCCTCCTCGTCAGCCTCCGTCCACCGCCTAGCACCCACCGGAACCCCCGCCGTCGCGCCTGAGCTCCTCCTCCGCCGCTGCAGCTCCTCCTCCCTCGCCGTGCTCCGCCGACGACCGCCACCAGCCTTCTCCCCTCTCCTCCTCCTTTCCTCCGCCCCGACCGAACCTCCCAACAGTCAGTAGCGGCCGCCCCGACAGCCTCCGGCCGCCGTGCCCGCGCCGCCGCCTCCGCCAGCAACGCCGACGTCGCCCTCGACCGCCTCCGGCCTTCCCCGCAGCCCAAGCCGCCGTATCTCCGGCCAATTTTCCCTGAACCCTAACCCTAGCCCTAATTTGGATTCCGTGTCGGACACGACACGGACACGGCTCAACCCTGATTCCCGGGTCCCCTTCAGGTACGTGTAACTTTTGCCTCGTAGCTCTGTTTCCAATTCTGCAAATTGCGTTGTGAAGCCTGTATGACCCTCTCGGTGTCCGAATAAACTATTCGGGGCATCGCGTCCTGTGGTGATCGCACACCGCGATCCAAAAACAGGAAAAACCAGACCCTGTTTCACCCCGGAACTGAGTGCGCCCCGCCAAACGGGACGACTTGGTCGCGTGCGGTCTTCACAGATACGTACGCATCATCGATACGGACGTGTGAGTTTTCGTGGAAGCTGATTCGGGTGTGCGTGCACACCGGAATCAACGCGTATCCGCGGACATCGCCCCGTATCCGCCTTTTCGGCAATTCGCCCTAACTTCGTGTACACTCGTCAGATCGAGACAAAACTTGCTCCATCGGACTCGTAGCAATACGTTGGTCCTGTGGGTCAAGTTTGGTTCGATTCTGAGAACGTTGACAAAATCGCGTGTCGTGGGCCCCACAAGCCCCGCTCGACGGGCGATTTTGTGTTCGGCTCATCGGAATCCAAATCTGGAAGTTTCGTTGGGTTCGTATCAGCGTTCCTGACCTGTTGACACTAAGTTTGGTGAATTTGGAGACCTTTGACCCGGACACATTTTTCGGTGCAAAGCGGGCCCACCGGCGGACCCCGTTTTGACCCGAAACTGCCGTTTTTGCCCTTGTCTCCAAATTGGACCCAACGACAGGCATTTCTAGCTATTTGACATCTTCTGAGCATGATGGTAATGTTTATTTCAGTATCCAGACTCATTTCTGAAAATTTCCCCGAGACACCAAACTATATTTGGATCCAAACATCAGGCAAGTACCTGCACTTCAAGTTTAACCTTTATATTGTGATAAATAAATTTCCTGCTTTATTTGTACCATTGATGATTATATGTAGAGTTAGAGCACTGGATTTCATGTCTTGAATAATGTATTTCGTGTCTTGCTTTTCGTGTCGGGTGGGAGAATACTAGGAGGCATGTAGTTTACCCTTTCCCCCTGTAATCACTGTGTGCCAGCTGTTGGTACGCGATTGTACCATCAGCCTTATACTTGATTATTCCCGTAGTCATTGTGTACTAGTCGTCTATGACGGCCCTATAGCCTTATAAACCCCTACATGCCAACTAGATATTCTAAATATATAAGTTCACGCACATAAGTTCCTGTCTTGTTACAGTTATATTTCTTGTCACATTTTATTCCTGTTTTACTCGGATTTCTGGTTTATATCAATCAATCATATTTTACTTCTAGTCTTGTTTTATAACATTATTTCTCAGTTAATTTCACTACTTACTTACTCATTTCTCAACATAATGCTTAGTCAGTTATTTTCTACCTGTCACGAATATTTAGTTTAAATCTTATTGTGCATTGTGTACTTTGCTCCTTTTCTGACTGGATCCGTTGTTTAGGTGATGATGAGAACCTTGCCCCCACCTATTATGGCCCCTATGAGACAGCAGGTGATACAGTTGCAGAGCCGGTTCCCACCCAGGAGACTACTCCTACAGAGTAGTTAGCTTTTAGCTATTTGTTTTCCTTTCATCTTAGTAATCGGGTTTGTCCCCGATATAATCTATGGTTCTGTAATAAACTCTGGATCTGATTATCATATTCTGGTTATAAAATCTTAGCATTCTTTTTCTGCTATTTTTCCTTGCCTATTAAATTATTGTGAATGAGCTAGATTTATCACCTGTGATCATGCCCTAGACAGCGTACTACCACCGACACTGCGGCGTAGGCTGGACGTACCCAAGCACTCGTGCCCGAATTTTCGGGTGCGGGTCGTGACAATACCTGGGTTGCTCGTGAATCGACTCAACATCCCCTCGGAGAAAACTATGTCAGGCCTTTTGGAAGTTGTTGCATACATCAAACTCCCGATGACGCTTGAATACTCCAGCCGCCTGACGCTTTTCCTAGGATTTGTCTTCAGCTTCTTGTCATACATGTACAGAGTATCAATCCCTGGAAGATCCTGATATTCATAGTGTGTGAGCATCTTCTTAATATAATGAGACTGTGACAGCGCTACTCCAGTATCTGTCCGGATGATATTTATCCTAAAGATAACATCAGCTTCCCCCAAGTCCTTCATACTGAACTTGGATGAGAGGAACTTCTTTGTCTCAGTGAGTTGTGCTAGATCCGTGCCTAGGATCAGTATGTCGTCCACGTATAGACAAATGATAACTCCTTTCCCGTCAGCGAACTTTGTGTAAACATAATTGTCCGTCTCCCTGACCCTGTAGCCGTTTGATCTTATGACTTTATCAAACTTTTTATGCCACATCCTGGGAGGTTGTTTCAGACCATATAGTGATTTCACCAACTTGCAGACTTTATCTTCTATCCCTTTGACGATATAAATCTCTTCGGTCAACTCTTCATTCAGGAATGATGTTTTAACATCCATCTGATGAATAACTAGATTATGAATTACACTCAGAGTAATCAACATCTGATGGTCGTCATCCGCTCTACTGGAGCATATGTGTTGAAGTAGTCGATCCCCTGCTTCTGAAAAAATCCCTTGAACAACCTTACCTTGAACTTGTCAACAGTTCCATCGGCCTCCATCTTCTTCTTGAAGATCCACTTGTATCCGATTGGTTTAGCTCATTCAGGCAGATTAAGCAATACCCAAGTATTATTGGAGTTTATTGTGTCATACTCATCATTTATAACCTTCTTCCAGAAGACAATATCTCTGGTCTTCACTGCCTCATTATAGGTAAGCAGATCTGCTTCCACATGATAGGTGACAAAGTCATCTCCGAAGTCCTTTTGTCTCCTCACTCGGTTAGTTCTCGGATCTGCAATTTCTGGTTCGAACATTGTCCTCTGGTATGACTTCTTCTTCTTGGACTATGTCTTCATTGGAAGCGTTAGCCTCTGGTGCACTCATATTATTTTCTAAAATATCCACGATAACAACATTCTTGTGCCTTACAAATTTATCTTCGAAGAATTATGCGTCACAAGATTCATTGATATAGTTAGATTCGATATAAAGGAACCTCCGAGCATCACTCTTTTTTATCATATCCCAAGAATATAGCTTTTGTAGTCCTCGTCCCCAGCTTCTGAATCTTCAAGTCCGGAAGCTTCACATATGCCAGACACCCCCACACTCGAATAACATTCAAGTTGGGTCTTACTTTGAACTAGAGTTCATGAGGAGTGACATCGGAGGTCGCGTATGACACTCTGCTAAGGATGAACGTAGCCGTCAACGTGGCTTCTCCCTAGAAGCAGTTTGGAAGACCCGCAGTTAACAACATCAAGTTCATCATCTCTGTCAACGTCCTGTTCTTTCTTTCTGCTACTCTATTTGATTGAGGAGAATACGGAGCAGTCGTCTCATTGACAATTCCATGTTCTTTACAGAACGATGCGATTCAGTAGGCCTATACTCTCTGCCTCGATGACTTCTGAGTCTCTTGAGCTGTTACCCTGTTTGACGTTCAGCTTCGGCTCTGAACTCCTTGAACTTCTCGAATGCTTCGTCTTTAGACTTGAGCAGATAGATGAACGCATACTTTGAGTAGTCGTCAATGAAAGTAATTAAATACTTCATCCCGGGCTTTGTGGTGAACTGTTTAAAGTCACGGATATCTGAGTGCACCAACTCCAGAATATATGTACTTCGGTTTACTCGTTTGAACAATTTTCTTGTGATCTTTGTCTGCGTACAGACCTCACACTTCTCCACCTTCTTACTCCCATATTTGGAGATAAGCCCTAGACTAGACATCTTGTTTATTCTTTTACAATGACATATCCTAGTCTATTATGCCATAACTCAAGAGAATAACCAGAAGAAGAGAATACATTTATAATATCATGTGGAGTTACAAGTTGAAGTTTAAACATCCTTTCATTATAAAAGGCATTTTTGAAGTATGTTACTTTGTAAGATATCACCATTTGACCAACATTGATGTCCATCTTTAAGCCTGCATTACAGAGTAGACTTCCCGAGACCAGATTCTTAGCAATCATCGGTACATGTTTCACATCCTGAAGCGTCAGAGACTTCACCGAAGTCAGGTTCAGTATCACCGTTCCGGTCCCAAGTACTTCAGCTTATTCCTGGTTCGCCACCATAACCTTCTCAGACGTAGACTTGTAGGTGGTGAACAACTCCTTCTTTGAGCAAACATAGCAGGATGCGCCAGTGTCTACCCACCAATCAGTGTCGACACCAGTCGTGACAACCTGCACAATCATAGCAACCTTGTTAGGCTCACCTTGCTCTGTTTGTTTGGGCTTTGATCTGCAGTCTTTTCGGTAGTGGCCTTTCTTGCCATAATTAATGTAAGCACCCTGATTTTCTAGAATTTAATTTTTAAATTTATTAATATTGGTATTCTAAAATTTTTGTAATTAAGAAAATTTTTTATTTATTTTTAGCTAATTATAATATATAATATTCATGGATTTATAATTATGTGTAATTAATTATTATTAATATTGTACACAAAATATATTTTTGGGTGTAAAACTATTATTAGTGTATTGTATAATTTTCAAAAATTTATTAAGATCTAAAACTATTTTTAATGGCCACACACACACACACACACACACACACACACACACACACACACACATATATATATATATATATATATATATATATATATATATATATATATATATATATATATATATATATATAAAGAAATAAAACCCTAAACCTAACCCTACCCATTAGCTAACCCGAAACCCAATAAACCCCTCCTTTTCCATGTACAGCAGCAAACCACCTCCTCCCCCCATATATATATATATATATATATATATATATATATATATATATATATATATATAACAAAACCAAAACCCTAACCCTAACCAATCCTACGCCTTCACCACCACCACCTCCACCGGAGTGCCGTCGACCGCCGATCACACCACCGCGCCGGAGCAGCGCGTCCACCCCCCCCCCCCCCCACGCGCGCTCGCACGCACAGCTGTGCTACCCCTCCTTCGCGCACAGCTTTCGCCCTCCTCGCTCGTCCGATTTGCGTCCCGTCTTTACTGGTATGTTCACAACCTAACCCTCTAGGATTTCCTTCAAGTGGAACGAATTTAGGCACCCCGGTTTGGTCGAAAAATCGACCGAAAGTTGGCCGAAAAACTGTTCGAAAATAGTTCAGAATTTCAGTCCAAGTACCCATTTTCATGTCGAATTTGCCACCAACTCGTTAATTATTTTCAAAATATAATTAAAATATCTTTTTCACAATATAACCAAAATTTTTACTATTCTTTTAGTTTTTATTAGTTTTCTATAATGGTTAAATTATTCTTGTTCCAAAACGACCAAAAATTTTTTTTTAAAACACCCAAAATCTCGCGATACGGGATGCATCCTGCCAAACGAGACTACTTTATCGTATGCGAGTTGCACCAAAGGCGCATAACGTAAACGCGGATATGTGGGCTTTTGCGAAACTTGATTTGGATGTGCGTGCACACCGGAATCAACGCGTATCCGCCAAAAAATACTGTATCGGCATTTTCTGACACAAATCCTAATTTTGTGTGTACTTGTCGTTTTGTACTGAAACTTGCGTCATCGAATTCGCAACATTACGCTGGTCCTATGACCCAAGTTTGGTTCGATTCTGAGAACGTTGACGAAACATCATTTCGTGGGCCCCACGGTTCCATATGACGGAAGATTTTATGATCGGCTCATCGAATCCAGTTCTGGATATTTTATTGGGTTCGTATCGTCCTTATGGACTCGTAGACACTAAGTTTGACAAATTTGGAGAAATTTATCTTTGACACATTTTACGGTGCGAAGTAGGCCACATGTGGACATCTCTTTGACCCAAAACTGTTAATTTTGGCCCTGTGTCCAAATCAGACTTATGGGTAGTCAATCCTAGCTATTTTAAGTATTTTGAGAATATTGATGATGTTTGTTTCAGCATCCGGAGGTGTACGTGCAGATTCTACTTTTCCAGGAGCAGTTGACGGAGTTCAGAACCCATGCAAGTGTACCTTGCCATGATGTATCATAGTTCCTTACCTTTATTATCTTATTTAGTTATTATAGTTATTGGATATGTGTGATGTGTGTTTATCCTTGGACCGTGAGACGTTGCTTAGCGTCCGAACAAGATTCGGGTGTCGACGCCATACGCGAAGTCG
Source organism: Iris macrosiphon (assembly GCA_036927795.1). Taxonomy (NCBI): domain Eukaryota; kingdom Viridiplantae; phylum Streptophyta; class Magnoliopsida; order Asparagales; family Iridaceae; genus Iris; species Iris macrosiphon. The sequence continues at coordinate 133,632,667 of JAYESA010000015.1, read as the reverse complement.
AGTAACGTCACTTAGAGAGTTAATTCTACGATCATATTTTTACGTGCTTGCTTTACCAAGTACGCCATACCCTAGTACACTTGACACTATTTCATGTGACAAAATCTTTCTTGAGTTATTCATGACGATTCTATATAGGCTTACAGGATTCGTGACATGAGACTTGCATATTATTTGGATATTATTATGACTCATTGCACTAGCTAGAGGTTATGATCTTGCGTGTTATGGACATGAGATATTGTGGACATGAGACGTGAGATTACATTGGGTGGAAAGAGACACACCATACTACCGGCTGATTATTGATATATATACTATATTGCTGGAGGTGCTGTGGCACATACACCGGAGTCGTGATACCACTAGAGGTGCCTTGGACTTTGTCTCAGATCTTTGGCACCTATACTGAGTCTTGATACTACTTGTTGTTATGGGCTCCCCGACACAGAGCCTGTAGTGCTTTCAGCCTGAGTACGAGTGATGCTCTCACGTGCATATCACTTAGATGGTTACAGTAGTTACCCTTGAGTGTGTGGCATTATACTGTTTTACTTTTGGCACCTATACTGAGTCTTGGCATGCTGTTTCTTGTACCTTGTTACGTCCCTCTAAGGACCTGGTCCCCTGCCAGTTTTTACAGCATAGAGGGTTACGGAGCCTTTGGAGTTGCTGATGGAGTTGCTTGTCTTGCAGGCATTAGTACCAGGTACTTATATCATATCTACCGGAGTTATGGTTATTTATTCATATTGTTTATTCATCTGCTGATGTAGCCTAGTTTTATAAACTCATATTTCTTTCTCAAGTCTATTCGAGTTTGTGTGTTACTGGACGGCCGACTTTAGCACATGTAGCTCATTCTTGTGTATTCTGTTCATTGTGGATTGAGGCATAGATATTTATATTTACTTGATTATTTAGATAGTGATTATTATAATACAGTTTATACGTATTCGAGTCGGACCAGAGTCTGGTCGAATGCGTAATTGGCATATTACGTATTCCTAGTCCTACGTATTTTGGAACGGGGGCATGACAATTAAAGCAAGTCACTTCTGAGTTAGGCTTGGGCTTCGGTTTGAACGAGGCCGACTTCACCTTCAGACGAGAGAAGTCCTTCATGTTGTTGTGAGAAGCCTTTTGCTTCCCCTTGGAGTCATCAGCAAGCACCAAGTTGGCTTTTTCCAACTTCTTGGACAGGGAGTCCAACTTCAGTTGCCCCTAGCTTCATCTTTGATGTGAATCCAGTGAAGAAGATCTTTGAGCTGGATCTCCATCTTCTTATTGTACATGTCAGTCTTGAACTTGATCCAGCCCGGAGGAAGCTTGGTGACTATAGCCCCTACCATGAACTTGTCTTCCTGCTTCATGCCTTCTTCCTCTAGTTTCTGCTGCATCTTCAGAAGTTCCTTGACTTGTGGTAGCATCACCTTCTCGTCTTCAAATTGCATAGTGTAGAATTTCTCGATGAGATTGATTTTTGATATTTTTTTGTCAGTTTTGTAATGCTTCTCAAGTGCTTCCCAGATGTCTCATGCCTTCTCTTTCTTATTGTAGGACTCTGCCATCGAGTCATCAATAGCATTTAGGATCAACAACCTGCAGAGGTTGTTGTCCTCCTTCCACTTGGAATGCGCGTCCTATGCCGTACCAATCTCAAGTTCTCCTCCATTTTCAGGGATGGTAGGTTCCAGAACCAACACATAAGCAACTTGGACAAGAAGAAGATTCAGAGAGATCTTCCTCTTCCAAATATTGTAGTGTTCACCATCAAACTTCTCAAGCTTGTGAAATCTAGTATCGAGAAGGTTTGATTGGTTATCCATCTAGCTCGAAGATTGCTTTGAGAGTGTTAGTCCCGATGTGGATCTAAGATAGTAGAACAAGGGCCAATAGCAGAGTTACAAGAGAAACTCAAAAGTCCGCTCTCTACTAGAATCCAAGTTGTCGTCGAGACACAGAGCTTACGGCAAACAAGTTTGCTCTCTGAAGAACTCGATTACAACGGATCACAAAGAACCAAAGGAAAAGTTGCACACTAGAAACTCGCAAGAGTCTCTCTCTCTCTAAGTGATGCATAACTCCTAAGAAGCACACCTCCAAGAACAGGTTATAAACTGACTACAAAGAAAAAGAAGCTATAATAGATTGTTCTTCCCTTTACGGTCGTAGAAGCTACAATAAGATAGAACATAACAAAGAGAAGAAGAAGAAGAAGAAGAAGAAGAAGAAGAAGAAGAAGAAGAAGAAGAAGAAAGATCTAAACTGAACTCCTGCTGGGGTGATCAAAACCACCGGCGCTCAAAGTAAGATTCGTCATATCCGCGATCTGCTCCCAGGATCCAGCAAGCTCTCGAAGAACTTCTGAAACGCTCGTGTCACCTCCCTCTTGGACTCGCAAGAACTCCTAGACTCCTTGGCGCAACAACCTCTCTTCAACTCTTTTTTTCTCTCAAAAATATGAAATCCCCCTTCAAAGAGCAACGAAGGAGAGTATTTATAGAGGAACCTGGCCACATAGTCATTACAAAGAGATTAGAACGAAATTAATTCAAATCCCATAAAATACGATCTGAATTAAAGACACAATCTTTCTATAACCGACTCTGAACCGCCTCCAGCACAATAGCGCATCAGGACAGCGGCATAGCGGCCCAACGCGCATCGCACATCGCCCAGTTGTACATGGTCGCGCATGCGCATGTTCAGCACCCTGCTCAGTGCCATGAGCCGATGCTAAGTGCAAAGTGCGCAAACAAAGTGCCACTTTGCGCCCTTTAGCCCGAGTCTGAGTCGTTAAGCCCATTTGGGGCTTAGCTCCTATGGAATAAATTCCAAGAGCATTGCAAAAAGCATAAATGCTTTCATGAGAAGTTAATCCTTTTTTCACCTAGAAAAACACCCCCACATGGCACCCATGTGCCTCACCATACCCCATGTGTATACCTCAACACAAGAAAAACATTATATTGAGATATCCACTTGGTGGTGTAGCCGATGTGAGACTATCTTTCACTAGTCCAAAGGCAAAAACACCAATAGTCGTCCTTAAAACAAATTTGACTTCCTAGACTCTCCGAAAGGTTGGTCTACTACCCAAAATATTCAACCCTGCTGATGTTGGGACTAAGAATCTTTGAATGGTGTGCTACTATCCAACAATAAATGTTCTTACATTTTTTTCCAAGCATGGTCCTATCATCCTCAAAACTGTTAACTATAGTTGAAAACCACCACCTCTGAAGTCCAAAATGCACAACGAGTACATATTCTTGCAGATATTGGGCATGTAATATTTCTAAGTATATATATAAATGTATAGCATCGCCCAAAGATATCGCTAATCCATCATTTTCCGATTAGCGACAAAAAATGATTGTCGACAATTTATACGTTGAGGTCAAAAGGTTTTTTATTGTCGGAGTACAAAGATGGTACCAAGTACATGAAAAAAAATTGAAGATTAAAAGTGATTGCTACAAACATAGACTTAAGCAATCATATGATAATCCTTGATCTGATCACAACTTGTACGGAAGAAAGTTACAAACTCTATGAAACAAAAATCTTGCGACAATAAAATGCTGAAAATAGAAAGCTGGTCAAATCTATTTGCAGTCACAGTTGCTACAATGAGATCGAACAGAAAATGAATATAAAATAAGGAAAAGGAAGAAGAAGAAGAAACTCCTTGTTGGAGTAATGACGATCACCGTTGCACAAAGTAAGATTCATCCCTTTCGACGATCTGCTCACAGGAACCAGCAAGTTCAATGGATTGAAGTTTTGGAACGCTCCTTGTCACCTTTATTGTAAAACTCGAAATCAACGAACATATGGCTTTTTTGTAGAATTTGGTGGCTGCTACAAACTCCTCTCATAGTAGTATATTTTTAATCTTTCTAATAAGAAGGGAAGAGAATATATATATGAGAGGCATTCTCCAAACCCTAATCACCCGTAACCCCTTAATCTGGAGATAATACAGAAGGATAAGGGCGGTTACAAACCAATATCTTTGAATCCTAAAAGATAAGGAGCAATTTAAACATAATATCCACTAAATCAGCTAATCAGCGATTTCCATGCAGAACTGTGGCATTTTCGCACGTAGCGCCCGCGTGCAGCGCTCAAAGAAAGCCCCAAGCGAAAACTCGTGTGCAACCTGCATTGACGTGCTACTGCTCTACATATCGCACCTGATGCGTACATGTGAAGTGCAAAGTGCACCATCAAAGTGCCTCTTTGTGCCCTTCGTCCGAGTCCGAGTCGCTAAGCCCCTTTAGGACTTAGCTTCTTTGGGGCTTAGCTCCTTAGGATAATCCCAAATAATGAATAACAAAAAACAAGATTATTTCCATGGTATCTTGATCCTTGGCCTCTAGGAAAATACTCCAACATCTCAACCACATGGGCTACCACACCCAATGTGCATGTCAATACAAAGAAGATCCTTATATTGAAATACACACTTGGAGTTCTACTCGATGGGACTATAATCCTAAAGTTCAAGATCAAAACCCCAGAAATATCTCATATATTTTAATATATGGGTTGAGTATAACCTACAGTGACTGTACATTATGCATTAGGATAGATGTCGCTTATGACTTGAATCTTCCTACATGGGGCAAACAACAATATGATACAGAATAGACTATCCCTTGAATTCAATACCATAGCTGCTACCATTCCCACTCATCCAATGACAATAAATGTGCCTCTGGTCGCATATTAAAGGAATGTACTGATCTAGTTTATGTGTACGTATCTTCGGTGTCTATAAATTTACCCACAAGAGGCGACCCACATCTCTGTTCATACACATAAGCGAATAACTTTTTCCAATATGAAGCCATACGCTTTCTTACAGTACTATGCCACCATGATATAGCCCAAAGCCGTGGTCCAATCTCTTGGTGGTATCATACCACTGTAGCATGAGGTCCTAGCCTCTTTGTAGTTTTGTCTAACTACTCTCTAACTTTCAGTGTTAGTCTACCTGCCTCTATGTAGTGCTACACCATTGTGACATGGCCCAAAGTTGAGGTCCCACCTCATGTAGTGGCATAGCACTGTAGCATGGGGTACTAGCCCCTTTGTAGAACTGGGCTACCTATTCTTTCTGCAAAGTACGTCAGGCATTACAAATGCCCAAGAAGTCATTAAGGCTTGAATCCATCCTCCCACAAGACTTTCTCTATACCAAGAGCAAACAGTAGACCACAAAAATTTTGAGATGCAATTCGAGCAATGTCCCAAGGAATAACCTTTATACCTGATATTTTTCCAATCAATGATCATTCTTTGAACAAAAAGTAAGATGCCTAGTTTCTCTTTGAATTAATAATTAATATTTTATGGTAGAACTATAAAGTCATAATTTCATAACTCCTTCTCGGAGAGCGATATGAGTGCGTATCGATAGTGCATACCAAGTGTTTGATACTTGGTCGAGTGTATCATGAATGTAATCTTTTTGGTTTAAAGAGGAATATAATTAGTTATGAGAGGGTATCTAAATTTTGTAGAAAAAAATATTCTATCCATGACAACTAGCACTAATAATTCTAATCTAATCACTTAATTAGTCATAAAAATAGTGAGACCATAAAGTTCTATTTAAAAAATGAGCTACAAGCCTATTTTTGTTGCATTCTCGATCAACTAGTTCTTAAGGCCTTTGATAAATGGATCTGCCAATTTTTTTTGGCTCTGAACATCAACTATTATAATAATGCCATCCTTGATGCACTTAGTTAGTGCTGTTTGACGAAGTCGCACAGTTATCTTCTTACCATTGAATATATTATTTGATACCACCGCTGCTGTCTCCTGGTTGTATATATATATATATATATATATATATATATATATATATATATATATATATATATATATATATATATATTCAAGTATTATTAGTAATGAATAGAGCTAGAGCTTATATATTAATTGTTTATTTTTTTTGTGTATATAAGACTACTATTAGATTTTTTTTGTTCAATGGGTTTAACATTAAAAGTTGTTATATAAGTATATAGCAGTGGTGTTAAATAGTTAGTTGAGTATCCGAGCCCACCAAGCTATCCTTGGGTTCCAACCATTTCAACCAAAACCATAGTACTTGGATGGTGGAAAGCAAGCCTCATTGTTCCCTCTTTGCATGGCACTGTGCCTACACACCAAACCTAGTCCATGTTTTGCAACCACCTCAGCTTGGGTGTATCCATTTATTTTTTTTCTTTCCTTTCCTCTCGGACCGGTGGAGACTACATTAAAGCCTAACCCAAATTCCCTAACCCTGAAACCTCACCCGAGATTCAACCCAACCCAACTGTGACTAACCTAAAACCCTAATGGAAGAGCAACGGCTCTTGCCTTGCTGTTCTTGGCCGTACTGTGGAACGCCTGGAAACGCAGGGTGGCAGGCGCACGCCAGCGACCACCTTCCTCCTGGCAACCCTATCCGGCCCTTCTTTCCATCCGCCCCTCATCCAACCGTCCATTCCCATCAGGCTTCGTCATCTAGAAACCCTAACCTCCCTCTATATATATTCGCATCCTTCTCTCACTCCCAGAACTTAAACCTAGCTAGCCGCCACTGCCTCCCTCATCTCCAGAAGTCGGTCGACCACTCCCTCGGCGAGAGGCCGAGCATCCAGCTCTCCATCGTTACCTATAGTGTGATGTGTAGCTAGGGGCCGGGCAATGAAATTTTTGTGTTGTTGTTACCTACAGTGTCGTGTAGCACTCCATATCATGGTGTTGGGTTGTGATCACGTGTGTGGGGGTTTGGGAAAAATAGAACAGAAAACTTACTGTAGCGAAATAAATTTATATTAAATTTTTGTAAACGAAACAAGTTTGGAAAATTTTTAAAAAAAGTCATAGTCCGCCAACAGTGTTGGCGGAAAACACAATTACTGTACACGTAAGCAGCAAAAAAATTAAAAAAATTTAAAAAGTGGGCCCCACGGCCAATTTCCGCCAACAGGGTTGGCTGAAATTGGGGGGGGGGGGGGGGCAATTTCAGCCAACTCTGTTGGCGGAATTTGGCCCCATGGGGCCCACGTTTTTTTTTTTTGGTTTTGTTTGGTTTGGTTTGGTTTACGTTTTTTTTTTTTTTTTGGTTTGATTGATTTTTTTCGTTGGTTTATTTTAATTAGTTATATTTCTGTTTTATTTATTTAGTTTAGTTTAGTTTTGTAATTAAATTTAAGTAAAAATATTTTAATGAAATAAATTTAAAATAAATTATTTGGAAGGAAAGAAATATTTAGAATAGACATTAAATATTTCTAAATTTTTAATAGACATTAAATATTTGGAAGGAAATAAATTATATTTCTGTTTTTTTTATAATAGACATTAAATATTTCTAAATTTTTTTTGTAGATCGAAACATCGTTTTAAATCCGTGGGCCCCCACATCCAATATAAATTTATTTTCCTACAGTAAATTTTAAATATTCAAAAATAATATTACCGAAAGTAAAATTTGGATGTCAAAACATCGTTTTTTGACGATTCTAAAATTTTCCGAAGTCCGTCAAACGGTGAAACCGTTTATCCTGAAGTACTTTTCCATACGGTCATTTTGGCTCAAACTGGAGCTTGTTTCGATCTCCCAGTCAAAAGTTATGATAGTTTGAAGTTTTATATTTTATATTTTTGCCTGTAACATATGCGTCTTGTTTCGGATAAAATTTTTTTCTACATGATTTGTGTTACTCTCGTCGAAAACATACAAATCGACTTATTATTTAACGAAAAACGATTTCATAACAAGTACTTATGGTCGTTCGAAGTCTGCGACGGCAGACGTAATAATCTTACGACAGATTATTATTATTATTATTATTATTATTATTATTATTATTATTATTATTATTATTATTATTATTTTAACGTCTGTTAACGACGAAAAAATGTACGATAAAAATATAATATTTATAAATATAAACGTCCAATTCATATTGATATTTTTTTCGTAATTTTTTTAAGCTTTTATGCTTTAGATGGAATTTATACAAAACTTTTATGCTTTAGATGAAATTTATACTAAATATTTCTTTCCAATTAATTTATTTTAATTTTATTTTGTTAAAATAATTTTACTTAAATCTAATTACAAAACAAAACAAAACTAAATAAATAAAACAGAAATATAACTAATTAAACTAAACCAACGAAAAAAACCAATCAAACCAAACCAAACCAAACAAAACCAAAAAAAAAAAAAAACGTGGACCCCATGGGGCCAAATTCCGCCAACAGAGTTGGCTGAAATTGCCCCCCCCCCCCCCCATTTCAGCCAACCCTGTTGGCGGAAATTGGCCGTGGGGTCCACTTTTTAAATTTTTTTAATTTTTTTTTTGCTTACGTGTACAGTAATTGTGTTTTCCGCCAACACTGTTGGCGGACTATGACTTTTTTTACAAATTTCTCAAACTTGTTTCGTTTATAAAAATTTAATATAAATTTATTTCGCTACAGTAAATTTTCTGAAAATAGAATTACATAGGACTGTAGATGAAGGATTGAACGAATCCAATTAAAGAGGGAAGTCAACTTGAGGTTCAAATTTGTAAATTTAATTCATGGTTATTGGGAGAGGGGATGGCCAATGTGTGTGTAGATATATATACTCGGATACTGTGCTCACTGTGTGTGGAGAAGATGGAGGGTTATTATGATAGTCTATGGAAAACTTTGTTGTATTATGAGCCCAAGCTTGTACTGATGTGGGTTTTTACACTATTATGTATATACCAACTGAGGCCAGTTCAATGTAGGAGTATTGTTGTGTTACATGGGTTTTAGTTGAAGATTGTGCGGATGAGGAAAAATAGTAAAGGGGGCTGAGTGGCGTGGGAAAAGAAAATTTTATATATATAATAAAAATGTGAAGGTGTGCTTGAATATTCAATGATGAGAGCCTGGGTTACGAAGGAAGTAAAAATCCATGGGTGGTTAGGAGTTAAGAAGTTTTAATTTATGAATGAGTGTACTTTATTTAGTATAAATAGCTGGCAGCAATTGAACCTTATGCACCTTGCATAACTAGATAAGGATAAGCTCACTAAAAAAACAAAAACCATGTCTTTATATACAAGCTGAGTAATTCTTTTTGTAAAGATATGTTTTAGCTTGAAAATTAATTAGTTTTTATTATATCTAAGTGCTGTAGGATCCTCAGACTTGGACGTTAGACCAGAGCCTCGCCTTCAGCATTCAGACTCAGGCAAGTGTATCGTGCCATATTGTATTTCAGTTTACAGATATACTTTTATTATTTTATCTGTATACTGTGTTACGCCCTTGGACCGAAATCGTTACTTAGCGTCCGGGTCATATCCGGGTGCAGACGTTCATCAGTATCGTCTAGTATCGATTGTTAGATATTTATTACGATACCTTAGATGTACCTACTTGGTTACATCGGAACTCTAGGACACATTCAGACACTGTCATCTTGCCAGACTTCCTATATCCTGATAGTGTCATCATGACTGGAACCTGTGATGATTATAGGATCGCGATTGGTTTTATGTACGTTAGTATGACCAGACTGTATAGATAGAGGTTCAGGTCCAGCGAGCCGCAGATGCAGCTCGTTCGACCGTATTGGGAGGGGAGGACAGCTACTAGACGCTTGGGCTACTACGCTTACACTATATGTATATTTATTGAGAGATCCTGTATCTGGAGTTGTAGTACCTTATTTACTGTGTGTCTCTGTGCTCGGAGCTACAGATATTCACTGTGTGTCTCTGTGTTCGGAGCTACAGATATGTACCGTGTGTCTTTGTGCTTCGGAGCTACGGATTTATATTTGGAAAGGATTTATATTTGAAAAGCCCACGTGTCGAACATTGTCTTCAGCTTGTGTCTCACTTAGATGATTATTCTAGAATACACCTGGAGTATCACATGGTTTATTTTCTGTTATACATTGGCATATTATTTTTTGTACCTTGTTACGTCCCTTTGAGGACCTGGTTCCTTGCCAGTTTTGCAGCATAAACGATCATGGAATCGTCTAGAGTCGCATATGTGTATCGTCTGGTTGTGCAGGTATTTGGAACTTGGTACTTATTTTATTTCTACCTCACTTGTGTACTTATTCTAGTATTTTACTCATCTGCTGATATAGCCTATCTTTATAGACTCATGCTATTTCTTTCGGGTCTATTCGGACATGTGTTGTTTGGGGTGCACACCATGATACATGTTGTCATTTCTTTATTATATATTCTTGTGGATTGAGACTTATATATTTATACCGTGTTATCTAGATAGTGAACCTCATATACAGCTTATACGTATTGGAGTTGGACTGGAGTCCACTTTGTACGCAGCTGGTCATTGCCACGTGGATCGGTCCCGTGTATTTTGGGACTGGAGTGTGACAGCCATTCTACTTCATCTGCCACAACCACCAGAGCATAGATCTCAAATTCCATAGATGAGTGATAGAGCAAAGTCTGCTTCTTCGACACTATATAACAGTTCCACTCATGGAGAAGACATATCCTTCTATGGATATTTTTTTTCTACATATCCTTCTATGGATATTTTTTTTCTCTTCTTCTGTGAACCAACTTGCACCCTTGAAGCCTTAATTCCACTATAGCTAAAAAATTTTGTAGTATAATACAAACTTCTGAGTCCGCTTGTGATATCTCATAACTCTCTTCATAGCTTTCCAGTGTTCTATACCTGGATTGCTCATGAACAGACTCGACATCCCTATGGCAAAAGCAATATCTGGTCTGATCGTACTTTTACTATACATCAAACTTCCTATGACTTTTAGAGATGTCGAACCTTTTAGAGAGAGAAGAAGAACAGGCGCGAGAGTGAACAATGCAGGGGGGTGCAATTTTTAGGGTAAAATAGTAGGCCGGGGGGATGTTCTGAAAAAGTCGTAGGGGGGGAGAAGTTTTGAGGGTGAAATAGAAGGGGACCTTGAAAATTTTGTGATATCATTTTTTTCTTTTTTAGTTTATGGCATTTGTTGTATTTTTTTTTTTATAAGAAATTATTGCATTCAATCCATGCCATAAATAACCTAACAAGTTATATTCTGAATTCTTTACGGCGTTCACTAAAATGAATGCCGTGAATTAATTATTTACGACATACTATTTAGATATGCCTTAATTTCAATATCGTAAAAGATCACTTTTATCTTCTAACTTGCTATTTGTATTATCTAATTGTGTTAAATTGTTATAAAACCCTATTACCCTCCACCCCCTTCTAAGGTTGCATACATGGGGCTCTCCTATGATGGCTTCATCCTATTCGAACTTTCAGGCTCTTAATATTCTTATTGACTAACGATTGTCACCTCATACGACATACCCTCTTTGATGTGCATAAAGGGTTCGTATATATTCCTGATCATTATCATTATGGGTCTAAATAACAAAAATAATATCGATGTGTACTTCAAACATTGTACTCCTTTAATTCTACTGTGCCCTTCTCTTGTAGAAGTGTAATCATGATTTGTTCATATAAAAAAAGAACTGAGACAAAAAGTATTAAAAAATACTTTATATTCTTCCTCTACTTTAACACTAATAATATGCAAGTTGGTTCATTCGACATGTTTAAATGGTTAGCATATTTTCATCTTTCTTATATATCCTTAAGTCATGAGCAGAGGTGGACCCAAAAGAAAAAAAATGAGAGGGAGGGCCGGGTGGCGATGAGAGACCTACTTTACCAAGCTACGAACATGATATTGATTTTCCTACAATAAAAGAGGTTCATGAAGATATTGATGTTGAAAATAAGATTGAAGTGTGATAGAAAATACAGAGGCATGGTGTAGCGTCCCACTCCGTGTAGGCACTATGTACAAGTGATATCGCCTTGCTTGCTCGAACGGAAGTCTTCTCGGAGTGTTCCCGACCGATTGATCAAAGTGAGTGGGCAGAACTGCTGATTCTTGCACGACTTAATAATGAATCTGAGTTTTTGAATGCTTGTTGCTTAAGAAGATTGTTTCATAAGAAGAATGATAGAACCGACTCAGTATGCTAATAAGAGAACTCACATAGCTTGTCATTGAAATGAATCTGCTTGCTTGCCTAACTAAAGAACTGGAAATGCTTGTCTGATATGAGATAGAACTATTGCTATGCAAATAAGATATGAGAACTATTGCATGCTTAGTCACACGGACACCGCTATTGAACGAACCACTGCCATGCTAATAAGAAAGAGTAAAAGATTGCTTGCACTTATTTTTGATATTGTATGCTAGACTGGAATACTTGAATGCTTGTCCAAAGAGATAGAATTGCATGCTAGATTTATAGAACTGTTCTTACTTGTTACTTGGTTTAAGAGTTAGCTTGCTTGAATATGTTTCATTATTGGCTTGTGATAAGATAGAACTTGGTGAATGACGTGAACTTGTGCATCTAGACTAATAGTCCACCCTGAGGCTTAAAAACCTTACTTAAGGGGGTGTGTGGTTATTAGGCAAGTGTATTGAGAGAGTGAGCTTCGGCTATATGGACTTGATAGATGTGTTTGCTTGCTTGTTCTGGATTATGTGCATCATCTTGTATTGATAGGAGCTTGCATTCATGGATATGGTCAGGACAACTTGTGCACAAGGTCATCTCTCGAGCGTTTCCTGGGGCACTGGGATCGTTCGGCCTAGGAGAAATCTAGATATCCTGAGGCTTAAAACACCTTACTTACGGGAGGGTAGACCCGTCTATTAGTGAGATGGGCTTGTATGTCCCAACTGCTAATCCCGTGGAGGGGGCCATCATATAGTTAGGGCGCATGCTAGGCTAGCCTTCTTGCATACCCAACTGTTTGATGCAGGGACGGACAGGAAACTAGAGAATTATATACATTATGTTATGCAAATTGTTGCTAACTTGTGTGTCCGCTGCAGGGATAGCCGCTCGGCCGTGGGTAAGAAATAAAATGAGTTTATGTATAACATGCTTGTTCATTTAGTCTACATCGTTGAGTTTCTGATAGTGCTTCATGCATTCACATCGGTTGGACAATGGTTGTTAGTGTAGAGCTGAACCTTGGTCACAACTGCTAATAGTACAGTATGTGAGTCATTGGTTAGCTGGATTACCGCTACCGATCCTGAGCTTCTCGGGGATCGAAATCATATAGATATGTTTGCCTTAATCGCTTGAATGAATGATAGTCCACTTGATATGCTTGCTTTGATTTGAGGTAATCAGTTTGTTAGATAAGCTTTGCCCCAAAGAGTTAGATTGATTTCACAATACATGATGCGTATTGCACGATGAGAACATTGTCCCTTATATATTGCTTGAATGCTTGAGTATCGAATATGCAAAACTGGTTTCCAACTTGTGTTTTCAAAAGATGTAATCTGACTAGTTCTGAGCTGCATGGAAAGAACTTAGGTAAAACTAGCAAGATCACTAGTAATGCAATATTTTGCCACAAGTTTACTTAGTGTGGGTTTCAGGGGGTGTAGCTTCTGTTAAGTTGTTTATACTCACCAGTACTTATAAAAGTGCTGACCCACCAATAGTTTGCTTGTTCTCAGGTGCTTGTCCGTCTGAGGAAGCGATAGCCGTGCCTCATCCCAAGGAACCGGAGATCTGGAGTCGATACCTTGAGCCGTATCGAGTTTGAGCTGCTTTTATATAGAGGGACATAATGTATGGAATGGTGTCATTGTAATCGAGAGAAAGAGTGCTTGAGCGATCTGTAACATCGACCTTGCGTCGCTTGTAACACTTTCGATTATTAATAAAAGAGCCTGTTTTCTTATGTCATTGTGTTCTTTACTTTTCTGCAATATATGTGTGCCGCTGCTTCAGTATTGAATAGCTTACTTGTCCTTGTATCAAGCTTTGGCCTTGTGCAAGCGCACTTTAGGCTTGCACGGCATCACGCCCGTGCGAGGACGATCGGTTCCGTAAGGACCAAAGCGAGGACGAACGGTCCTGCGGGACCGGGACGTGACACGTGGCATGACAAGGTCGACATGAATATCACACTTATTTTTTGTGTCCTACTATTTGGAGTGTATATAACATTGTGTAATACATGTTTGACATGATATAATATTGAGTGTACATATAACATGAGATGACACCATTTTGTGAATGTTCTTCCTAGCATAAAGAAACCTCTAGTGCAACTTCCAAATCTTATACATCTTACATTGCACAAGCAATTATGAATATTAATGACCCATATTTAATTTAACTTCAAAGACTACGTCATAACATAACAAACAACATGTTCCATATATGAAAAAATTATTCAGTGAGCATGCATGGCTCACCACGTGGCAGCGGTTAGACTTGATTTTCCTCCAATATTGTATTGCCACACCACTCTCTATTTTTTTTCTTTCACTTATTCTTAGTGGTGTGACAGTACACTATTGTTTAAATTGCTTAAAAATCAACACACACACACCAAAAAAAAAAAAAAAAAACAATAATGAGCCCAGAGAGGTTGGGCTAACGATCACACATCTGGTGTTCAATCACTTTGCTGCCGAAATTTCATTCGGTCCGTTGTCGTCCTCGTATAATTGAGTGTTGGACATACCGGACAGTTTGTTAACGTCCTCGTTGGAAGGCAGGACAGATTTGTATATCTCCAGTATCAGCCTCTGCTCGAAATCCCCCGGTCGACACCGGAGCGACCTCGTCCTCGCCCTGGGGATCCGCCGCGCGAGCAGCGCCTCCTGGCGGCCGAGGGGGCCCGACAGGGAGGAGCCCTTCCCCGCCAAGCGCAGCATGAAGTTTATATACGCGTCTCTCAGGCGACTAAGGAGGCGCACGGGGGAGGGGATCCCGATCCCGCCACTCCTGCGCCGCTGCTTCCAGAGCCACCGGCGGCGGGTTGCTCCTCCTCCGAGCTGGACCGCCCTGCTGCCGGCGGCCGAGCCTCTGAGCTTCCGGTACTTTCTCGATCGCCACCGCGATCGGACGGCTCCGCAGAATTTGATCGGGAATGCATCCACCTCCATCTTCTTCTTCCTTTAGACTGACTCGTTTCAATAAATAGTATCGGAAGAGCTTTGTTTCTCAATCTTTCTCACACGAAGGAAGGGTCAAATTAAAGAGACGGTTCGGACACATGCTTTTAAACACATTCAGACATGAGGGTTTTAGCTGACAGGGAATTTCAGGTTAAGCCCCCTGTTTTTTAAAAGTATTTCTTTGACACTACGCAAAAATAACAGAAGAAGAAGAAGAAGAAGAAGAAGAAGAAAGAAAGAAAGAACAAGTGCAAAAGACTAGAGTAAGCAAAGTTTGCTTGTGTAACTCTTATAGTTCCGACGACTGTTGCGATTGACTTGGTTTAGGGTATGGTCGGCAACCGTTGATTTTAGAGAGTTTTTGAACCGGACATTCACAAAGTGTCAAAAGAAAAAGCCATATTTGGTAAAATTTTTTTAAGGCATTGACTTTGGTTGGCTCAAATTGTTTTCAAATATCAGCGTAAGATAATTTTGTGCCTTTGTAAACATTCCAAATTGATAGGTTTTCGAGGATTATTATTATTTTATTATATTTATATCATCATCAAAAAAGATATAATCATAATTACTAATATCCTAGACTATATATATATTTTTTCTTTATTTCTCTTTTACTTCCTCCGATAAGTATCTTTTTTCCAGACGATCTTTCTTATTTTGACTATCTTCATCCAGACGGTCATTTTTATAAATCATTAATCCTTCTGGATATGGACGTACATGTAATTTTATTATTATAAAAAACTTTTAGAATTATTAGTTAATAAATTATCAAACATGAGCTAAGACTGGTTTAAAAACCGTTATTTAAAACCACCAGAAATCGAATCCCTCATAATTAGTACTCTAGAAATACTTCATAATCACTACCCAAACAATTACCAAACAGACCCTTAGTATCATCTACTTTTCTCAGTGGAATTATCCACGATGCTCTCTCTGACAATGAAGTTAACGGAATCCATTTGAGAGCATACCTGGGGATAATACATTTGTGATTTCTATGTAGTGTGTTTGATTCTTCTAAATTAGAAGGTTGTGTGTTTGATTTAAGAAATTATAATTGTTAAGAAAGATTTTATAATGTCTACGAATTTTTGAGCGGATTATCAATATTGGCTTTAATTTATAAGAGAAGATATAAATTTTATCTTTTAAACTGTAGTAAATTGAGAATACTTTTGTTAAGTCATCTTAAAAAGCTAAAATATTGTAAAAGTCTTCTTGGCAATTATAATAGTCTTGATTTATGCTGAATTTAAATTTAAATTTAATTTTTTTAATTCTGTTGACAAAATTCTAAAAAAATAAAATTGTGCATTTAAATCGTTTTCCTCTCTTATTAGTTATACGCATTTTTTTTTTACTTTTATTTTTCCTTTCAAATTTTTTTTTTATACATACCTCTGAGGACATCTTCATTCCAGCAGGTTGCCTCCATCAAGTTAGGAATCTAAAGATTGTTTCTGATCCTGACAATGGAAAAGAGGCCATCAAGAAACTACCGGACAATGAATTATTAATGCTTTAGTTATATTAATTTCTTTTGTACTAAAAGCATCATTAGTGAGGTTGATTCCAATTTTTAAATTCTAAATTTAGAATGTATGAACTTATTTTGTAGAATAGTAAAGCTCAATTGGAGTACCATGATAGTTTCAACCAACCCACAAGACCTATAGTTTGGGTCTCATAATTTCTACATTCAGAATGTAGAAATTCATTTTGTAGAATAATAAGATTCAATTTGGAACCACAATTTCAAGATTATAGAGTTTATATTTTTTTTTTTTTACTGCACTAATTTTTGACCATACAACTTTTTTGACCAAATGTCATTTTATCATTTTTTTTTACTATTCATGTACAGACCTAACCCATTCAAGATTTACTTTTCGTCATAAATTTTAATTTGAAGACCCATTTTTGATCTCCATCTACTAATGATGCTCTAATATATTGTTGTCCTGGTGATTTCTATATTAATGACACATAAATGTCTAATGCTCATTTCTGTACTCGGATATGTTCGTCCATGTGCCAGACTAATTCTCAAACTTGTGTTCTAATGTATACGGTCATGGATTAACTGTTAGAATTTTTGTTGTTTTCCTTTTTAATAAAAATTCAGAATAAAAAAATAAAATTAAATATATGTTACCGGCCTCTGGGGAAGTCGTGCACGAAGCACTGCCCTAAGAGTTTATTCGGAATCTGTGTGCAGACGTACCCGAAACTCCTAGTGGTAAAACCCCCGCACTACCGGTATCTCGTTGCCGCACACGACTTGGAGAGAACGACCAGGACTTTGCTCTGCCCAGAGCTTGGAGATGAATAGGAAGAACTGACCAGAATGTTGACAGAGGTTTCGTAAGAATTTTTTCTGATCTGATCTACAAAGAACACAGACGTATATATAAAACATTTGTGTAACGGTCTGAATTAATTTACGATTAATTCAGCCGTTACGAATGAACCTGGACACTGAAACAATAACGGTTCAAAATCACTTGTAACGTTCAGAAATAAATTTTCTAACGTTCAGAAAAATAAAAGGAAGAGGAGCAAAAGGATTTTTAGGGTCCCAGCCCGAAGAGAAAATCGGATCGGCATTCGGCGCCCGCAGATGTGGGCGCGTACCCACACCCGTTACGCACGCCGAACCGAACCGGGCCGGGCGGCGGCGCACGCATGTGGCCCAAGGGGTTCCCCACACAACAACTTAATAGAGCAAAGGAGAGAAAGTAATATATGTACACATGAAGGCTTTGGTGCATCCGATGTGGGACTAAAGATAGAATGAGAAATTTGAACTTTTGCAAGTAGCCAAAACTAACATTAACGTGGCACTAGACTTTGTTCTATGGCCCTAGTGTTGACCCCTTACAAGTTTTTGTAGATATGCTACTACCTCTCAAACTGAACTCAACTGAGAAAATGTATATATTTTTTTGGCTAGACGAATGATCTCAAAATCAAATCGCTTGTGAAACAGTGGATCCATATAACATATAACACAGCGTGCATAAAATTACGTACATATCGTCGGACATCTAAAAAAAAAATATCTCTTGTCCTTCAATGTTTGTGTACTGTCATTTGTTGTTATCCTCTTCTCTTGTCTATAACCTTCTTTATTTTGTAGTTTTACATGATTTAAACGAATGTACAAATGAAAATTCCTTGCTCATTCCTATGCTGTTTCATATGGTATTCTTGTTTTTTATGTCCTTCTTTCTTCCACTATATATAAGTTATCGAGCAATTTTTGTTATATATACTTCATATATATGTTGGAAGTAAGTTCTGAAGTCATGTCCTATGATAATTACTTTTTAGTGGATTAAATGTGGAGCAAAGACTCAATTTTGGATGAATTATTTTGTCAAAAAAAAAAAAAAAAAAAAAATTTTTTTTTTCAGAATTAATAAGAAAGGGAAACAGGTTAAATGGATAGTTTTAGTTTTTAGTGTTTTTTTTTTATTCCTTCCAATTTTATCAAAAGAATTTTTTTTTTTTTTTTTTGTACAAAATTGAGGTTTTAACTTGACGTGAATCAAGCACACATCCTTCTAATCTAAAATCACACACGCTACCATTATGGCACAAGCAATCATTAATTTTAAAAGAAATAAAAAATATATGTATATGCATGAATTCCACCGTACTATCTAACAAAATGTATCTTAACTTATAATTACGGTTTTTTTTTTTTTCTTTTTAGCGAATTTATTTAAAGTTTATTATTCTCTGAAAGCTTTTTACAGTAAAATGGACAACAAGGTTATCTTGGCCAATGATTGTCATTTGGGAAAATAAATCCCCTTTCTTTAGATGGGGCTTATTGTTGGAAAATCAGTCGTCAGAGTCAGATAGTTTGATACAGATTTTAAAATTGTACACGTCCTATAAGCGTTCTGACATCGTGTCTAAAACTGACCATAGCGTAAACTTAGGCCATGCCATCTGAGATAACCAACTCTAGTCTAACGAACACCAAGCACATATATAGAGGTGACTACCTCACCTAGACAAATTCCAATCTATATAACTCAGGTGAAATTACAAGATTGACAAAAATTAATGTTGAACATTTTGTCCTAAAGTTTCAGCCCCTCACCACTTTCAGGAAGAAAAAACAGAGATTACAATAAAATAACTCAGCTTACCCGTAGCGATTTTCCTGAACGAAAGCGACGACTCTTTGATCAGATCTTTTCTTTCTCCTGTCTTGTATGGCAAGTCCTAAAAGGAAAGTTCATACTTTCTCTTGGATCTCTGGAGAAGCATCGTGAAGCTCCACTTTGTGCTTTGTGCTCTTCTTTTGCCTTCACCCTCAATCCATACAGTTGAGAAATTCTAGTTTAGATTATAGGAATTCATAAATAAGAAACTCTAAAATAGAAAATCCATTACCTAAAATAGAAAGTTTCAATATAGACGTCAAAATTTGGTCAAATTAAATATTTGATACAAATTTATAAATCTAATTAAATTAAATATTTAATATAGATTTTTAATTCGCATCAAATTAAAATTTTGACCATATTTGAGTTTTAAAATTTGTTGTTACCAAATTCAGACTGGATCCAAAATATTCACTTGGAAAGTAAAATCCAAAGAAAGAACAAAAGCGTAATAAAATATTGTGGCTTTTCTTTTTCTCTTATAGTTTCCATTTTTTGCAATATTTGGATTGAAATAGGAATTCATAAATATCTAGTGATAAACAAGTTTCAAAACAAGGCCTTTAACATAAATTTCTCCATTAAGCCAACCACCTCTTCCACATCGTGACCTTTCCACCTTTAACGGTTTTTTTTTGAGGCTGATGATAAAGACACTACAAAATACACTCACAATTGATCTAAATTTTTTACTTAAAAAATTATTTAGGCAGTTCAACACAGTCCTAATAAAATTTTGAACTAGTCATGAATAAACTTTTAAACGAAAAATTTATAAAAAAAATTGAACCAGTCATGAGTGTATTTTATAGTCTTTTTATCACGGACATTTTTTTATTATGTTCACATTGGTCAAACACTAATTGGATCTACCCTCACATTCTAGATGCACGAGATTTTGTTGTGAACTTTCTCAAACAATTTTAGATAACGTTCATGTAACTTTTCTAGTTACACGATGGCTATTTTTCCTTTTGGTTGGTTGATTGTTTAGCTTTAGCTACAAGTAGTAATTCGATTCATTTAAAAAAAGACATAAACAAAGGGATTTTCGAAGAAATAGTAGGAGAGAATAATCTATTTCTTTCATTAATCATGATATTACATATATATACATCCATATATTAACTTGGGCCTAAGCCACATGTGCCAATCACTATATATACAATTTAATCCCAATACCCCCTCCCCCCTCCCCCTTCCTCAAGTTGGAGATGCAAGTCACAAATGTCTAACTTGTGCAAAAGAAACTCAAATTGTCGTTTTTTCAATGCTTTGGTGAAAACATCTGACAATTGTCCATCCGTCGGTACATGAGATGGACGAATAACTCCATCAAGAACAGCATCCCTCAAAAAGTGACAATCCAGCTCAATGTGTTTTGTGCGCTCATGGAAAACTGGATTTCGCGCAAGATGTAAAGTAGATTGGCTATCACAAAACAAATTTATAGCACACGAATGTTGCACCCCCAAACTGTCAAGCAACCCTTTGAGCCACTTAAGCTCACACGTGACCGCCGCCATCGCACGGTATTCTGCTTCGACCGAAGAGTGGGACACCGTCACCTGTTTCTTCGTCTTCTAAGAGATAGACGAATCACCAAGAAAAACTAACCAACCAGACAAAGAACGTCTCGTGATGGGACAACTCGCCCAATCGGAATGATACCACCCCGGAGTCGCAAATCACAGTTAGACCGAAGGAGAATGCCTTGACCAGGATAACCCTTCAGATATCTAACAACCCTCAAAGCTGCATCCGAATGATGATGCAGGGGCTCATGCATAAACTGCGACAAGATGTGAACAACGTAAGCCAAATCCGGTCGAGTAAACGAAAGATAGATCAGCCACCCTACGAGTCGCCGATATGCTTTCCCATCCGACAATCGTGGACTTGTAGAGCGTGCCAGTTGATGATGTTGTTCCATGGAAAAGCTTGCAGATTTTGTCCCGAACAATCCTGTCTCAGAGATAATGTTGAGTATATATTTTCGTTGGAACAAAAAAATTCCTCCCGCACTTCGAGCTACCTCAACTCCAAGAATAAACTTCAACACCCCAAGGTCCTTCATATGAAAGCATGTACTCAAATAATTCTTAAAGACAGTAAGAGCAACATAATTATTGTTAGAGAGAATCAAATCGTTGATATACAGAAGAACATTCATCTGAACATGTCATGCCCCAGACCCAAAATACACGGGAACAGGGCGCGTGGCAATGGCCAGCTAATACCACTGCGAGGGATTTTTTTAATTTAATGGACCCGACGAAACGTACTACGCTGTCCTAAAATACTAACAAGTCTAATATGCTAACATACATCAGGTAAATGTCTAATCTCATCCACAAAATATAAATAAGAAGAGCTGAAATATACTGAAAAATAAGTGCGCAGTCTGAATGTCATAGTACAATCCAAATAAACCCACTATAATGATGAAATAAGAGTACGGAAGGACATATAAGAGTACTAGGCTAGAGCATCGGCTAACTAGATAAGGATCCTCTAGCCCTAGGCGGAAGGCCTACCAGTGATCAAGGAAACTCTGATGGTAATACCTCAAGCTCGTCCTTGGTTGCGTACCTCACCTCCTGTCTGGGCCCGTACACGATCAGATAGTATACCTCGTCCAAATCTGGAAGGGAACCAGGTCCTCAGAGGGACGTAATAAGATACAAAAATATATGCGAAATATAAATTCTGAATAAATAAAGGGGTGTACTAACTATCTAAGTGAATGCAATATGAGGACAACCTTGGTACGTATGGGTATGTGTAAACCCCCTCACCCAAAAATAGGTATTTTGTGTGTATTTGTATTTCGTATATTTGTTTTAGATTTTTTTTTTAAACAAATAAAATCCAATGATTTTATTAGGACACTTCACCATGGTTTGGACATTAATAATATATGATGGCCCCAAAATATCTATCTCCCTTCATAGGAAGTAGGCTACACAGGAGACACTACCTGTAGGTTCTTTTTGTGGCACAGAAATTCGATCCCTTGGTGTTAGTATGACATTAGTGTAACGACCATAGATTAATTATTAAATATTTATATATTATATATATAATTTAATTATGTTTATTTTTCAATTTCAACTTGTAAGCCCTTGATTTTTCAAAAAAATATTAAATTGGGATTTTTCACAATTTTCTGAAATTTTCTAGGAATTTTCTGTAATTAAAATCAGGATTTTTAATTATTGAATGATTTCTAATTTTTAACAAATAATATTAAAATATCATGGAAATAATATTTTTGGGTGTAAAATGAAAAACTTGACTTAGGGTAATTTTTCTGGATTTTTTTGGGCCTCAGACCTATTTTTTAAACACCTAAACTATTTATTTATTTAATTATATAGTTATTAAATTAATTACCATTTTAATATATTATTATTATTATTATTATTATTATTTTATACTTTTCTGGGCCGGCCCGGCCCAGTGGCCCGAAGCCCAGCCCAGCCCGTTCCCTTGCGGGTCGGGCGGGTCTGCCCGGAGACCCGACCCGCCAACCCGGAGACCCTTTCTCCCCCAGCCCCCTCGCCGCCCGCGTTCCGCGCCGGCCTCCGCGCGCAGCGCCGCCCGTTCCGGCCCACTCCCCGCGCCCTCCACGCCACGAGCCCCTCTCCCCTCCGCCTTGGCCGGTCTCCTCCCCCTTTATAAAGCCCTCTCATTCTTTTTCTTCCTCACTTCCTCCTCCGGCCACCTGAAACCTAACGCCTCCTCGCCGCCGCCGTCCCTCTCCTCGCCGACCGCCTCGCCCAGCTCCGCCCTGCACCGCCGCCCCTCCTCTGCTCCTCCTCCTCCGCCTGCCTCCGACCCCAACAGCAGCTCGGGTCGACCCCGGCCAGCCTCGGACCGCCGCCTCCGGCACCGCTGCCGGCCGTCCCCGCACGCCCCTCTCCCCGGCGAGCCGCCCTCGACCTCCCCACCGCCGTGCCGACCACCGGAGCCCGCCGCAGCTCCAGAAACCCTAGCCCTAGATTCCCTGTGTCCGACACGAGTCGGACACGGTTCGACCCCCGGTTTTCGGGTCCCCTTCAGGTGCGTGTAACTTTCTGTTCGTAGCTCCATTTTCGATTCCGTAAATTGCGTTGTGAAACTTGTATGACCCTCTCGGTGCCCGGACAAACCGCTCGGGGCATCGCGTCCTGTGGTGATCGCACACCGTGATCCAAAAACAGGAAAAACCAGACCCTGTTTTACCCCGGAACTGAGTACGCCCCGCCAAACGGGACGACTTGGTCGCGTGCGGTCTTCACAGATACGTGCGTACCGTCGATACGAACGTGTGAGATTTCGCGGAAGCTGATTCGGGTGTGCGTGCACACCGGAATCAACGCGTATCCGCGGACATCGCCCCGTATCCGACTTTTCTGTAATTCGCCCTAACTTCTTGTACACTCGTCGGATCGAGACGAAACTTGCGCCATCGGACTCGTAGCGATACGCTGGTCCTGTGGGTCAAGTTTGGCTCGATTCTGAGAACGTTGACGAAATCGCGTGTCGTGGGCCCCACAGGCCCCGCTCGACGGGCGATTTTGTGATCGGCTCATCGAAATCCAAATCTGGAAGTTCCGTTGGGTTCGTATCAGCGTTCCTGACTTGTTGACACTAAGTTTGGTGAATTTGGAGACCATTGACCCGGAAACATTTTTTGGTGCAAAATGGGCCCACCGGCGGACCCCGTTTTGACCCGAAACTGTCGTTTTTGCCCTTGTCTCCAAATTGGACCCAAGGACAGGCGTTTCTAGCTATTTAACATTTTCTGAACGTGATGGTAATATCTATTTCAGCTTTTGGACTCATCTCTGGAAATTTCCCCGAGTACAATTAATTGGATCCAAACAACAGGCAAGTACCTGCACTTCAAGTTAATCTTTATATTGTGATAATTAATTCTCTGCTTTACTAGTACCATTGATGATTACACGTAGTGCTAGAACACTAGATTTTATGTCTTGAATACTGGAGTTCATGTCTTGTTTTTCGTGTCGGGTGGGAGAATACTAGAAGGCATATAGTTTACCCTTCCCCCCTATCGTGTTTAATAGCTGTTGGTGCGCGACTGTACCCTCAGCCGGATCTCGATTATTCATGTTAAATAGCCGTCTATGACGGCCGAATTAGCCTTATAAACCCCTACATGCCAACTATGTATTCTAAAATAAACACAAGTTCACACAGATAGCTTCTGGTCTTGTTATAGTTCTTGCTGACTGTTGTAGTTTCATTTCCTGTCTTATTTATCCCTGTTTTCTCATATTCCTGTTTATAGCATTAACTCTGAGATACTGTTGTTTCTTTTATACATATTCTCAATATGATACTCAATCTAATTATCATAAATATTTAGTTTAATCTTGTTGTGCATTGTGTATTTTGCTCCTTTCCTGACTGGATCCGTTATTTTAGGCGATGATGAGGACCTTGCCCCTACCTATTATGGCCACTATGAGCTAGCAGGTGACCCATATGAGGAGCCAGTTCCCACCCAGGAGGATACTTCTGCAGAGTAATTAGCAGTAGCTACTTATTTATTTCCTTTCAGCATATACTCGGGTTTGTCCCCGATTTATCTTCTGGCTTTGTATTAACTATGGATCTGTTGTCACAATTTGTTTTATAAAAGTTAGCATTCCTATTTCTTGTTATTTTCCTTGTCTATTTATTGTGGATGAGATAGATTTAAAATTACCTGTGATTATGACCTAGACAGCGTACTACCGCCGACACTGCGGCGTAGGCTGGACGTGCCCACGCACTCGTGCCCGAATTTTCGGGTGCGGGTCGTGACACAACTGTTCTATAATTAGCATTCCAAAATTTTTCCTGCCAAGTTAGGTATTTTTTCTTTTTATAGATTTGCATAATATTTTCTATTACCTATTTTGTGGGCAACCATTTAATTAATTACTTAGTTAATTAGATAATATAATTATTGAATTTATATAACTAGATAAATAATTAATTAATTAATTATAAAATATTGTGGTATTTTATTAGAGCCTTACAAAGTAAATTTTCTAGAATTTATTTTGTGTGTGCAAATATTATTTTGGATTTTCTTAACCTCATTTATATATGAAAAAATATATATATAAATAAATATATGATTAATAATAATAATAATAATATTAATAATAATATTAATAATAGAAAAAGAAAAAGAAAAAGAAAACAAAAACAAAAACAAAAAAAAAGAGAAAAGAAAAGAAAAGAAATCCTAATACAAAAATATAATTAATAAACAATCTAACTGAACATAATACCTAACCTAATAACTATCCATCATCCTAAACTACCCCCCCCCCCCCCCCCCCCGCGTGAACCTCCCATAACCATATCCCTCTCTCTCTCGATCTCTCTTCCTAACTCTCTCTCTCTATATATGTATGTTACTAAACTCTAAACCCTAACCCTAATCCTAGTTCCGACGACCCCAGTCCGACGCCGCCTCCCCCACGCCGCTGTCGTCGCCTCCGCAGCCGCCGGCCGTCGCCCCGCGCGCACATGCACACAGTTTTGGTCCATCTTTAAGGTGATGTATCTCCCTCAATTTTGATTATTTTTGCGTACGGTTTGTTCGTGTACGTTCACAACCTAATCCTCTAGAATTTTCATTCAAGCGGGACAAGTTTTCGTTCCCCGGATCGGTCAAAAAATCGACCGAAAAATGACCGAAAACTGACCAAAACAGTTCAGAATTTCTAATCCAAAACCCCATGTTCACACCAAATTTGCCATCAACCTATTTATTATTTTCAAAAAAAATAAAGGATTTTTCTTTCCAATATAACCAAGAATTTTTCTGTTCTTTTAGTTTTTCTAAATTTGTTCTATGTGTAAAATTATTCGGCTTCCAAATCGACCAAAAACTTAACTTTTTTAAATTGAAAAATTGTGATACGGAGCACGCCCCGCCAAACGGGACCGCCCCGTCGCATACCAATTGCACCAAAAGGCGCATATGTTATATCCTGATGTGTGGGCTCTCGAGAAAACTGATTTGGACGTGTGTGCGCGTCGGAATCAACCCGTATCCGTGAAAAGATCCCGTATCGCGACTTTTGCAAAACATCGTACCATTTAGTGTATGCTCGTCGGAATACGACGAAACTTATACCATTGGATTCGTGGTATCACGCTGGTCCTGTGACCCAAGTTTTACGCGATTCCGAGATAGTTGACCAAGCCGCCTATTTGTGGGCCCTACGGTTGACTTTTTGGGCGAATTTGTGTTCGGCTCACCGGAATACAAAATTGGACATACCGTTGAGTTTGTATCGACGTTTAAAATTTGTTTGACCTATAATTTGTCCCATTTAGAGACATTTACCTCTGGCACACTTTTCGATGCAAAGTGGTCCACAAGTGGAGTCCGCTTAGACCCAAAATTACCGTTTTGCCCCTGTATCCAAATTGGAAGAAATGGTAGTATTTTCTAACTATCTCGCTAATTATGGGAATGTTGGTGATGTTTATTTCAGCATCCGGGGGCGTTCATTCTGATGCCATAGTTTCTGATCCATTGTGCCGATCGACGTCTGGACGCTTACACTTTGCAGCTTTCTTGCCAGGCAAGATACCTTGCCAAATTGCTTATAGTACTTTGCATGCTTATTATATTTTTATATATTCATTGTATGTGTATTTTTCTTTCAGTCATAATTATATACTATATATATGTTGACACACACTTGACACATAGTATCATGGGAGGAGAGGACAATCAGTAGGCGTATGGGCTCTAGCCACTCTGGTAAACCGTAGTATCTAGCATGCACTACGGTAGTGTATCGCGCTGGTCTCTACCCTCGCGGCATATCAATTTCTGGAGTCGCGCTGGTCGCTACCCTCGCGGTATGTCGATTTCTGATGTTCTAGACGTGTGTGTGAGTTGTGAGATTAGATAGAGTAGCCTACCCATGCCCATACGTCGAAAAGTTATTCTCATTATGCATTTATATAGATTGTCTTGTACAGCGTACTTATATACTTTTTACCTATTATGCATGTTTATTGTATTCAATTGGCATGCTTCTATGTATCTTGTTACGTCCCTCTGAGGACCTGGTCCCTTTCCAGGTATAGACGATCTTGACTATTCGCAGGAGCACGGATCAGAACTTGCTACCTATCCCTTTCGAGGAGGTCTTCTCTTCGAGTCTCATTGTTCATTAGATGTTCCTATGTGGTTTCTCTTATATTCTAGTTTGGTAGTGGATTTGTTTCCACCCGACTATTATTCCTTGATACTTCATATTGAGATTTAGTTATATAGTAGATTGGTTATTTATTTCTATTTGATTCTGTGGATGAGATTTAGTTATGCCCTGTGACAATATCTATAGCACATATGAGTTATTATTCATATTACAGCGTACGTGTGTATTATGGTATCCATATATTGGAGTTGACATGTACATACGGCTGACATGCTTACGTATTTCTAGTCCTACGTATTTTGGGACTGGGGCGTGACATATTTTTGTGGTGGCCCATGCAGGTCCAGAGCATATTGTCTCGGTTACATTACTGTACCGAGCAAGCCTGCGCATAGAATTAGAGTATAGGATCTCATCCACTTATTTAATCACCTCCCTTGATTCCATTTCGCATTCTTATTTGATTGCTTGTATTGCATCTTGCTTGATCCTTTCACAACGTCAATCTTATCTTTTCTTTCGTGCTTGATAGTGGTTAGGAAGGTGACTTATACTAGGTATATACACTCTATTGTTTAATAACACTATTAATTAAATTCTTGTAAGTTGGGTAGTATGCCTCATAACCTAATACCACATAGTTCTTTTGACCCATTAATGAAGTATAATTGAATAACATTAACTAAAGACTTGCATAAGAAGATATTTATCTAGACTGTAGAACTTAGAGGCACATACCTCCATTTGGTCAGCTATAGACTAAACAAGAAGTTAGTATGGAAACTGTAGAGGCACAACACCGGTCTTCTTGGTGAACTTAAATTATTTTGTACCTTCCTTCATCATAATCCAGCGTACTTATATTTTCTGGACTACCTCGACTTATGCTGCTATTATAGGCTAGTTTTGCTAGCTTATTCTTTTATCAAGCTTGATCATGATATATGTATTATTGGGTATATACACTAATATATTGTCTAAATCAGAATCAGTGTATTACGGTCTGATCAACCTTAATGCACTTGGTTCGCTCTTCGCATAACTACTTTACGTGGATTGAGATATAGTTGACCCAGCATGTTAGACGAATATACTTGCCCTCTAGACATGTTCGAGCATATCGTATCAGTTACATAACTGTACTGATATGAGCATACAAATAGAAATTTACCAAAATAAGACTTCAATCCACAACTGCCCTGACAACTCTCTTTTTGAATTCTTTAAATGCCTTGAACCCCGTACTTGTATTCTATCACCTCCTCCTTGAATTCTTTATTGTTGTTTTCCGTCTCCCCTTATTTCGGAAAGACGAACGCTCGTGCTTGGTATAAGTTTGATACACGTAGAGTACTAGATATATCCCATAGGCTAATCATATTACTTGGTGACTATCTTTTGTAATTTAGGGCTGTAGAAGCATGAAAAATACGCTGGGAGGAGCTACGCAGCATACTGATGCAGAGTAGCGTAAACAGAGGCCTTCAGAGCCATCAAGCGTACAAGCAGAGCTTTCTCTGCTAAACACAACGTGAAGTACAAGCTCAAAGGACCATCCGCGTAAGTGCAGTACGTCCAGGCCGCTCCAGCGTAAACAGGGTTCTTCATCGCCTCCATGGCGTAAAACTCATCCGCTCTCAAAGCAGCGTTAAAGCGTACGAGGAACGCTTCGTCTTCCCCGAAATGAACCTGTCAAGTAACGCAGTGAACCTGACCTCTGACTCCTGACAAAAAGTGCTGCACGGCTACCCAGACGACGGCTGAAAACGAGGACAGACCCCTCGGGACGCGCACCACAGTATGATGGCGGATCTCTGCATTTAATGCAGAGGATTTGGTTAAAATATCGCCGAACCGTCGTTTACTGACGTCCCCTCAGCATAAACTGCTCTTTCGCGTACAAGGGGATACGCTGCCTTGTTTTACACAGGCAAACATGAGCTGTTTTACGCTCCGTAGTAGACAAACCGCCTGCCACGTCAAAAGCTGCACTTCATACGGGGCTCGAGGCACGTCTCTACGTCTAAATTGCACAGAGCGGTGACAGTTTCTCTGGAGGCACGTCTCTGCGATAGTTGCACAGAAGGGCTGCAGACCTTCAAAATACGCCTCCGCATTTAATGCACAAGATGATGGCAAATCTCTGCAAGAGATTTGGTTATATCTTCAAAAGCCATAATTCCGGCTAAAGACATCCACATCGGCACTCTGGCACGGTACGCAGCGGCTTCTACGCCCATTCAAGATCTGTGCTCATTCGGCTTCAAACGCCCACTCAGTCTCTACGACCATTCAGCTTCTACGCCTATTCGGCTTCTACGCCTGTTCGGCTTCTACGCCTACTCGGCTTCTATGCCTATCCGGCTTCTATGCCTATCTGGCTTCTACGCCAGGGTGACAGTCATTTGGCTTCTACGCCAACCTCTTCTACACAAGGGATACCTACCTACGTGGCTTCTACGCCGTGATCTTCGCAGCAGATATACGCATTTTGTCCCCTTAGTTGGACACGCGTCACATGCTCACTCAAAAGGTCATATATACGCAGGCATTGGTTATTTTAACCGTTGTATAAAAGGGTGTTGTACTTTCCACTCCTCGGTTTTTATACCGACAGAGTGGTCACCGTCACCAAAACTCTATAAATAGAGACCCCTATCAATGGGGAACAAAGGACGAAAAACTAAAAACCTGAAGATCGAACAAGGTCGAACTTCCCAGAAAGATCGAACCGAAGGTCAAGAGAGAGAGAGAGAGAGAGAGTCCGGGGCTCAGGCAAAGAGCAGGGATCGATGACTTTGGCATCGTGCACCCACCCTCTTCTGCAACCTTTGAAGCTGCTACCTGTCTTCCACGGCACTTCTTCAACATTGTGTGGTCCAAGGGCTAAAGTGATCGACTACAGATCAGACACCTATAGCAATTTATACCCAGATTAAATAAATTGTACTCCCACATCCTCGTATAGGATTAAATTGTACAAGTTTGTTTGTAAACCAAAGGGCGCGGGTTTCGTATAAACTCCGTCATTGAAATACACTTTCATTCTTTCGTTTAATACCACAAACAAGATGGCGACTCTGCTGGGGACATCTTTCTCACGATGACGAGGAAGCGATTGCTCAACACGATGCGGTATCTATAGGAACCGTGAAGAAGACACTGGTCGTCCAATTCGACCAGTCTGCCTACGAAGACATGCTTCGAACCGGGGGTAGCTCTCACCCTCTCTCCGTCCAAGACAACAGGAAGCTGCGCAAGGTCTGGATGCCCAAGACATCCTCTACCATTCCTGTGGACTCTCCGATCTCTCCGATCTCTCCAACCAATGAGGTTGTAGCCTTGCTCCCTCCGTGCCCTGCACGTAAAATTCAGTCTCCTGCTACGCGCGGTACAGACAAAACTTCGGGCAAAGCCTCAGCGTTACCCCAGAAGTATCCACTGCGCTCTACGCGTAGAAATCAGTCTCCCGCTACGTGCGGTACAAACAAAACTTCGGGCAAAGCCTCAGCGCTAACCCAGAAGTATCCACTGCGCTCTACGTGTAGAAACCAGTCTCCCGCTACGCGCGGTACAGACAAAACTTCGGACAAAGCCTCAGCGCTAACCCAGAAGTATCCACTGCGCTCTACGCGTAGAAATCAGTCTCCCGCTACGCGCGGTACAGACAAAACTTCTGATGATGCCTCAGCGCCAAATCGGAAGTACAAATCACGCTCCGTGCGCAAGACAACATCTGACCTCTACGGGGAACCAGATGAGCACTGTGATCTCCGCAAGTGCAACGACAAGTTTGGGGGTAGTCTCCCTCGACAAAACCGAGCAACATCCAAAGCTGGGGGTAGAATTCCCTCAGAATCCGAAGATGATGCAACGATGACGATCTTCCCAGAAGACCATAGAACTCAAGCATTAGGAGCCCGAAGGCCAAAAGGGACTTTCTCCTTCAATGAAGATGACATCATTGAAATCTTCAATATGTTGATGAAGGAACACAAACTTCAGCTACCCAACATCAGATATCCTGAGAGGGCTGGCAAAGTGGATGACCCCGATTATTGTCTCTTCCATCAGTACATTCATCATCCTACAAAGGCGTGCTATTACTAAAAAGGAGAATTCAGGAGTTGATCGATGCCAAGGTTATCACTTTGCATCTATAAACGAGGAGACGATCACTGCAAATTGATTTCACTTTGATGTGATAATTTGCTCCCTCAGGAATATACCAGATGATGAATCTCTAAAGTTTCCCCAGTGGATTCTTCAGGACTATCCTCACTCAGAAAAATCACTCCACAGTGAATTGTTCAGACATAAGTTCATGTCCATATTATCTCTGAACTATTGTCCAAATATTTTATTTCTTTACCCAGGGAGTTTGTCATGTTCATATTACCTCTGAACAAACCTTCCTAAATTCGGCTATCGATTATCATGTTCATATTACCTCTGATATCGATTGTCATCTCAACTTAGCACCCGTACTTAACTCTAAGTACGCTAGTGGTGTTGAGTCCACAAAAACTGCCATGTCCATATTACCTCTGAGCAGATGTATGCCTCTATCCCCGATAGAGTCACAACCCAGGGAGTTTGTCATGTTCATATTACCTCTGAACAAACCTTCCTAAATTCGGCTATCGATTATCATGTTCATATTACCTCTGATATCGATTGTCATCTCAACTTAGCGCCCGTACTTAACTCTAAGTACGCCAGTGGTGTTGAGTCCACAAAAACTGCCATGTCCATATTACCTCTGAGCAGATGTATACCTCTATCCCCGATAGAGTCACAACCCAGGGAGTTTGTCATGTTCATATTACCTCTGAACAAAACTTCCTAAATTCGGCTATCGATTATCATGTTCATATTACCTCTGATATCGATTGTCATCTCAACTTAGCACCCGTACTTAACTCTAAGTACGCCAGTGGTGTTGAGTCCACAAAAACTGCCATGTCCATATTACCTCTGAGCAGATGTATGCCTCTATCCCCGATAGAGTCACAACCCAGGGAGTTTGTTATGTTCATATTACCTCTGAACAAACCATTCTGGTCCGGCTATCGATTATCATGTTCATATTACCTCTGATATCGATTGTCATCTCAACTTAGCGCCCATACTTAACTCTAAGTACGCCAGTGGTGTTGAGTCCACAAAAACTGCCATGTCCATATTATCTCTGAGCAGATGTATGCCTCTATCCCCGATAGAGTCACAACCCAGGGAGTTTGTCATGTTCATATTACCTCTGAACAAACCTTCCTAAATTCGGCTATCGATTATCATGTTCATATTACCTCTGATATCGATTGTCATCTCAACTTAGCGCCCGTACTTAACTCTAAGTACGCCATTGGTGTTGAGTCCACAAAAACTGCCATGTCCATATTACCTCTGAGCAGATATATGCCTCTATCCCCGATAGAGTCAAAACCCAGGGAGTTTGTCATGTTCATATTACCTATGAACAAACCATCCTAAATTCGGCTATCGATTATCATGTTCATATTACCTCTGATATCGATTGTCATCTCAACTTAGCGCCCGTACTTAACTCTAAGTACGCCAGTGGTGTTGAGTCCACAAAAACTGCCATGTCCATATTACCTATGAGCAGATGTATGCCTCTATCCCCGATAGAGTCACAACCCAGGGAGTTTGTCATGTTCATATTACCTCTGAACAAACCTTCCTAAATTCGGCTATCGATTATCATGTTCATATTACCTCTGATATTGATTGTCATCTCAACTTAGCACCCGTACTTAACTCTAAGTACGCCAGTGGTGTTGAGTCCAAAAAAAAATTGCCATGTCCATATTACCTCTGAGCAGATGTATGCCTTTATCCCCGATAGAGTCACAACCCAGGGAGTTTATCATGTTCATATTACCTCTGAATAAACCTTCCTAAATTCGGCTATCGATTATCATGTTCATATTACCTCTGATATCGATTATCATCTCAACTTAGCACCCGTACTTAACTCTAGGTACGCCAGTGGTGTTGAGTCCAAAAAAACTGCCATGTCCATATTACCTCTGAGCAGATGTATGCCTCTATCCCCGATAGAGTCATAACCCAGGGAGTTTGTCATGTTCATATTACCTCTGAACAAACCTTCCTAAATTCGGCTATCGATTATCATGTTCATACTACCTCTGATATCACTCTCGCCTAAAAAACTGTCATTTACATTCCGAAATGATGGGTCCACAAAAGTCAGAAAAGAATCACTTTTATTTATTCCTGATAAGAGCAGAATTACATATGGGGAAGTGAAAAGAGAAAGGATACATCATGATGGGGGAGCAGTCAGATCGCGAATCAGCTGCTCCAATACAGCCAACTTCTCATTCCTGAAAACCAAAGCATCGGCGCGAGCCCGCTCCAGCCGTGCCTCGGGATTGTTCGTAAGGGTCAGCTCAGCCCTTGCCAGAAGAGAGCCCGCACGGGCAGCTTCTGCACGCTCCAAATCCTGTCGCGCTGCGCTCAGTCGACCAGTCGCTACATCTAGACCTGCCAACGACTGAGAAGCCCACTCCTCTGCAAGAGCGAGTTTTTTCTTCAGCTTGCGGGCCCTCGTTGCGTTCCCTTCGTGCTCGGATCGGAGCTTCATCTCAAGAGCGAGAGCCTCTTCCACGACAGCTTTTTTTATCCATCTCCAGCTTATGTGTTTGGATGGAGTTGTCTAGGCTTTCCAACTACGTAGAAAGCCGCACAGTCATGAGTTCGTATCTGGCCTGGACCTCAGCATCAAAGCTGCCCTGAGTCAGCTGCAAGTATTCGTTAATGGATTGCTCTAAACCATTAACCACCGCCTCTAGGGCGTCAGCTACCCCAGGATCGCCTAGCTCCCTGACAGCCCCGATCAAAAACTGAGAAGTCTTCTTCAGGCGCTCGAAGTCTAGACTCTTCGCCAACACCATCGATATCATCGTTTTCAAACCGATGTAAAAGAGGCTGGTATGTTGCTCAGTCAGCGCAACTATATTCGATTGAACGCCAGGAGTGGCCGCGATATCAGCAAGTCCCCCTCCGGGAATGAGTGTACGCGAAGCATTGACACATCAGCTCCTGATACACTTCCGCCACCCGAGGGTCCAAGTCCCCCAATTTCCGGTTGGTGGGGACATACTCTTCATATGGGGTATCCCCCATCTGCAGTCTCGAGACAACTGCCATCTCATGAAGGGCCAATCCCAGCTCCCCCAGTGGAGTGGCGAAGGTCCCAGTGAGCAAAATATATCGCTCCATCAGTGCCAAGAACAAATTAGGTTGGGAGGCAACCCGACACTCGTCGCACTCACAGCGGCATACAGTCTAATGCCCTCCAACTCTCTCCGAAAGTGCTTCAAGGCCCAGTTAACTAGGCAAGTCCATCGGAGGTTTGTTGGGGTGATCCACCCATTGCACCGAGGATTCTTCTTGGGATATATCCCACCTCGTCCCATGAAGTCGTTGCAGAAGGTCGATAATTGGACAGGCTGGATCACTGAGCTGTCTTCACTCGGGACACTGCCCGAGAACAGTCCTCTGAACAACGTCACAACACCGGAAGGGAGGCTGACAAACGACCCCTGGTCAGCCCCTTTCAGATGAAAGATCTTCCCCGGCTTGCCGTGAAGATCGGGAGTCAGTATCCACGACATCCTCCTGCGATGTGTGGCATGGAAGAAAGCCGAGATGGGATAATCTCTCGGCATCGTGGGCAGATACAAGACCACGCTCTCGGCAGGGAAAACCCAGGGTTCTCTCTTGGGCTTCGTCTGTGACTGCTTGTCTATCATGTCCCCAAAGAGAAAGGCCGGCTTAATGTACTGCTCCCCGTCTACGTACGTTAGGGGCTCCCCGTTGATCATGCTCAGCAGCATTCGCTCGCCCTGAGCCGATATCAAGATCCCCCTTCCTTCAGGGTACTGGGGTCCGGAGATAGGAAATGTCACGTGGGACAGATCCTCCAGATAGTTCGAGTGCAGCATCCCGACAGCGAAACCCATCACCTCGGCCAGTGGAGACTCACCCAAATCAACTGCAAAAGTGCAAGAAAAATATGTCATTACAAATCTTGCACAAATATACAGACTAAAAGAAACGACAGTCTGTGCTCTACGTCAGGATTGTACAAATTTGGTTATTTTACGCCGGAAGTCTCCTCCACAAGCGTAAAACTCAAATTTTACGACATACGCCAATTTTCGGTAGCCAGAGCTTTTACGCTCGGAACTACGAAAATATGGAGTTTTTACGCTGGCATATTAGAAATATGGGCGTAAAGGATGAAAACGCCTCCGTGCATCATCTTCCTCAAAGAGGCTATCAGCACAGAAGACGACCTAGCGCGGTCATGTTCAACGTGTGCGTAGGATTTTTTGTCATTTTTTTGTCATCCCAAAGGCTC
Source organism: Iris macrosiphon (assembly GCA_036927795.1). Classification (NCBI taxonomy): domain Eukaryota; kingdom Viridiplantae; phylum Streptophyta; class Magnoliopsida; order Asparagales; family Iridaceae; genus Iris; species Iris macrosiphon. The sequence goes on along the minus strand of JAYESA010000015.1, from coordinate 133,596,844 downwards.
TACCTCTAAGACCGGGTGCGCTGCTCGTCGGCGGGATACTTCGCTCAGAAGAAAGTTCACCTTGCCCGACCGAAGGCTCTCTTGCTGGGGCAGGAGAAGGAGAAGAAGAACCTATGCTCTTTCCCTTAGTGGAGGGGGTTTATTTCGGCGCCATTTCTGAAGACTCGAAGTGCTCGGAGAAGGAACGAAGAAAAACTCGAACAGTCGAAAGCTCTCTTTGGCAGAAGACAGATAAAAAGTTTTTCTCTCAAAGGCTTGGGATATATATAGAGTTTGAGTCAACTCCTCGAATCCTCGGACGAACTCCTCGAGACCCTAACCAAATCTCGCAATTAATAAGGGGTTATGATTGGATGCCATGTCAGCCCACTACTCTCGAAAGACGGACAGTCAGCGAATTCAAATTTTTTTTCGCGCAAAGCAGTTCGGCGGTTTCTACGCTAAAGGAGCTTTCTACGCTCGACAGCAACAGATCTACGATTTTACGCTCGCGAGCTATAAGTCTATGGTTTTTTTCGCCCGGATGCCTTTGTGCTCGGTAGCTTTTATGCTCGAGAGGCAACAAACCTACGACTTTACGCTCAGCAGATACCAAATCGATGATCTCACGCTCGGTGGCGCTCAGTTTATGCTCAGAAGCAACAGATCTGCAAACTTCACGCTCGGAGAAATTTTCTTTTCAGGAGCTACAGATTTACAGTTCTACGCTAAAGGAGCTTTCTACGCTCGACAGCTACGAATCTACGGCTTTACGTTCGACAGCTATAAGTCTATGGTTTTACGCCCGGATGCCTTTGTGCTCGGTAGCTTTTATGCTCGAGAGGCAACAAACCTACGACTTCACGCTCAGGAACCACAAGTCTACGATTTCACGCTCGATGGTGTTTTACGCCCAGAGGCTACAGACTGATAATTTCACGCTCCACGACTTTTCGCATATTCGAACAGTCCCCAAAGCGGTCAATTGCAAAGAGTTCACACAGAAGATACTCGTTCTTGACCCCAAAGTATCCCAAGTACCCGAAACACACATAGTTCAAACATTGAGAAATTACTCTTCTCGGGTCCAAAATTGGAGGTTCATCTAGACTCCAGTCTGAATATCTCGTCTGTCAAGATGGCAACTCAGTTTGACAGCCATTTCTCGACCCTGTTCCAAGGGAGTTTCGAGAGATCATTCTTGAAGACGAAGTCTGAACAAAATTTCTGCTTATCAGAAGCAGCAGTTCAGAGCTCTACGCGGTCCCTCAGTCCTAGCAACAAAATAGTTCTAAAGGTTCAACAGGCTTAAACAGCGTTCTATGGACTATTCGCTACACGTAAAGGACAGGGCCTAATACTCTTCTTATCAGAGTTGGCGTAAAGAATCAGACGTGTCGAAGCTACACATATTCAGACTTCACAGCAACGTATGACAAGACGATCATATGCAGAGAAGAAAGATGATTTTATTAAAGATTAAAGTCATATGAGAGAAATCCTGTCTACAAAGGGTTTTTTTCTTCATTTCTTTTGACTACATATGAGAGAAATCCCGTCTACAAAGGACTTCCTCATCATCGTCATCGGAAGATCGCCCCCAGAATCCGTTCTACCGGGTTCTAGTATCGGTGCAGGTCTTCCTCTTCTTCCATGGCAGTTCATCGACCACCACAGTCATGAACAAGAAGATCGCTGGCGGGAGGATACAGAACTGGGCCTGCATAAATGATGCAGATCCCATGCTTTGTGCGCCGCTTAAGCCGGGACAGAGCAAGTCTGTCTGACTCTCGTCACCGGAGGCAACGGGAGAAGACACCACTTGCAAGCGGTGTGGTCAAATATGACCCTTCCTCTCTCCTGGGCAAACGCCATACAAAGTTGCTGATTATCCCGAGCAAGGGAGGCTAAGATATCCTTCCATGATCCATCGTTGCAGTGGACACTTGCTCGAAGACATCGTCTTTTTTGGCTCCCTACATGCTGGAAGAACATGATCTCCTTCTTTCTCAGGTCAACTCGACGAACTCCGGCGATCATCTCTGCATGGTGATGGGAATGTGGGGAGAACAGGTTAACTCTCCCAGCCTTTTTATAGGCGAAAGAGATCACAGCGGTCCCAAATAAATTCGCCATAAAGTCGGCATCGACCGTTTCAACGCTCCATTCAGAAATGTTTCGAGTTACGAGGGGTCGTTCATGCTTCATTCAAAGCGTTTCAAATTCCGAGGAATTTAAAAGCTTTGAAGGGGGTCTTGTAGAAGCATGAAAAATACGCTGGAAGGAGCTACGCAGCATACTGATGTAGAGCAGCGTAAACAGAGGCCTTCAGAGCCATCAAGCGTACAAGCAGAGCTTTCTCCGCTAAACACAACGTGAAGTACAAGCTCAAAGGACCATCCGCGTAAGTGCAGTACGTCCAGGCCGCTCCAGCGTAAACAGGGTTCTTCATCGCCTCCATAGCGTAAAACTCATCCGCTCTCAAAGCAGCGTTAAAGCGTACGAGGAACGCTTCGTCTTCCCCGAAATAAACCTATCAAGTCACGCAGTGAACCTGACCTCTGACTCCTGACAAAAAGTGCTGCACGGCTACCCAGACGATGGCTGAAAACGAGGACAGACCCCTCGGGACGCGCACCACAGTATGATGGCGGATCTCTGCATTTAATGCAGAGGATTTGGTTAAAATATCGCCGAACCGTTGTTTACTGACGTTCCCTCAGCATAAACTGCTCTTTCGCGTACAAGGGGATACGCTGCCTTATTTTACACAGGCAAACATGAGCTGTTTTACGCTTCGCAGTAGACAAACCGCCTGCCACGTCAAAAGCTGCACTTCGTACGGGGCTCGAGGCACGTCTCTACGTCTAAATTGCACAGAGCGGTGACAGTTTCTCTGGAGGCACGTCTCTGCGACAGTTGCACAGAAGGGCTGCAGACCTTCAAAATACGCCTCCGCATTTAATGCACAAGATGGTGGCAAATCTCTGCAAGAGATTTGATTATATTTTCAAAAGCCGTAATTTCGGCTAAAGACATCCACATCGGCACTCTGGCACGGTACGCAGCGGCTTCTATGCCCATTCATGATCTGTGCTCATTCGGCTTCAAACGCCCACTCAGTCTCTACGACCATTCGGCTTCTACGCCTATTCGGCTTCTACGCCTGTTCGGCTTCTACGCCTACTCAGCTTCTATGCCTATCCGGCTTCTATGCCTATCCGGCTTCTACGCCAGGGTGACAGTCATTTGGCTTCTACGCCAACCTCTTCTACACAAGGGATACCTACCTACGTGGCTTCTACGCCGTGATATTCGCAGCAGATATACGCGTTTTGTCCCCTTAGTTGGACACGCGTCACATGCTCACTCAAAAGGTCATCTATACGCAGGCATTGGTTATTTTAACCATTGTGTAAAAGGGTGCTGTACTTTCCACTCCTCGGTTTTTACACCGACAAAGTGGTCACCGTCACCAAAACTCTATAAATAGAGACCCCTATCAATGGGGAACAAAGGTCAAAAAACTAAAAACCTGAAGATCGAACAAGGTCGAACTTCCCAGAAAGATTGAACCGGAGGTCAAGAGAGAGAGAGAGAGAGAGAGAGAGAGAGAGAGAGAGAGAGAGTCTGGGGCTCAGGCAAAGAGCAGGGATCGACGACTTTGGCATCGTGCACCCACCCTCTTCTGCAACCTTTGAAGCTGCTACCTGTCTTCCACGGCACTTCTTCAACATCGTGTGGTCCAAGGGCTAAAGTGATCGACTGCAGATCAGACACCTATAGCAATTTATTTCCAGATTAAATAAATTGTACTCCCACATCCTCGTATAGGATTAAATTGTACAAGTTTGTTTGTAAACCAAAGGGCGCGGGTTTCGTATAAACCCCGTCATTGAAATACACTTTCATTCTTTCGTTTAATACCACAAACAAGGGCATATTACAATGTGATATATTTAGTGTTAAATTTTTGAGGATATAATATTTTAACTAGATGGCATATCCACGATGCTAATGGATGACATGCGTAGCAGTAGTAGTATTCTCCTTCCTATCACCATCCCGTCCCCTTGGGTTGCTCACCTTCTCTTCCATATCCATTCTTTATACCATGCTAAATTATTTCTATCGTAGTTGTGTCTTTTTGTGCCATCATAAATTGTTGATTTACTTCAACCTCACCCTTATTTTGTTAGTTAAAAATATAATTGGGTTAGTAATGATTAATAACTAAAAGATGAGTTCATAATAATAACCCTTGTGTTTATGCACTATAACAATATATGTATTCTCTTATTATTTTTAAACCTTAAGTAGCATCCTTTAGTCTAACAAGAAATTAGTGGGATTGTTGAAATAGTTCATACTTTAAATAGTTTTATAAAATTAGTCAAGACCTTAATTATTGTCTTAAAACTTAGACTAAGCTTAGGAAAGAGTTGAAGGCACTTGTTACGAACTGATGACGATGACAAATCGCTAGCGAAGTAGCGACAACTGCAGCCATACCATTATAGTAGAGTAGTCGAAGTAATTGCAGACATACTGACTGGTCAGGTGGCATGGAATATTAGACTATGATACTTGACGGTGAAAAAAAAAAGCATGGTTATGAGATTCCAGACAAGTATCCCAAAATTCTCGACCCAATGAATAAACTCGCCTTACAACCTAGACAATAGCCTCAAAAGACTTTGACTACTAGTGGAATTCTTGTAAGTTGGGTAGTGTAGACGGGTTAGAGGATAAAAGAATAGTGTATAGACAATAAGGGAAAAAAGTGTTAGGATGACTGACCATAACCTTTTAGGAAGCGCTGCAAGCTAGCAATGAAGTGTTAATAGCTATTGTGATTTATTACGAATATGGATTAGTGTTAATTTCGAGGACAAAATTATTGTACGTTGGGTAGATTGTAAACCCCCTCATCTAAAAATAGGTATTTTGTGTGTATTTGTATTTCGTGTATTTGTTTTAGATTATTTTTTTAAACAAATAAAACCCAATGATTTTATTAGGACACTTCACCATGATTTGGACATTAATAATATAGGATGGCCCCAAAATATGTATCTCCCTTCATAGGAAGTAGCCTACACAGGAGACACTACCTATAGGATCTTTTTGTGGCACAGAAATTCGATCCCTTGGTGTTATTATGACATTAGTGTAACGGCCATAGATTAATTATTAAATATTTAGATATTATATATATAATTTAATTGTGGTTATTTTTCAATTTCAACTCTTCTATAATCAACATCCCAAAATTTCTCCTACCAAGTTAGGTATTTTTTCCTTTTTATAGATTTGCATAATATTTTCTATTACCTATTTTGTGGGCAACCATTTAATTAATTACTTAGTTAATTAGATAATATAATTATTAGATTTATATAACTAGATAAATATTTAATTAATTAATTATAAAATATTTTGAGTGTGGTATTTTATTAGAGCCTTACAAAGTAAATTTTCTAGAATTTATTTTGTGTGTGCAAATATTATTTTGGATTTTCTTAACCTCATTTATATATGAAAAATATATAAATAAATATATGATTAATAATAATAATAATAATATTAATATTAATATTAATAATAGAAAAGAGAAATAAAAAGAAAAAGAAAAGAAAAGAAAAGAAAAAGAAAAAAAAACAAAAACAAAAACAAAAAAAAAGAGAAAAGAAAAGAAAAGAAAAGAAATCCTAATACAAAAATCTAATTAATAAACAATCTAACTAAACATAATACCTAACCTAATAACTACCCAGCATCCTAAATCTAAAAAGCCTAATACTGCTGCATCTTGCTGTTACTGTTGCCGCATCTTGTTGTTACTGATGCTGCATCTTGCTGTTACTGCCTCTAACCGAGCACCCTCCCCATACTAACACAACACAAGCACACACCCACATTGCTTACAGTAAAACACACTATAAACAATTAGATATAAATACATATCCATCCTCATTAGGATACATACCTCACCCTATATATATAAACACATATATCTATACACACACAATATATATATATATATATATATATATATATATATATATATATATATATATATATATATATATATATATATATATATATATATATATATATAAAATTAAATTGAGTGCACCAAGTCCACACTAAAGCATTGTATCAACCACTTGGCATGCAATCCATGCTACCCTATGATACGTACACAAATAAGATGTCAAAACCCCCAATTCTCCATATTAATCATTCACACATATAAAATACACATATATATAACCAATGCAACTAGTTAGAAAGGAATTAAAGAGAATTCATACAAAACACCCAAAATGAGTCCCGTATCACACCGTATCACAAGATTCTATGATACGCTCTACTCCTGTCCAATTGTGGACACATATCTAGTCTCACAATCACGAACTAAGTTTGATTAGGTCTAATTCGTCTCATGAAACACACTTGATGTGTCAATCTCGGAATTCCTCCTAATTGTACACAAATTACCATGTAGATTCCATAATACAAGTCATATGAACGTAGTTTTTGATCCTATGGGTAGCCCTAAGCCAAGGGATGATTACTAATGATTAAATTCATGATTTAGAGTCTAGATTAAGGGGTGGATTCAGAATTTACCTATTGGAAGATAGATTTCTAATAAAGTGCTCAATGGACATAATTAGGACACAATCTCCTTGTCAATTCCTTCTCCTTCAAGTGTTCCTTATAATCCAAGCTCCAATGCTTCTTAGATGAAGAAATTGAGAGGGAATGGGTGTGAATTGGGTTGAATTTGGTAGAGGGATGAGCCAATTTGGGGAAAAACACAATTGGGGATCTCTAAGTGAATGAATTAATGAGAGGAGAGAGAGTGAGACCTTCTATAGTGGCCGGCCTCCCTCTTTCCTCATTCCCAAACAATATACAATGTCTATGGTATCCCTACTAGCTAGTCATGAGGTTTAATTAGGGAGGGCTATATTAGGGAGCTTCTAATTCTTCATAAAACTAATCTAATCTCCTTAATTAATTAAGGGAATAGGTCTAGTGGGCCTAGTCTAATGTTGGGCTTAATTGTGTCATGACAATCTAATGGGTCCACCAATGACAAGTCTAAATAAACATAGGCTAGCCCACTAAAAATTAATAAATATCACAACATAATATAATTAATTAGTAGCACCATATATAATACTTAACTACTAAACAATAAATATACTAAATGACAAGAACGCCCTCATCTAGAAATGTGGTAGTGACATAACTTGAGATGCTGCATTGGGATATAGTTAGAGAATGGTTATGGTGAATTGGATGGATTGAGGCGAGTATCGTTTGGTGGGGCGAGAATGCTCGATTCTCTCGTCGTACCAACTGTTAGAGTATTACTTTTGTCACGGACAACCTATTGCTCACATGGTTTGGTTTTCTCGAACGGGATAGGCTTCGGGGCACCAGGATCGTTCGGCTATGGAGGAAACAAATGGTAACGTGCTTTGGGCACGGTACTTGCATTTCGAGATGATCCGACGGGCTAGCTACTCAGTGTTGGATTGGGTCAAAATGCAGTTAGATATTCCTTTATGGCTTGTTCAGTGACCTTCATTTAGATAAGAGTTAGGTTGGTTTGGTTTAAGTTTATGCATTCGTGTAGGCAGCGGCGGCACCACCTTGCCTCGGGCAAGAGTGTGCACATCGAGGATTTAATTAGCGATGCTTGGATTATGGCGTGATTCGATAGATTTGAGGCTTGGAGTCTATGTGGTTCGATAGGTTCACACTTTTTTTGGATTTGAGTAGAACAATTTGCATGCTTAGTTTTCTTTGAGTTGGATATAACTGCTAGTATATTTAATTGAGTTGAATGCTTGAATGCTTAACCTGATTATAGTTTTCCTTAATATGCCATACCTCTACCATGAAATGAATCTATGATTCAAGTAGAAAGATCACCATATAACTGTTTGTATTCACTATTTACTTAGTGTCGGTTTAGATGAGTAGTTAACACCACTCACCAGTACGGTTGTGTACTGACCCATATTTGTGGGCATTATTTCCAGGTACGCAGGTATAGTGGCTCAACTTGGATATATGGGACATGATGTATGAAACGGTAAGTATCTTTGTGGGAAAAAAAAGATCTATAGTGTTGTATCGCCTTTATGGCATTCTCCATTGTGGCATTTTTATTTTGATTATTTGAGAGCTTCTCTATGTATACTCTGATGTGTTCTTGGTACACAATACTTGACTTTCGCTGCAACTTGGTTGTTTCGTTGTTAACCATGACATTTGACGTTATCGCCTTGTGTGAACACAACTCCAGGCTCGCACGATATTACGTCCCGATGAGAACGATTGTCCTACGGGAGCACTGTAACATGGTGATTCACGTTCAGCAGGGATGATCGAACTTGCTTGAGATTGGGACATGACACAAGTGCATACGAAAAAAGTAATTACCGAGCTCCTTATATATGTGCTTAACCAAGAAGAAAAACGATGTCTCATTTATTGTTCTACTTCTTCGTCTGTTATGTAGGGTCTAACCGACCTCAGCTCATCATTATATGTACTAAAAAATAATAAAGCAACCGCCGATTAGTAGCATAATATTAGCTTATACTATTATATTGAGATGACGTAAACGTTGACGTATTAATTGCTTACCCCTCTAGCTTCTCCAATTCATCCTCATCATAATTGAGTAATATATACAACTGAGCAGCCTTTAGCTCATCGTCATTCAAATATCTCTTCTTCATTTTCCCCAAAGGCTTTTCGGACGCATTGAATACTTTCAGTATTGCATCATTAGATTCCAGATATCTGTAGTCATTTCTCGGAGCTCTAATTCTATTAGTAGCAACATAAGATTTGAAATACATCGAGAATTTTTTTTTAATCTCCTTGAGAACATAAGCTTCACAAATAGAACCCTCAATCAATGCCTTATTTTTTACCTTTCTGTTTAGGTGATTCAGATACCGCTCGAATAGGTACATCCACCGATAACTGACAGGCCCACCAACACGTGCTTCATAGGAAAGATGAATTAGCAAATGCTCCATGGAGTCGAAGAATCCAAAAGGAAATACCTCTCGAGCTTGCACAGTATTACCACAATGTCTTTCTCTTGCTTTTCTAGACGATCGACGAGCAACTTAGTAGAAAAAAGATCTCTAAAGAATATGTTGAGCTATGTCAATGGATCCCAGACGACCTACGGTAAGAATTCTCGAAATGTAATCAGAATTAACCTCTCCATGAATATATGACAATCGTGGCTCTTCATACTCGTCAGTTTGTTCTTCTTGAGGTCGATGCATCTTCTTAAGTTCGACAAGTACCCGTTTAAAAATTTTAGGCCCTGAATCCACCTACAAAGTCTCCAATTATCCTTCTTCTCCAATGAGAAAATTGTCTTAGGCTGCTTTAACTTTCCATTCCCCACCTCTATAAAATACAACGCAGGAAGTCTACATATTTCTTCCAAGTCCAACCTGGCCTTCTGATTGTCTTTTGTCTTCCCTTTTACATCTATTACAGTATTAATTATGTTATCAAACACATTCTTCTTGATATGCATGACATCAAGGTTATGTTTGATCAGATTGGTGCTCCAATATGAAAGATCCCATAATATACTCCTCTTCGTCCAGTTATGAGTGCGACAAAATCCGTCACACTTGTACCCCTTAGTAGGCTCTTCGATAGCACTTGGTAAATATTTTACCTCTTCCCATATCGTGTATTCGGGCCACCTTGGCGGTGGATTGGCCTTATCCACAATGCTGGCATAAAAAGCATTCATGTTTCTCTGGTACGGATGATCATTCGACAGGAATTATCGATGACAATCGAAGAAATATGGTTTGATTCCGTGTTTCAAACGTAAAGACTTAGTGCGGTCCATGCAATACAGACATGAGAGACGTTCATGAGTGCTCCATCCCGATAATATTTTATAGGCCAAAAAGTCGTTGATGGTCTACATAAGTGCTACCCTCATCTGAAAATTATGCTTACTACAAATATCGTACGTGTTGGCACCTACTTCCCATAACTAATTCAACTCATCTATCAACGGCTGTAAATACACATCGATGTTCCTTTTCGGATTGTTCGGACCCGGGATAATAACGGTTTTGAACATATACGGAGTCTTCATGCATCCAAGGCGGTAGATTGTACGGAGTGACAATCATATGCCAACATGAATACTAGGATCCCGAAAGTCCGAATGGGCTAAAACCATCGGAGGAGAGCCCCAATTTGACATTACGCGGATCCGAGGCAAAATCTGGATACTATCGATCAAAGTGCTTCCATGCTTCTCCATCAGATAGATGATCCAACACTCCTTCGATCTGTTTTTGCCTGTGCCAACTCATATTTTCTGTAGTCTTCTTCACCATAAACAACCTCTGCAACTGCGGTGTCAAAGGCAAGTAGTGCATCGAATCGGTAGGCTTTCTTGCACCGACAGACTTTCCTCTACCAGTGGCCTTGTAGCGATCAGCACTGCAGAATCTTCATGCATCTTCATCCTTGTCGTCTTTGTAGTACAACATGTACCCGTTGCGATATGTATCAATTTTCTCGTATCCCATCCAGCGATCTCACCATTCTCTTAGATCGGTAGCAGTCTTTAGGCAACTTAGCACCCTCCGGCAAGATCACTATAATCAACTCCATCAGTCGATTGTAGCATTCTTGCGACAATTTAAAATTGGACTTGATGCTCAACAATCTTGTAACCACCTCCAACGGCGAATGATCCTCACAAGCAGGATATAATAGAGCTAGTATTTTCATTCTCCAATAACTCCATGAACTTTGCAGCATCGACATTCGGTGCCTCCTCAGCTGCATTATGATTATCCGGATTAAAACTAGGTCCGACATTGTCAAAAATCATGTCCACGCACCCGCCGTCGTAATCAGCGTGGTCGTGGACATCCATATACGGCTCCACATAAGGCTCTGGCTCCGATGCTAAAGACACAAGTTCTACTTGTGAGGTCCACTGATAGTAATTCAGCGTGAAACCCCTCGAGTACAAATGATATGTCACATCCACTTCTTAATAATATTTTAAGTTGTAATATCTCACACACGGATACTTAATTTTGGTACCGTCAATATACTGAGGGAATGCCTTGGAGAACTGTAGGAACTATTCTACCCCCTGTATGAATTTATCCTGCACACCGCACATGTCATCAGGATGACGGCCGTATATCCATGAACGATGACGCATGTAGTAATTCAAATCAATTTCTAGATAATTCTGTAAAGATGAATAGACATCATTCAAGTATATTGTCTATGTATCTTGGTGTATTGATACCAACTCAAGTATCTTGGGATACTATACCAAAACTCAAATATCCTTAGATACTCAATCCTAATATGCATATCCTCACTTAACACTTAAAAACTTAACCTATACTAACTCACTAAACATACTCAAACACACACATGTATACAATGTGCACTCACTTGCACATGGTGCAAGTTGCTGCTACTGCTACCGCTATTGCTTATTGTTGCTATTACACCCACACCCCCCCCCCACACATATACATACATCATTAGTACACCCTAGATACACACTCTACTTATGACACTCACTCCAAATATAGGTTACCTAACCCTCTGACTAAGGAGGGAGGTCGTCGAGGTTGACGGAAGCTGAGGGGGGTTGTCGGGGCCGAGGGGGACGCTGTGTCCTTGGTTACGAGATACATATACCAATGTCGTGCCACAACTACCCGAATACGAACTCTTGGGTCAAGGATAGGTTTGACACTACTCTAATCCAAGTTGGATACGAGTTCTAGAAGAAACCAATACCGTGTCGTGTCTCGGCTTTGAATAGTCATTCCCGTGTTCGTATATACGACTCTCCTTTAGTCGAGATTTGTATCGTATTGTACACGATGTCGATACCCAAGGCTGCGTCTAATTAACTTAGACAGCTAACTAGAAGGGAGATAGGGTTAGGGTTAGGGTCTGTGTCATGTCCCCTGCCGCATCTGTGTATGTGTCTGTGTCATGTCCGTGTTTGTGTCACCTTCGTACTAGCCCTAACCCTAGTTTTATATCAATATTTGTGTGTCCATGTCATGTCTGTGTTTGTGTGTCCGTATCGTTTTAGTGTGTGTGTGTGTATGTATATGTGTCGTGTCAGTGTGTCTGTGTTGTGTCAGCATGAGGGAGATAGGATTAGGGTTAGGGTTAGGGTTACTTGACCCTCTGATCGAGGGGGGGGGGGGTCGTCAGGGTCGAGGGGGGTCGTCAGGGCCGAGGGGCGCCGGAGCAGGGGGTCAAAGTGGTCGTCGAGGCCGAGGGGCGCCGGATCAGGGGGCTGTTGCGGGTTGCTGGAGTCGAGAGGGATCGGGGTCGCCAGAGCAGGGGGGCGAGGGGGGTCGCCGAAGTCGAGAGTGGTCGGGATGTCTAGGGCAGGGGTGGGGGCCGAGGGGTGCAGGAGCGAGAGGGGGAGATCGAGAGAATGGGGGGAATGAAAAACTCAAGTATTTAACATTAGCGACGTTTTATTACGACGTCGTTAAAAACGTCGTTATTTCATCATATTTTGGTAGTGGTTGCTATGGGAGTACATATAGATACGAGCTTTAGTAGAGCATATTGGGATTACTAAGTGGATTGTCTTCTATCAATTATGTTCCGACGACAATAAGTGAAGACAATATTGCATGCATTGACCAAATGAAGGACTATATCAAGGGAGACCATAACAAGCACATTGCACCGAATATTTTCTTCTTGCATCAGTAAAACAACAACAGATTGAAGTTTAACAGATTCTCCGAAGATAACTTGACCGACATGTTCATCAAGTCTCTGCCGAAGTCCACCTTCCAGAAGATTTTTTATGGCATCGAAATGTGGAGACCCTCTCTGAAATATATTACACTTGTAGTTTGGGATAATGTCGATTGTGCAAACTAGTTAGAGATATATTTATCTCTTGGTGATATAATTATTATCTATTGTAAGTAACATATTATTATTTATAGCTAAAATACTGTTGTATAATAGTATTGCAGCACATCCATTTTGGAGTTGCTTGCTCTTCTTAATAACCGAGACTTCTACATCTTTCTTCTTCCGAAGTTTTCGAAGAACCCATCCGTCGTTCACCCTACACCAATATTAAATTTACCAACAATTACTCGTGTAATGATTTGGTACCATACAGATAAATGTGATGTTAGTAGAAAAACGACATACATCCAACTGCAATATTGGTCCAAAAGTTGTATAGCAACTTGTGCATGAATTATACATTCCACAATAGATTATTTTGAGATTATGTTTGATTTGTAAAATCAGAACATTAAAAAAAAAATTCATTATCTGTATTTTGATACCAAAAAAAAAAAAAACAGAAAAAACAAAATAACGATTCCAAAGAAAAAAACAGAAAAAACAAAATAACGATTCCAAACGCCGAATTTGTTTTTATCAATAACAAGGAATTAATATATATTTTTCTCATCGTACGATTCTATTTCTCATGTCAATCCACGTGCAGCAACACCTGATCCAAATGGTCGCACACTCCGCTGATCCTCCCCCACGTGTAGGCTGCATGTGCCCGTAATACACACGTGTCATCCCTCCCTCGTATTCCATTCCCTCCCTTTAACATCTCCTCCCCCATCGTCCTCCCCTCTCCTCTCCCACCCACCAACCAACCGAACGAACACGCCCAACGATGGCGGATCGCGCATCCGGACCCGGCCCGCTAACCCGGCAGATCCGACCGGCCCTCAGCGGTTCCTCCACCGCCTCCCTCCTCCGGCATCTCCAGGACCGCGCTCCGAACTCGACCCAGGTCCTCGGGTTCCTGACCCTGGTGGTCTCCGGCGCCATCCTCCTCGTGCTGACGGGCCTGGCCGTGACCGCGGGCGTGACGGGGCTGGTATTCTTCGCGCCCATCATACTCCTCTCGAGCCCCGTGTGGGTCCCCGCCGCCGCGGTGCTCTTCGTGGCGATAACCGGCTTCCTGTCCCTGTGCGGGGCGGGAGTGGCTGGTCTGGCGGGGGCCACGTGGACGTACCGGTACTTCACGGGACGGCAGCCCGTGGGGTCGGGCAGGGTGGACTACGCGAGGAGCAGGATCGCCGACACGGCCAGCACCGTCAAGGACTACGCCAGGGAGTACGGCGGCTACCTCCAGAGCAGGATTAAGGATGCAGCCCCAGGGGCCTGAGGCTCACTTTCTTCTTGCATTGGATTGTGTGTTTTGCTTTTGCTTTTTTATGCTTCTCTCTCCCATGTTTTTTTTTTCTGCTGCTTTGTCAAGTGAAGTGAATTGAGCTCCCTCTTTGTTTACCGTATTTTTTCTGGTGTATTGGCACCTTTATTTTTATTTCGGGGAGCGTCGCATTTTTATTTCTGGACGTGTCCCAAATGTTTCGAAATTGTTATTCCTCTTAACTAGTGTTAGTTTCAAAGTCCTCGTCTAGAATTGGCAAAATTTTGACGAGACTATCAAAACTTTGGCAGGAAACTTAAGGAAGGTGACGGACTAATACGTCCATATTATTTATGCCGTTGATCCGTTCGATATCAACAGATCATATTTTGTCGGAGGAGAAGCTACTAAAATGTAACAACCTATTTTTTTTTTTAATTTTAAAAATAAATTTTTGAGATTTTTTCGATAATTTTTAATTATTTAAATAAAAGGTCTTTTTGAAATTAATATTTTTATGTATTAAATTAAGTATTAAAATAATACAAAAATTATATTTTGGATGTATAATTAAATATTTATTTTTGTGTAATTTTTCTGAAATTTATTGGACTCAAAAACTACTTTTAAATAGCTAAAAACATCATTTTGTTTGAACCAGAATAAACCAGACATGAACCAACTCGAACCGGACCCAACCCGAACCGGACCCAACCCGAACCGGACCCAACCCAACTTGACTGAACCCAAACCCTAACCTAACCGGTCGGGTCTGGACACGACCCGCCTACCCACTACCCGCTAATCCGATAACCCTAACCCCTCTCCCCCACGACCCTCGCTCCCCGCTCCACCGGCCACGACCCTCGCTCCCCGCTCCACCGGCCACGACCCCGCTCCACCGGCCACGACCTCCGCACGAACCGCCCATGCCCCCGCTCCGCGGTCCACGACCTCCGGCCTCCCCGCTCCGGTCTCCCCCGTAGTCGCCTCCACTCGCCTACGACCACCCCGAGCAGGCCCAGCACCGCCACAACAACCGCCGTTGTCGTGCCCCGCCTCCAATCGCAACAGCGAGGTATATCCCTTCCCGCTCGCGTAACTCCATGTACATTGATTCGTTTTCCGTTCTGTCAAATCTTGTGCGAAGACCGCGTGACCCTCTCGAAACCAATGCAACTCGTCGGGGTATCGCGTCCTGTGTCGGTGGCAAACCGCGACGCAAAAACAGAAAAAAATAACCAAATTTTTGAAATTTAGAAATCGTCCCGAACTCACTAGTTCACGGTCATTTTTCTCCCAACCTGTGTATTATTTCTGAATTCTGTTTAAACAGTTAATTAGATAACATAACCGAGATTTAAACCCTGTAATTAGATTATTTTATGGTGCTATATGTTGTGCTTTATTCGTGGGTGAAATCGACCAAAAATTTAGTCTTTAAAAACCTAAATTTTTTCGGAACTGGGTGCGCCCGGCTAAACGAGGCGACTTGGTCATGTGCGAACTTCACCGGAAGGTGTACACAGTCAATACGGACGTGTAAAATTTTGTGAAAGTTGATTTGGATGTGCGTGCACACCGGAATCAACGTGTATCCGTCGACAACGTCCTGTATCGGCCATGTTTTGAAACTCGTAAGTTTGTGTGCGCTCGTCGTTTCGAAACGAAACTTGTGCCATCGAATTCGTAGTAATACGCTGGTCCTGTGACCCAAGTTTGGTTCGATTCTGAGAACATTGACAAAATTCCGTATCGTGGGCCCCACGACTCCACTTGACGGGCGATTTTGTGATCGGCTCATCGGAATCCAGTTATGGATATTCCGTTGGGTGCGTATCGTCGTTCTGGACTTGTAGACACTAAGTTTGACGAATTTGGAGAACTTTATCTCTGGCACATTTTTTGGTGCTAAGTGGGCCACATGTGGACACCACTTTGATTAGAAACTATCAATTTTGCTCCTATGTTCAAATTGGACTTATGGATAGGCAATCCTAGCTATTTCATATCTTCTGAGCATGATGGTAATGTATGTTTCAGCATCCGGAGGCGTTCCTGAAGATTTTGTTTTTACCGGAGTAACTGTTGGAGTCCAAACCCCAGGCAAGTGTACCTTGCCAATCTTGCAGTACTTGCTACATAATATTCTCTTGATTTATTTATATGATGTATATGTTCAACCTAGGACCGTGTGACGTTGCTTAGCGTCCGAATAATATTCGGGTGCCAACGCCGTACGCGGAGTTGTGTAACGTCACCTAGAGAGTTGATATCGCGATCCTATATATTTTCATGCTTGCTTTATCAAGTACGTCATACCATAGGACACTTGACACTGTTTATGAGACAGAATCTTTCCTGAGTATTCATGGTGATTCTGTATACGCTTACAGGATTCGTGACATAGACTTTATACATATACTTGGCTATCATTATGACTCGCTGCATCAGTTAGATGTCATGATCTTGCGTGTCATGGATATGAGACGTGTGATTACATTGGGTGGGGAGAGACACATAGGCTACATGATGATTATATATATATAACCCTTATTATTGCGGTTCTCAAGACTCTACAGCCGAGCTTGGCCCATTACGTGATATTACTGCTACCAGCTCCCCGACACAGAGCTTGTAGCGGTTTCAGCCTGAGTTCTAGTGATGCTCTCATTTGCATAACACCTAACTGGTTACATAGTTTACCCTATTAATTCATTTATTATTGTACTGTATTTATTTTGGCTTGAGTTATTCTTGTACCTTGTATGGCCCTGAGGACCTGGAATCCGGATTATGTCCCCAGGTTTAGCAGAGGAGATCTACCCCGAGGTGTACGGGACAGGAGCAGACATTGGAGCAGTACCAGAATCCGAGGACGAGGTGATCGCCGAGGATTTCTCCTGAGTATTTGGTTTATTATACTCAGTTATTTCTATTGTTGACTCTTATTTCCTGTGTATTGAACTGCTGTATCAAACTCATTATCGGGTTGTTCCCCGAGATATGTTTTATGGAGATTTATTGTATATATTTGATCTTGATTATTCTATCATTATTTTGTGATTATCTGCTGTGGATGAGATTAGATTTATTCATGTGACCTGTATCGTAGACCTAATTATTGTTGTTTACAGCTTAAGTACACCCTAATGGGTCTATTAAATTGGCTTTGCCCATTAGAGTGTACTGCTGGCCATTGCTACGTGTCTAGTCCCTCGGTATTTTGGGACTAGGGCGTGACATAGTTTTTGTGGTGGCCCATGCTGGTCTACGACTAAATTATTTCGGTTTTAACTAAGGAACCGAGCATGCCTGCGACAAGGATATGATAAGTTATAAGATCTCATCCACTTGATTGAATCGTTCTTGATTTCTATATCGGATTTGAATTAGTTTCTTGACTTGCATCCTGCCTTGATTTCTCTGTGCGCCTCTTATATTTTGGATGCGGAGTAATGGATCCACCAGCAAGCGACGAGACTCCTGCAGGAACACCACCAGGTGTTGTGGTTACCCACGAAGATGAAGTGACACCAGTTGGTGAAAGTCAATCAGCACAACAAAGCAGTCAAGATACCTAAAGATTTCAGCGAGATAACATTCCACCTCCGCCAAAGTTTACTCCACTACTACCCGTATTCCCACCAGAGCCTTTGGACGGACAAAAAATGTTTCAAATATTCTACGCGATGATGCAAGCCCAACAGAAGGTTCATCAAGAAACCCAACAAAGTCAAGTGGAGAAGTTCTTTGACGGACTTAGCTCTGAGCTACAGAAGTTAATCAGCTCCGTTGCAACTACTTTAGACATGGACGTTCTTGCTGCAACACAACCCATGGAGTGCATCACCAGGAGAGAGTCCAGCCAAAAGCGGCCGCATGCATTAGCACCAGACCAAGCACAACAGGAAAGAGCTGCAAAGCGACCACAGATAAATCCACCACAGAGAGTATTTACTCCACTAGCACTAGTCCTTCCTACTTGTCACTACTGTGGCATGGTAGGCCATCTCTCTAAAGAATGCTGACTCAGATTGGGATTATGTTTAGCTTGCGGTTCCAAACAGCATTCGGTAAGGGATTGCCCTGAGAATCGAGAGAAAGCATTAATAATTCATCAACCAGCCATATCAGCCAGAGCACCACAGGGAGAAGTTGCAAAGAGATCTCACATGCACCAGCCACCCAGAGCATCTCCGCAAGTACTACCTACCTGTCAATATTGTGGCAAGCGAGGACATCATGAGAGCGAGTGCAGACGTAAATTAGGATTATGCTTGATTTGCGAGTCCAACCAACATTTAACCAAGGATTGTCCTGAGCATCGAGATGGAGCACTAATGGTAAAACAACAAGCTTTACCAGTACCGAGGCCACCTTTGGCAACCTAGGCAACACTTTTTCAGTAAGCCCAACAACAGCAGAGGACACCGCCACAAGGACGCGGACAAGCTTTTGCGATAACTATAGAGGACGCACAGACTCGCGGAGTAGCAAATGCGCGTAAGATTTAAGTTTTATCATAGCTATCTATTCCTAGTAATGCTTTAGCACGTGCTTGTTAATTCATTTCCTTAGCCTCAAACCTAGTATTTTGAACTTATTAATAATTGATAACCTAGTTTTCCTAAGCTGTAGTTATCTTTGCTCTAACTAGATTTCTTTATCCTTGAATTACCTAACTTTCATTGTCTAGGGAAATACCTTATTCCTTCCCTATGCGTTCTGCTTAACCCTTTCTCTTAATTTTTCCTTGTGCATGATTTTTTATTCTTTGTATCGTGCTTCAACAAACATGTCTTGCAGCCGCGTCATCTCTTCTGACCAGTTTTATTTTGTTTCTTAATTATGAGGACGCAATTATTTTAAGGTGGGTAGATAGATTGTAACAACCTATTTTTTAAAATTTTAAAAATAAAATTTTGGGATTTTTTCGATGATTTTTAATTATTAAAATTAAAGGTCATTCTAGGTTTAATATTTTTATGTATTAAATTAAGTATTAAAATATTACAAAATTTATATTTTGGGTGTAAAATTAAATATTTATTGTTGTGTAATTTTTTTGGAATTTATTGGGCTCAAAAACTATTTTTTAAATAGCTAAAAACATTATTTTGTTTGAACCAGAATAAACCAAACTTGAACCAACCCGAACCGGACTGAACCGGACCCAACCTAACTTGACTGAACCCAAACCCTAATGGGTTGGGTTTGGACCTGACCCGCCTACCCACTACCCGCTAACCCGATAACCCTAACCCCTTTCCCACACGACCCCCACTCCCCGCTCCATCGGCCACGACCCCGCTCCACCGGCCACAACCTTCGCACGAACCACCCACGCCCTCGCTCCGCGGCCCACGACCTCCGGCCTCCTTGCTCCGGCCTCCCACCTAGTCGCCTCCACTCGCCTATTTAAACCCCCGTCATCCCCACATCACCACCATCACCATCACCGCCAACCCTGCTGCTCCGGCCACCGATCGCTCCCCCAGCGACGACAACGACTCCCCCACCGCCGGCTCTGACCCACCACGATCACCCCGAGCATCCCCCAGCACCACCACAACAGCTGCAGCAACCGCCGCCGCCGTGCCCCGCCATGCCGCCTTCATTCGCAACAGTGAGGTATACCCCTTCCCGCTCGCGTAACTCCATGTACATTGATCCATTTTCCGTTCTGTCAAATCCTGTACGAAGATCGCGTGACCCTCTCGAAACTCGTACAACTCTTTCGGGGTATCGCGTCATGTGTCGGTCGCAAATCGGGACGCAAAAATAGGAAAAAATAACCCAATTTCTGAAATTCAGAAATTGTCCCGAACTCATAAGTTCACGGCCATTTTTCTCCCAACCTTTTTATTATTTCTGAATTCTGTTTGAATAGTTAATTAGAAAACATAACCGAGATTGAAACCCTATAATTAGATTATTTTATGGTGTTGTATGTTGTGTTTTATTCGCGGGTGAAATCGACCAAAAACTTGGTGTTTAAAACCCAATTTTTCCTGGAACTGGGTGCACCCCGCTAAACGAGGCAACTTGGTCATATGCGAACTTCATCGAAAGGTGCATACCGTCAATATGGACGTGTAAAATTTTGCGAAAGTTGATTTGGATGTGCGTGCACACCAAAATCAACGCGTATCCGTCGACAACGCCCCGTATCGGTCCTATTCTGAAACTCGTTGTAACATTGTGTGTGCTCATCATTTTGAAACGAAACTTATGTCATCGGATTTGTAGCAATATGCTGGTCCTATGACCCAAGTTTGGTTCGATTCCGAGAACGTTGACAAAATCCCGTATCGTGGGCCCTACGGCTCCACTTGACGGGCGATTTTGTGATCGGCTCATCGGAATCCAGTTCTGAATATTCCATTGGGTTCGTATTGTCGTTCTGGACTTGTAGACACTAAGTTTGATAAATTTGGAGGACTTTGTCTCAGGCATATTTTTCGGTGCGAAGTGGGCCACAAGTGGACCCCGCTTTGACAAAAAACTATCAATTTTGCCCTTGTGTCCAAATTGGACTTATTGATAGACAATCCAAGCTATTTCATATCTTTTGAACATGATGGTAATGTTTGTTTCAGCATCCGAAGGTGTTCCTGAAGATTTTGCTGTTACCGGAGTAACTGTTGGAGTCGAAACCCAGGCAAGTGTACCTTGCCAATCTTGCAGTACTTGCTACATAATATTTTCTTAATTTATTTATATGATGTATCTGTTCAACCTAGGACCATATGACGTTGTTTAGCGTCCGAATGATATTCGGGTGCCAACGCCGTACGCGGAGTTGTATAACGTCACCTAGAGAGTTGATATCGCGATCCTATACATTTTCGTGCTTGCTTTATCAAGTACGTCATACCATAGGACACTTGACACTGTTTATGAGACAGAATCTTTCCTGAGTATTCATGGTGATTCTGTATAGGCTTACAGGATTCGTGACATAGACTTTATACATATACTTGGCTATCATTATGACTCGCTGCATTAGTTAGAGGTCATGATCTTGCGTGTCATGGACATGAGACGTGTGATTACATTGGGTGGGGAGAGATACACAGACTACAGGCTGATTATATATATAAAACCCTTATTATTGCGGTGCTCAAGACTCTACACCCGAGCTTGGCCCATTACGTGATATCACTGCTACCGGCTCTCTGACACAGAGCTTGTAGCGGTTTCAACCTGAGTTCTAGTGATGCTCTCATTTGCATAACACCTAGCTGGTTACATAGTTTACCCTATTGATTCATTTATTATTGTACTGTATTTATTTTGTCTTGAGTTATTCTTGTACCTTGCTATGTCCCCTGAGGACCTGGAATCTGGATTATGTCTCCAGGTTTAGCAGATGAGATCTACCCCGAGGTGTACGGGACAGGAGTAGACATTGGAGTAGTACCAGAATCCAAGGACAAGCTGATCGCCGAGGATTTCTCCTGAGTATCTGGTTTATTATACTCAGTTATTTCTATTGTTGACTCTTATTTCCTGTTTATTGAACTGCGGTATCAAACTCATTATCGGGTTGTTCCCCGAGATATGTTTTATGGAGATTTGTTGGATATATTTGATCTTGATTATTCTGACATTATTTTATGATTATCTACTGTGGATGAGATTAGATTTATTCATGTGACCTGTATTGTAGACCTAATTATTGTTGTTTATAGCTTAAGTACACCCTAATGGGTCCATTAAATTGGCTTTGCCCATTGGAGTGTACTGCTGGCCATTGCCACGTGTCTAGTCCATCGGTATTTTAGGACTGGGGCATGACAAAAATGAGTCAAATTAGCGATGCAACCAATCGTCACTAATGTCTAAATGAACATGGACAGTAACATTTAGCGATTAGTGACGTTTTTGACGAGTAAGTATAACAACTAGTAGTTGAATCACTAAAAGTGACGTTGCAGTTACGACGTATTTAGTGAATCCTACAATATTGTTAGATTTTTCAGGTTTAGCGACGTTTGACAACATCTAAGAATACACTCCTAACGTTTGAGAATACACATTACTAATGTAACGATTTATATCTTGTCGTTGTTTGTCGCAAAAGTAGCGATAAAATAACGACTTAAGAAGGTTAGTAACATGAACAATGATATGGCATATTAGAAACACTTTGCGACATGCATCAACGTCGTAAAGTATACTTCAGTGACATCTAATTAATACTTTGCTATCGTCAATGTTTGTGGTATTAAACGAAAGAATGAAAGTGTATTTCAATGACGGGGTTTATACGAAACCCGTGCCCTTTGGTTTACAAACAAACTTGTACAATTTAATCCTATACGAGGATGTGGGAGTACAATTTATTTAATCTGGGTATAAATTGCTATAGGTGTCTGATCTACAGTCGATCACTTTAGCCCTTGGACCACACGATGTTGAAGAAGTGTCGTGGAAGACAGGTAGCAGCTTCGAAGGTTGCAAAGGAGAGTGGATGCACGATGCCAAAGTCGTCGATCCCTACTCTTTGCCTGAGCTCCGGACTCTCTCTCTCTCTCTCTTGACCTCCGGTTCGATCTTTCTGGGAAGTTCGACCTTGTTCGATCCTTCTTTCAAAGTTTTGACCTTGTTCGATCTTCAAGTTTGAAGTTTTTTGACCTTTTTCCCCATTGATAGGGGTCTCTATTTATAGAGTTTTGGTGACAGTGACCACTCCGTCGGTGTAAAAACCGAGGAGTGGAAAGTAAAGCACCCTTTTACACAACGGTTAAAATAACCAATGCCTGCGTATAGATGACCTTTTGAGTGAGCATGTGACGCGTGTCCAACTAAGGGGACAAAATGCGTATATCTGCTGCGAAGATCACGGCGTAGAAGCCACGTAGGTAGGTATCCCTTGTGTAGAAGAGGTTGGCGTAGAAGCCAAATGACTGTCACCCTGGCGTAGAAGCCAAAATAGGCATAGAAGCTGAGTAGGCGTAGAAGCCGAATGGGCATAGAAGCCGAGTAGGCGTAGAAGCCGAATGGTCGTAGAGACTGAGCGGGCGTTTGAAGCCGAATGGTCGTAGAGACTGAGTGGGCGTTTGAAGCCGAACGGGCGTAGAAGTCGAATGAGCACAGATCTTGAATGGGCGTAGAAGCCGCTGCGTACCATGCCAGAGTGCTGATGTGGACTTCTTAGCCGGAATTACGGCTTTTGAAGATATAATCAAATCTCTTACAGAGATTTGCCACCATCTTGTGCATTAAATGCGGAGGCATGTTTTGAAGGTCTGCAGCCCTTCTGTGCATCCGTCGCAGAGACGTGCCTTGAGAGAAACTGTCACCGCTCTGTGCAATTAGACGTAGAGACGTGCCTCGAGCCCCGTACGAAGTGCAGCTTTTGACGTGGCAGGCGGTTTGTCTACTGCGGAGCGTAAAATAGCTCATGTTTGCCTGTGTAAAACAAGGCAGCGTATCCTCTTGTACGCGAAAGAGCAGTTTATGCTAAGGGGACGTCAGTAAACGACGGTTCGGTGATATTTTAACCAAATCCTCTGCATTAAATGCAGAGATCCGCATCATACTGTGGTGCGCGTCCCGAGGGGTCTGTCCTCGTTTCCAGCCATCGTCTGGGTAGCCGTGCAGCACTTTTTGTCAGGAGTCAGAGGTCAGGTTCACTACGTGACTTGACAGGTTTATTTCGGGGAAAACGAAGCGTTCCTCGTACGCTTTAACGCTGCTTTGAGATCGGCTGAGTTTTACGCCATGGAGGCGATAAAGAACCCTGTTTACGCTGGAGCGGCCTGGACATACTGCACTTACGCGGATGGTCCTTTGAGCTTGTACTTCACGTTGTGTTTAGCGGAGAAAGCTCTGCTTGTATGCTTGATGGCTCTGAAGGCCTCTGTTTACGCTGCTCTACATCAGTATGCTGCGTAGCTCCTTCCAGCGTATTTTTCATGCTTCTACAAGACCCCCTTCAAAGCTTTTAAATTCCTCGGAATTTGAAACGCTTTGAATGAAGCATGAACGACCCCTCGTAACTCGAAACATTTCTGAATGGAGCGTTGAAACGGTCGATGCCGACTTTATGGCGAATTTATTTGGGACCGCTGTGATCTCTTTCGCCTATAAAAAGGCTGGGAGAGTTAACCTGTTCTCCCCACATTCCCATCACCATGCAGAGATGATCGCCGGAGTTCGTCGAGTTGACCTGAGAAAGAAGGAGATCATGTTCTTCCAGCATGTAGGGAGCCAAAAAAGACGATGTCTTCGAGCAAGTGTCCACTGCAACGATGGATCATGGAAGAATATCTTAGCCTCCCTTGCTCGGGATAAACAGCAACTTTGTATGGCGTTTGCCCAGGAGAGAGGAAGGGTCATATTTGACCACACCGCTTGCAAGTGGTGTCTTCTCCCGTTGCCTCCGGTGACGAGAGGCAGACAGACCGACTAGAGTGGCGGTGGTCTGTAGGAAAGCAGAATTACCCTACTTTCCTTCTGTTGGAGGATGGGTCATATGCCCAGTTTTGTATCCTCCTACCACTAATCATCTTCTTGGAAGAAGAGGAAGATCACCAATGCGAGAACCTGTCAGAACAGATTCTGAGGGCGGCCTTCAGACGACGAGGGGGTATCTCCTTTGTAGACGGAGTTTCCCTCAGATGTAATCATAAAAAATAGAGAAAAACCCTTGTAGATTGGATTTTTCTCATATGTAAACATGATTTTGATTTTAATAAAATCGTCTTACTTCTTCATATGATCATCTTGCCATACGTTGCTGTAAAGTCTGAATATGTGTAGCTTCGACACGTCTGATTCTTTACATCAACTTTGATAAGAAGAGTATTAGGCCCGGTCCTTTACGCGTAACGAACAGTCCATAGAACGCTGTTAAGCATTTTTTTGAACATTTAGAACTGTCCTGTTGCTAGGACTGAGGGACCGCGTAGAGCTCTGAACTGCTGCTTCTGATGAGCAGAAATTTTGTCAGACTTCGTCTTCAAGAACGACCTCTCGAAACTCCCTTGGAACAGGGTCGAGGTTTTGTCTGTTAAACTGAGTTTGCCATCTTGATAGATGAGATGTTCAGACTGGAGTCTGGATGAACCTCCAATTTTGGACCCGAGAAGAATAATTTCTCAATGTTTGAACTCTGTATGTTTTGGGTACTTTGGGGTCAAGAACGAGTATCTTCTGTGTGAACTCTTTGCAATTGACCGCTTCGGGGACTGTTAGGATATGCGAAAAGTCGTGGAGCATGAAATCATCAGCCTGTAGCCTCTGGACGTAAAATACCATCGAGCGTGAAATCGTAGACTTGTGGTTCCTGAGCGTGAAGTCGTAGGTTTGTTGCCTCTCGGACATAAAAGCTACCGAGCACAAAGGCATCCGGGCGTAAAACCATAGACTTATTGCTGTCGAACGTAAAGTGGTAGATTCGTAGCTGTCGAGCGTAGAAAGCTCCTTTAGCGTAGGACTGGAGATCTGTAGCCTGTGAGCGTAGAACACCATCGAGAGTGAAATCGTAGACTTGTGGTTCCTGAGCGTGAAGTCATAGGTTCATAGCCTCTCGAGCATAAAAGCTACCGAGCACAAAGGCATCCGGGCGTAAAACCATAGACTTATAGCTGTCGAACGTAAAGCCGTAGATTCGTAGCTGTCGAGCGTAGAAAGCTCCTTTAGCGTAGAACTGTAGATCTGTAGCTCCTGAAAAGAAAATTTCTCCGAGCGTGAAGTTTGCGGATCTATTGCTTCTGAGCGTAAACTGAGCGCCACCGAGCGTGAGATCATCGATTTGGTATCTGCTGAGCGTAAAGTCATAGGTTTGTTGCCTCTCGAGCATAAAAGCTACCGAGCACAAAGCCATCCGGGCAAAAAACTATAGACTTATAGCCTGCGAGCGTAAAACCGTAGATCTGTTGCTGTCGAGCGTAGAAAGCTCCTTTAGCGTAGAAACCGCCGAACTGCTTTGCGCAAAGAATTTTTCGAATTCGCTGACTGTCCGTCTTTTGAGAGTAGTGGGCTGACGTAGCATCCAATCATAACCACCTATTAATTGCGAGATTTGGTTAGGGTCTCGAGGAGTCCGTCCGAGGATTCGAGGAGTCGACTCGAACTCTATATATATATATCCCAAGCCTTTGAGAGAAAAACTTTTTATCCGTCTTCTGCGAAAGAGAGCTTTCGACTGTTCGAGATTTTCTTCGTTCCTTCTCCGAGCACTTCGAGTCTTCAGAAATGGCGCCGAAACAAATCCCCTCCACTAAGGGAAAGAGCATAGGTTCTTCTTCTCATTCTTCTGCCCCAGCGAGGGAGTTTTTGGTCGGGCAAAGTGAACTTCACTCTGAGCGGAGTATCCCGCTGACGAGCAGCGTACCCGATCTTAGAGGTAGAGCCTTTTGGGATGACAAAAACGACAAAAAAAATCCTTCGCACACGTTGAACGTGACCGCGCTAGGTCATTTTCTGTGCTGATAGCCTCTTTGAGGAAGATGATGCACGGAGGCATTTTCATCTTTTACGCCCACATTTCTAATGTGCCAGCGTCAAAACTCCATATTTTCGTAGTTCCGAGCATAAAAGCTCTGGCTAACGAAAATTGGCGTAGATCGTAAAATTTGAGTTTTACGGTTGTGAAGGGGACTTCCGGCATAAAATGACCAAATTTGTGCAATCTTGGCGTAGAGCACAGACTGTCGTTTCTTTGGTCTGTATGTTTGTGCAAGATTTGTAATGACATATTTTCCTTGCACTTTTGCAGTTGATTTGGGTGAGTCTCCACTGGCCGAGGTGATGGATTCCGCTGCCGGGATGCTGCACTCGAACTATCTGGAGGATCTGTCCCACGTGACATTTCCTATCTCCGGACCCCAATATCCTGAAGGAAGGGGGATCTTGATATCGGCTTAGGGTGAGCGGCCGCTGCTGAACATGATCAACGGGGAGCCCCTGACATACGTAGACGGGGAGCAGTATATAAAGCCGGCTTTCCTCTTTGGGGACATGATTGATAAACAGTCCCAGACGAAGCCCAAGAGGGAACCCTGGGTTTTTCCTGCCGTGAATTTGATTTTGTATCTGCCAACGATGCCGAGGGATTATCCCATCTCGGATTTCTTCCATGCGATGCATCCCAGGAGGATGTCGTGGACGTTGACTCCCGATCTTCACGGCAAGCCGGGGAAGATCTTTCATCTGAAAGGGGCTGACCAGGGGTCGTTTGTCAGCCGCCCTTCCGGCGTTGTGACGTTATTCAGGGGACTGTGCCCGGGCAGTGTCCCGAGTGAAGACAGCTCAGTGATCCAGCCGGTCCAATTGTCGACCTTCTGCAACGACTTCATGGGACGAGGTGGGGTATATCCCAAAAAGAATCCTCGGTGCAATGGGTGGATCACCCCAACAAACTTCCGATGGACTTGCCTAGTTGACTGGGCTTTGAAGCACTTTCGGAGAGAACTGGAGAGTATTGGACTGTATGCCGCTGTGAGTGCGACTAGTGTTGGGTTGCATCCCAACCCTAACTTGTTCTTGGCACTGATGGAGCGATACATTTCGCTCACCGGGACTTTCGTCACTCCACTGGGGGAGTTGGGATTGGCCCTCCATGAGATGGCAATGGTCTCGAGACTGCCGATGGGGGATACCCCATACGAAGAGTATGTTTCCACCAACCGGGAGTTGGGGGACTTGGACCCTCGGGTGGAGGAAGTGTATCAGGAGCTGATGTGTCAATACTTCGCGTGCACCACTTTTTATAACGAGCCTTCTGATTTGGCTCACACCACCAAGTGGATGTCCTACCTCTTCTTCCACCGAGCCAGGGCCGCCAAGTCGGAGAAAGTCTCGGGGGGCAAGAATGAGCCTGTGAACTGTTTGGGCGTGCTTAGTGCCCAGGTCGTTGAGGATCTTATGGAGGTGGCTAAAGCTCCAGATCAGATTTTCGTTGAGGGGATAGGAAAGTACCCTGAAGGCACTAAGGCCTACAGTTACTTGAGGCGCTGCCGCAGGCCTCTGTCTAAGGAAGCCCAGTTGGCCGGTTTCCTCTCGATATGGCTGCGTCGAGTAGTAGTGCCCGGTACTGCGTCCGCGGACCACATTCACCGGAACGTCTTGTGGCCGGCAGTGCGTCTGGTGTTCGGGGCAAGACTGGGCTTGCTTCCTGCCATGGTGTACCGTATACAGGCTGGCCTGAGAGCCATGACTGATGGGTTGCTCGTCGATGAAGCTCGGCGTGAGAGTTTTCCCCGGGTGGAATTACCATACCTGTACTTGATGGGATGGTTAATTCTCCACAATCCCCGGATGATGTCTCCCGGCTCTGGTAGCAGCTCGGGGGGTAACTTCTTGACGAACTACAAGGACTCTCCCTGGAATATGAACACAACTTTGGATTTTCGGCTGGTGTTGAACCTCAGTCACGGCTGGAAACTCCTCTGTACTCCCCCTCCTGTACATCGCAATCAATCAGGGTGAGACTTGAGGATTCAGGTGGAGAGAAGACCAATCTTTCTCCGGAAGCTTTCAATTGGTTGGTCTGCATTAGACCCTCCCATCTGTTGTATAGGAGCGAAGACTATTGCTTCTTCGAGCCCTACTTGCCTAGTCGGTTCGCCAGGCAGTTTGGGTACGATCAGTTGCACGTGGGCAATGCCGTCACCAGCTTTAGGTCCAGGGGCGGACTCATTGATGGATCCAGAGGGTGGCGATATTTTATCATGGGTTGTACGGGAGCAATCTTTATTGTGCCGGTCGTTACAACCTCCACGGAGCTCCGCATTCTCCATTCTTACGCCCAGTTCTATGTGGCAATTAACACCTTCCATCGCAATTTTGACATGCGTGGAAGCTTCAGGGTGCCTTCTCCCAAGCCTGGGGGAAGAGTTGAAGTCCCCTCGGTTTCTTCTGACGAGGGTGAGGAGTCTGGCACTCCGGATGAGCCTCTGGTGTCGGTGCCGAGGTGTGAAGTGCCTCCGCCTGCGGGGCCTTTGGTAGTCTCTTCCGGGAAGCGACGAGCTTCTGCCCCGAAGGAAGCTTCTCTTCGTAAGAGGAGGAAGGAGATGGTTGGTCGTCCTCTCCGCATTCTTGTTATTGAGGCTCCCGGGAGTGAGCCTGCATCTCCCCATATCAGGGATGATTCTTTGGCTGGAGGTTCCTCGCCTTTTAGAGAGGGACCTTCTACAGTTTCGGCCGACGACGTCGGAGAATCTTCGCTAGAGGTTGCTGTCGTTGCTACTGCTCCAGGTAGTGGAGCGAGATTGTCTGCGTGGCCGCGGCAGATGGGAGAATCTTTCCCTAGACCAGCAACGGATAAAACTCCCGCTGTGTCAACGAGCACGCCTAGCGAGATTCCAGTTGACGAACCTCGACTGCATCTCGGTGAAGGCTTAGCAGAACTCCGGGCGATGTCGGTTGGCCCACCTCATTCTCCAGGTATGATAGTTCGCATTGCGTCATTAAAGCGTGGTTTAGCTACATCGGCTGCAGATGTGCCATATATACCGTTGGCTCTGGGTAAATGTCGTCTTTATGTCTCCCTTTAGAAAGATTACCATCATATTGATATCAACTTTCTGGTCCTTTTCTTAGGGGATGGCGTCCACGGGGAGTACAGCGTTGAAGCACCTTCTGGCTCTGCTCTGGCTCCTAGCGATGATACAGAGGCTTTCGACTTCGAGAAGGAAATACCTTCGGGGGCCAGCTCGCCTGGAGTGGTTTTGTCATCTCGAGAGGAGGACGAACCCGTTATCGTGACTTTGCCTCTCGCGAGTATGCTGATGACTTCGACCGTCATCGTTGCACCTCCTTTTGTCGCACCACCCGTCGAGGCGGCGGCTGTGGCCACTTCGTCTGCAATCATTCCCGGAGGAAGATTTGCTGATATCGTGGCCACTCCTGGCGTTCAATCTGATCTAGTTGCGCTGACCGAGCAACATACCAGCCTCTTTTACACCAGTTTAAAAACGATGATATCAATGGTGTTGGCGAAGAGTCTAGATTTCGAGCGCCTGAAGAAGACTTCTCAGTTTTCGATCGGGGCTGTCAGGGAGTTCGGCGATCCTGGGGTAGCTGACGCCCTGGAGGCGGTGGTTAATGGTTTAGAGCAACCCATTAACGAATACTTGCAGCTGACTCGGGGCAGCTTTGATGCTGAGGTCTAGGCCAGATACGACCTCATGACTGTGCGGCTTTCTACACAGCTGGAAAGCCTAGAAAACTCCATCAAAACATATAAGCTGGAGATGGATAAAAGAAAAGCTGTCGTGGAAGAGGCTCTCGCTCTTGAGACGAAGCTCCGATCCGAGCACGAAGGGAACGCAGCGAGGGCCCGCAAGCTGAAGGAAAAACTCGCTCTGGCAGAGGAGTGGGCTTCTCAGTCGTTGGCAGGTCTAGATGTAGCGACTGGTCGACTGAGCGCAGCGCGACGAGATTTGGAGCGTGTAGAAGCTGCCCGTGCGGGCTCTCTTCGGGCAAGGGCTGAGCTGACCCTTACGAACAATCCCGAGGCACGGCTGGAGCGGGCTCGCGCCGATGCCTTGGTTTCCAGGAATGAGAAGATGCTACACTGGAGCGGCTGATTCGCGATCTGACTGCTCCCCCATCATGATGTATCCTTTCTCTTTTTGCTTCCCCAGACGGAATTCTGCTCTTATCGGGAATAAATAAAAGCGACTCTTTTCTGACTTTTGTGGACCCATCATTTCGGAATGTAAATGACAGTTTTTTAGGCGAGAGTGATATCAGAGGTAGTATGGACATGATAGACTCTCGATAAACTTTTTAGCAGGATATATCTATTCAGAGGTCATACAGACATGATAGGATATGATCCAGCTAGTTTCGTTTTGGGAGTTGTTTTGTCAGAGTTGAGATCCTCGCTATATTCCACTCGAGCAGGGAAGATTAAGCATAGTACCTTTTCAGGAATTTGTCGTTGATAGGAGCCATTAACAGGTCTCCATTAGGCTGGGCTATCCTGTAGGCGCCGTTTGAGAACGTTGTCTCGATTACATAAGGGCCTTCCCACTTGGGCTGGAATTTGCCTTTACTTCTGTGAGTAAGAATCATCGGCCTTCTTACGGCTAGAACTAGCTCGCCGACTTTGAACACTCTTTCCTTTACTTTATGATTGAAAGCTTTAAAAATGCGTGCTTGGTAAAGCGTGATGCGCTGTTGAGCTTGGAGGCATTTCTCGTCTAATCCTTCTAGCTCTTGGAGCCTTAACAGGTCATTCTTTTCTCGAGTCAGCTCATTAGTCACGGTTATCCTGAGTGACGGGATCTGGATTTCAATGGGGAGAACTGCTTCGCTCCCGTAGACCAGCGAGAATGGGGTACAACCTGTCGGTGTTCGTACCGTTGTGCGGTATGCCCAGAGACATTCGCCCAGCTTCTCATTCCAATCTCTCTTGTTTAAAGAGACGAATTTCTTTAAGAGTTTGATAATGGTTTTGGTGAAAGCTTCCGCCAAACCATTAGCAGCTGGATAATATGCCATAGAGGCAATATTGTGTATCCAATTTTTATCGCAAAATCGATGAAACGCTTGGCTGATGAACTGAGGCCCATTGTCGTGAATTATCCTCCGGGGTACCCCGAAGCGATAAATAACGTGATGCTTGATGAAGCTGATCACATTAGACGCCTTCACCTCAGCAAGAGGGATCGCCTCTGCCCATTTGGAGAAGTAATCCGTGATGGCTAGTATGAACTGGTGACCCTTGGAAGAGGACGGGTGAATAGGACCGATGATATCCATACCCCATGCTTCGAAAGGCCAGGATGCGACCGTAGGATGTAGATGTTCAGACGGTTGATGTATGAAGTCTGTATGAACCTGACAGGCTCTGCATTGTCTTGCATACCGTATTGCATCTGCGATCATAGTAGGCCAGTAATAGCCCATTCTCCTGATGCGATCCTGTAGCTTAGGACCGGGCTGATGTGCTCCGCATACGCCATCGTGAGCTTCACGGATAATCTGTTGTGCTTCATCGTTAGAGAGATATCTCAATAGCAGTCCGTCGTAGGTCCGGCGATATAGGCATTGTGAAGATGCATCGTAGTAGAAGCGTAATGATCGTCTTTTGACGGATACTGCTTCTTTGGGGTCCTCCGGCAAGATTCCGTATGCGACGAAATCTATGAAGGGACTTCTCCAGTCTCTTCTAGGGGGATATGTGTTCACGGCATAGCTGCGTTCTATGTGAAAGTTGTTCTTCACACAGAATAAATCTCTATTAAGAAGGATTACCGAATCCTGCCTTCTTATAGGAGTGGCTAAATCTGCAGCTAGACTGGCTAGGGCATCAGCTTCTAGATTCTGAGATTGAGGTACATGCTCTAGGAAGAACCCTTTGAATATCATGGCTATCTCGACCATCGCTTGGTGATAGGGGATGAGGTCTGGATTCCGGACTTCATATATTCCCCTGACTTGATTGACGATAAGCAGAGAATCACCGAAAGCTTTCAGGGACTCGACCCCCAGCTCTTTAACGATTTGGAGCCCGATTAGTAGAGTATTGTACTCTGCCACATTGTTGGAGCATGGCTCGCTAAGAGAATATGCTCGGTAGATAACGAGTTTATCAGGAGTGACCAGGATGACTCCTACTCCTGAAACGATGTTTCCCCTAGGACCGGTTCTGGAGGCACCATCGAAGAATAGTTGCCATGCGCCAGTTTCTATTACGGAATTATATTCTGCAACTTCATCGGGAATGTCCTCGTATAATTTAGAGGCCTCCGGGATCGGATGAGCAGCTAGGAAGTCAACCAGCGCTTGGCCCTTGATGGACTTCTGCGGTACGTATACCATGTCATATGGTGTTAATAGCATCGCCCAAGTCGCGAGTCAGGAATTAAGAGCACTGGGCTTGCTGATCAGTACTCGAAGAGGGTTGATCCTGGAGATGATATGAATAGTCTGGCCAGC
Organism: Iris macrosiphon; assembly: GCA_036927795.1. Lineage (NCBI taxonomy): Eukaryota > Viridiplantae > Streptophyta > Magnoliopsida > Asparagales > Iridaceae > Iris > Iris macrosiphon. The sequence continues at coordinate 133,563,726 of JAYESA010000015.1, read as the reverse complement.
GACATAGTGTCGCGTCTTCTGGATAGCGAACATCAGAGCCAAGCATTCTTTCTCCACTGGGTTGTACCGGTGTTCGGCTCCGACCATCATCCTGCTGAGGTAGTAGATAGCCTGTTCATGACCCATGTCGTTCTTCTGTACGAGAAGAGCTCCTAGCAAATGATCTATCGCTCGAACGTACAGCAAGAATGGTCTTCCCATGACGGGAGGTACCAGAACTGGCGGACTGGTGAGGTAGCGTTTGATATCTCCGAACGCTTGCTGACAGGCTTCGTCCCATATGAAGGATACACCTTTCTTCATGAGATAAGAAAATGGCTGACATCTCCCTGAGAGGTTGGATATGAATCACCGGATATAAGCCAGACGGTCTTGAAATCCCCGGAGTTCCCTCAGATTACGGGGCGGTCGCATTTCTACGATTGCCTGGACTTTGTCAGGGTCCACCTGGATGCCTTTGGCGGTGATGACAAATCCCAGGAACTTGCCACTGGATACACCCAGAAAAGACTTCGTAGGGTTCATCTTGAGTTGATGTTGGCACATTAACTCGAATACCGTCCTCAAGTCTTGAACGTGATCGTCTTTGAGGTGACTCTTGACGACTATGTCATCCACGTAACATTCTACTGTTTTGCATAAATGCTCATGGAATATGTTACTCATAGCCCATTTGTATGTAGCCCCGGCGTTCTTCAATCTGAAGGGCATGACCGTATAGCAATATACCCCCAATGGTGTCCGGAAGGCAGTGTGCTTCTCGTCTTCAGGATGCATCTTGATCTGATTGTATCCTGAGAATCCGTCCATGAAAGATATGCGTTCAAAGCCGCAGGTGTTGTCGATCATGATGTCCGTGATGGGAAGAGAAAACTCATCTTTGGGGTAGGCCGCATTCAGATCTCGGTAATCGATGCAGATACGTACCTTCCCAGTCTTCTTTATGACTGGGACAACGTTGACGAACCAGTCGGGATATTGTTCTTCCCGGATGAAACCGCAGGCTATCAACTTCTTGACTTCAGTTTCGATGACGTCCATCATATCTGGGCGGAACCGACGTTGGTGCTGCTTCACTGGCTTCGAATTGGTCAATATATTGAGTTTATGAGTAGCTATCTTCGGGTCTAGGCCTGGCATGTCCTCATAATCCCATGCAAAGACGTTAATATATTCCTTTATCAGCTGTATGATTTCTTACCTTTCAGCTGGGGGAAGATTGTTGCTGATAAATATCGGTTTTGGCGAAAGTTCGCCCCTAACATCAATTTGGATAACTTCATCCTTGGTGGGAGGTTCTCTTTGCTCGAAGTAGAATTCCCACTACGTATCCATTTATTGAGCCCAAGAGTCATTTCCAAACGGCTCAGAATCCTGTTCATCTGCTTCTGAGGGATCTGTCACTACCATATTTACTGATAGTGTTTGTTCGAGAGCATCAGGTGAGTCGGGGGGCGACGAGCCGTTCTGGGAAGAGGAAAAGATGTCCTCGTCTGACTTGGAAGTCGTAAGGGAGGTGACATACCCTAACCCGAAACGAGTTTGTCGATAGCGGGGGTCGCCGCGCGGCGGCGTTCGTCTGCCTCTTCCGTAGTTGAGGCCTGGCTTTCGCTTCAAGTCATAGCCCATATTTTGCATGATCTTCAGCGCTTGCGGGCTGTATCGGTGAACTTGTATTTTCCCAGTATCGTCATCGAAAGGATCTTCCTGGTCAGTCGGTTGATTGAGCATGCGACCGAAGAATATTGGACGCTGACTGCTGTAGGTAGGCGGGACAATGAAGATAGAATTCTTATGTGGTCCATACATTGTGATGACGTTGGATGATGATGCTACTTCCCAGACATACGGACGGTAGGAGTTTATAGCTTCCAAAAATTTTTGTGCTATGGGTTCTACCTCGTCACGGAGAGTGGATTCCTGTTTTAGAATTTGAGCGTCAATATACCGAAAAAGAGGATATTTATTATCATCTGGAACTCCGTTTCTGGTTGCATTTACATCAGTCGGCTGCCTGTCGCGCCGAAGGTTGATGACCAAGGGTGGGGGCTTCCGGTTCAAAGTGATCATCAGAGGATCACTCCCTTCTCCTGACCTGGTCTTGTTCAGGTGGATAGCTATAGGCTCTATGGCTTTTGGACGAGTGGTTCATCCTTTCACTCTGATTGACAGCGGTAGTGTGGCAGAGGGTTCTTCTGGCTCCCGGTGGGATTCCTTCTCTGCCTCGCCTGACACTTCTTCCGTGTGGTCTTGGGAGTACAATACGGCATCGGAATAGTAGGATTCTATTCCTTTGAAAGGGTTTAGGTCAGCCATCTCCGTTTGTACCGTTCCTTGTGCGTCTACATATTTAAGGCATTGATGTAGGGTTAAAGGAACGATGTTGTGATCGTGGATCCACGGTCTTCCCAGCAAAATGTTGTAGGATACCTCTAAATTGATGACGTAACATGTGGCCACCGATCTAAGGTTGCCGATCTGGATCCTCAGGCAAATTTTCTCCAACGGCTTACTTCTTCCGGCGTTGAAACCCACGATTGTAGTGGTGGTGTAAGCCAATTCGCTGGTAGGAATTCTCAGCGGTCTGAGCAGACTGTAAGGGATGATGCTGATCGACGATCCCGGATCTATGTGAATCCGGTCGACCTCCATGGAACCGACGTATTCGGTGTAATAGAGGGGCCTGTCATGTCTGTTATGTTTTAACAGCATGTCGTTTTGAGTGAAAGTGATATTCGGGACCACCTCCATTATACTGTGGCATTGAGGACACGCCACTGGTTCTTCGTCGGGGGACTTGAGCTGGGTCAAGTATGCCTCCGCCTGCATCAGTGCTTCACTCAGGGCTAGACGAGTGTCTTGGGAGTGCCTGAGTAGCTCGAAGATGGACAACCTGGCTGGCATATTAGCTAGTTGGGCCAGGATGTCGAAGTTGTATGGCTTCTCTAAACCTTTGCTTGGAATATTTTTCACAGGTTTATCGAAGCGAACTTCTTTTTGCTTCCCCTTCTCCGTCGGAGTTGGTTTCGAAGGACTGATATCTGGTACGACGGGACTTTGCTCTGAAGGTTTGGCCGCTGGAGCGTCTGCCGGTGCACCTTCCTGACTTGCTCCGTAGTCGTTGAGGTAGGCCTTCCCTAAACGGGTTGCAGCAAATACCTCGTCTTCGTCTGATGCCGAAGAAGTCGCGACCATATGGCATGGCCTGTATTTGGAGCTCTTTTTGGATGTAGGCTTAGTAGCCTTAGTTTCTTCCTCGAACTCTGACACCAAATCTGGATGAACCCACATAATCTCGCCTTGCCGGGTGGTCAGGGGTACCAGGTTATGATTTTGATCCCTAGCTGTCGGGAGATTGACGATGTTCATCGTTGTCCGGGAGATGGGTGCAAAGCTATCTGGGATCTCTTGGGGAGGCAGATTGCCAAACTGCAGAGAGATCATGTTGGCCGTGACTGCCTTCTCGGTGTTGTACAGAGTGATGGCCTTAGCATCGATTAACCCCTGGATCTTCCTTTTCAGTATGTAACACGCCTTTGTTGGGTGGTGTACGTATCTGTGGAAGACGCAGTATTTGGGGTCGTTAGTATTGCCGACTTCCTGGGGCCGCCTCAGCTCTGGAAGGGTGATCTTGTCACTTTTGACGAGATACTCGAATATACTTGGGATATCGTCGTCGTCGAAAGAGTAGACTTCGACGGGCCTGGAAGTCCCGAGTCTTGTTTGCGTGGTTGCCGCAATCTTTGGTCTGGACGTATTGATTGCCTGGGCTTCTTTTCCTTTGGGACCACGAGGATGGTCGCTGCTAGGAGATGACCTCTTGCCTCTGTCAGAGGCAGAGATCATGATGCCATTGTCGTGCGCCTTGCGACTGTTGTCTTCGGCGGCTACTGCCGAGATGATGAACGAGGGCCAATCATGGAACTGATACGGTCATGTGAACACCGAGACCATGGGAAGGAGGTTCTTCCTGCAAATGTCTACCAATGCAGAGTCTGAAACTCCTGGAGGCATCTGTAAGGTGGCCTGACAAAAATGTTCGATGAAGATGCGAACGTCCTCCTTTTCCTTCTGCTTGACTTCGATGAGAGAGGACATAGACATGTCCATTCCTCCCTCGTAGAATCGCGTGAAGAATAAAGCTCTGAAGTCCTCAAAGGAAGTAATGCAGTTGTTTGCCAAGCTACGGTACCACTGATAGGCTACTCCTGAGAGACAGCCTTTGAACACCCGAGTGAGGAGGGCGTCGTTCCCTTGTAGCAACACCGTCATCATACTGAAATAGTTCATGTACTGACTTGGTGATGTTTTTCCCTCGAACAGGGCCATAGTCTGAGGTTTGTACCTTGGCGGGAAAGGGACCTCCTCCCAGATAGCTAGGTAGGGCTGGTTGATTCCCAGTTTCTTGAGCTGATCTTTGTGCTTCAAGTCGTCAAACTGGGCTTTCAACTCCCGTACTGCCTGTATCGAATTTTCAGTCGGAAGTGGGGCGACGGATTGGTGCAGAGTCGGTTATATCGTAGCTCTAGCGGGAGTTAAGGCATTCTCTGAGTGAGGAAGCGGAGGAACTGCTGACTCTTGATCTACCGCAGGCTCTTGGCTCGGGTTGGATGGTGGTAAGTCCACCCCCACACGTATCTGAGTTGGCAGGACCGATGCTTGAGCCATGGCAGTTGCGTGCTGATTTAGCATCATCTGGTGCATGTTCTCCATCATGGATTGCATTTGTTTCAGAGATGTCTCCAGTATAGTGATGCGTTGTTCCGCGTTCCCTGACGGCGAAGCTTTCTCGCATTCATCTTCAACGGCGTAAACTCCCATCTCCCGGGGTGTCATTGAAGGATTAGTATAGGTCACTATAGAAGTCGACTCTACACTTTCTGCCTCTGATTCGAGGGATTGGCGACCCCCAGCGTCGGAATCAGAAGAGGACGAAGCTGGTTGTCGTGACCTTGCGCGAGTGTTTTGGAACACCCCGGCTTCAGCGTTCCTGAGGAGCTCACTGAACCTCCTTCGGCTCGGGGGCCTGGAGGGATGACGTCTTGAGCTCGACCCTCCTCTACATATGTGTGAAGCCATGTTCACAGATGCATGCACGGGTTCCTCTTCCTGGAAAGACAGAGAGTAGCTCAACCGGTCGAAAACTGATCGTTTTGCTTTGGAACAGCAGCAATTAATCACAACCTTATGACTATTACAATAGTGCTCGCTAGGAGGCGTAATAGACTTGTTGGAAGGTCCCCTCTCTTTACGCTTCTGGATTAGATATTTGTGCAGGTCAGGAGGAGTTGCCGAATAAGAAGACGAAGGCTTGTTTCTTCTGTTCCCATCAGCGGGCATGCGGAGGTTGGGCACCCCAGTTTTCCCTGTCCCACCTGTGTACAACAGATTGGCCATCTGGGTGGCGGATAATCCCTTGGGAGGGTGTCTTTTCGCAACCTGAGCTTGTTTTACACTGAGGGACCTTGCCTGGCGTAACTTGGAGATTCTCTCAGACTGGCGTAAAGCTGGAGAGGCCCTCAGTCGGCCATCGACTTCTCGCGTAATTCGGAGGGTAGGCAGACTGTTCCTTTGCTGGCGTAAAGGCCGAGAAGTTGAGTACTCTGCCGCTTGCTTTCCCTTACGGAGATCACAGCGCTCATCTGGTTCACCGTAGAGGTCAGATGTTGTCTTGCGGGTGGAGCATGATCCGTACCTCCGATTTGGCGTTGAGGCACCATCAGAAGTTTTGTCTATACCGCGCGGAGCGGGAGACTGATTTCTACGCGTGGAGCGTAGTGGATGCTTCTGGGTTAGGGCTGAGGCTTTACCCGAAGTTTCGTCTGTACCGCGCGTAGCGGAAGACTGATTTCTACGCGTAAAGCGCAGTGGATTCTTCTGGGTTAGCGTTGAGGCTTTGCCCGAAGTTTCGTCTGTACCGCACGTAGCGGGAGACTGAATTTTACGTGCGGGGCACGGAGGGAGCGATGCTACAACCTTATTGGTCGGAGAGATCAGAGAGATCGGAGAGTCCACAGGAATGGAAGAGGGTGTCTTTGGCATCTACACCTTGCGCAGCTTCCTGTTGTCTTGGACGGAGAGAGGGTGAGAGCTACCCCCGGTTCGAAGCATGTCTTCATAGGCAGACTGGTCGAAATGAACGACCAGTGTCTTCTTCACGGTTCCTACAGGTACCGCATCGTGTTGAGCAATTACTTTCTCATCAGAAGAGAAAGACGTCCCCAGCAGAGTCGCCATCTTGTTTGTGGTATTAAACGAAAGAATGAAAGTGTATTTCAATGACGGGGTTTATACGAAACCCGTGCCCTTTGGTTTACAAACAAACTTGTACAATTTAATCCTATACGAGGATGTGGGAGTTCAATTTATTTAATCTGGGTATAAATTGCTATAGGTGTCTGATCTGCAGTCGATCACTTTAGCCCTTGGACCACATGATGTTGAAGAAATGCGTGGAAGACAGGTAGCAGCTTCGAAGGTTGCAAAGGAGAGTGGATGCACGATGCCAAAGTCGTCGATCCCTACTCTTTGCCTGAGCTCCGGACTCTCTCTTTCTCTCTCTCTCTCTCTCTCTTTTGACCTCCGGTTCGATCTTTCTGGGAAGTTCGACCTTGTTCGATCCTTCTTTCAAAGTTTCGACCTTGTTCGATCTTCAAGTTTGAAGTTTTTTGACCTTTTTCCCCATTAATAGGGGTCTCTATTTATAGAGTTTTGGTGACAGTGACCACTCCGTCGGTGTAAAAACCGAGGAGTGGAAAGTACAGCACCCTTTTACACAACGGTTAAAATAACCAATGCCTGCGTATTGATGACCTTTTGAGTGAGCATGTGATGCGTATCCAACTAAGGAGACAAAATGCATATATCTGCTGCGAAGATCATGGCGTAGAAGCCACGTAGGTAGGTATCCCTTGTGTAGAAGAGGTTGGCGTAGAAGCCAAATGACTGTCACCCTGGCGTAGAAGCCAAAATAGGCATAGAAGCCGAGTAGGCGTAGAAGCCGAATGGGCATAGAAGCCGAGTAGGCGTAGAAGCCGAATGGTCGTAGAGACTGAGCGGGCGTTTGAAGCCGAATGGTCGTAGAGACTGAGTGGGCGTTTGAAGCCGAATGGTCGTAGAGACTGAGTGGGCATTTGAAGCCGAACGGGCTAGAAGCCGAATGAGCACAGATCTTGAATGGGCGTAGAAGCCGCTGCGTACCGTGCCAGAGTGCTGATGTGGACGTCTTAGCCGGAATTATGGCTTTTAAAGATATAATCAAATCTCTTGCAGAGATTTGCCACCATCTTGTGCATTAAATACGGAGGCGTGTTTTGAAGGTCTGCAGCCCTTCTGTGCATCCGTCGCAGAGACGTGCCTTGAGAGAAACTATCACCGCTCTGTGCAATTAGATGTAGAGACGTGCCTCGAGCCCCGTACGAAGTGCAGCTTTTGACGTGGTAGGCGGTTTGTCTACTGCGGAGCGTAAAACAGCTCATGTTTGCCTGTGTAAAATAAGGCAGCGTATCCCCTTGTATGCGAAAGAGCAGTTTATGCTGAGGGGACGTCAGTAAACGACGGTTCGGTGATATTTTAATCAAATCCTCTACATTAAATGCAGAGATCCGCATCATACTATTGTGCGCGTCCCGAGGGGTCTGTCCTCGTTTCCAGCCGTCGTCTGGGTAGCCGTGCAGCACTTTTTGTCAGGAGTCAGAGGTCAGGTTCACTGCGTGACTTGACAGGTTCATTTCGGGGAAGACAAAGCGTTCCTCGTACGCTTTAACACTGCTTTGAGATCGGTTGAGTTTTACGCCATGGAGGCGATGAAGAACCCTGTTTACGCTGGAGCGGCCTGGACATACTGCACTTACGCGGATGGTCCTTTGAGCATGTACTTCACGTTGTGTTTAGCGAAGAAAGCTCTGCTTGTACGCTTGATGGCTCTGAAGGCCTCTGTTTACGCTGCTCTGCATCAGTATGCTGCGTAGCTCCTCCCAGCGTATTTTCCATGCTTCTACAGTCAATATAACGCCAACATATTTAGCAACGTATATCGTCGTTTAGTAACGTATTGATACATGTAGTAACGTTTTAATATATATACTAGCGATGTCATACGTTTGTCGCTAGTCCTTGATGAACTTTGCTAATTTAAAAAAATATAATAAACAATAAACCGTAGTATACACTTTATAATAAATATACAACACATAGGCAGTACCTCACAGAGATAATATCACAAACATATAGTATAGAGATAATTTTACATAGATAAAATAAAAACAAATGGAATATAGAACGATCACAAATAAAGTACATCACAAATAAAGTACAGATTATCTCAGAGTTCAAAATACTAGAAATTGTTTGATAAAATAACGTACAATGAATTAATACAAGACTCAACTAGGGCCGAAACACACACAAATTTATGAAAACTCTGTCCAAACTAGGACTACTGGTGGGGAGGTGGTCACATTTGTTTCCAAATTTTGTATTCCTAATTTTTTTATATTTAAAATTTTCTCCTAAACTGAGCCTTACACTGTGTTTTATATTTTTGTGTATTCCGTCATCGTACTTTTCTAAGTTGGATTTTCAGTTTGGTATAGGAAACTACCCAATGCCCCTAGATTATCTTTTGGCATTGTCGTAGAACCATACTAGGTCCAGTTTATAGATCGGTGTACCCTTGAATTTTTTTTGTGGTAAAAATTTATCCATCATACAGGTATACCTTCAGTAAGCAATCATAGTCTGGAATGTCCAACTCCGCACAGTGCATTATGATGGTTCATTGACTCGAAGAAGGATTGATCGGGTTTGGTTTCATGTACAAGTAGTACGTAGAGTTCCCTGTGATTAGAGTATCGTCTTGCAACGGACAGAGGCATAGTGTGTACATCGTAGTTTGAATCAACAGGCTAGTTCAAAAAAGTGCGAGAGATCAGAGGATTTGAGCGATGGGGTAGTCTTGCTTATTCTAGTCTAGTTGGAGGATTGAGGAGAACGTTGTGCTCCTATGGTTATATCAGATAAAAGGATCGTGCATCATGTCAGATCATGTGGTTAAGTAATCATGATGTATCGGCTCGACGAAGCGATAAGCGAATTCGTAGAGGTAGGTGGACATTGGCCCTTCTTTTTTACTCCTTCATGCCAAAATAAAATGAACCACCTTGCATACTTGAACACTGAGTATAGAACATTGAATAATTGTATCAGAGTATGCGTTAGTGCACGAGAATCGAGTAGTAACGCTTCATCTATAAAGCGATCACTTTTGGCACAATGTCACGAAACTGTCAATATGTATATGGTAGGCTTCGTCAACGAATGTCACGACCCGCACCCAAAAAATCGGGCATGAGTTGTGGGTACGTCCAGCCTATGCCGCAGCATCGGCGGTAGAACGCTGTCTAGGTCAACTATCTAGATAACTCACAAAAAATCTGCCATGACCTCTCCAAAAGGAGGGCAACCAAGCAATCATTTTATAAACCTGTCAAGATCTCAACTCCAAACGGAGGAGCAAATATTATAATGATAATCAAGTACTCAATCACGAATCTAAGCACGATAAGATAACAAAGAAGACTAACAACTCCAAAGTCTAACCAACAACAACTACTAAAACCACCACAACATCAATAATAATAATACATCATCCAAAATAATATACAATACAAGGTCTCAATCCAAAACCGGAGACAAATCCGGTGCTAAAAGCTAATAAAAACAACAACAAGGTCCTAGTGATCCCGGCTACCAACCCGGAAATCACCCCTAAACTAGAGGGTCCTTGTCTACACCATCGACAGGCTCAGGTCCATAAAATGTCGGACACCACTCCTCCGGATACTCTGAAAAATATGTCCAGTCAGGACTGGAGCAAGTACATCTCTAACAGTAGTTCCATTTAAATGATAAAACCAATAAAACAATTATAGCAAGTAGCAAGAAGAATGAAGCAAGTATGAAACAAGAAATATATAAATCACTGGTGCATAAAGGTAAAGATGCATGGATATCATAGCAAGATAGTAATAACTGCAAGATACAATAATCTAAGCTAAGATCAAGTCCGTGCACAAGAACGTGTAGTGAGTCCAGCATAAAAAATATGTAGTGAGTCAAGTCCAGAAACATGTAAGTGAGACCAACAAGAAATGCAAGTGAGTCCAGACTATAAAGAATGAACTCGGTGTCTTTGAAATACTTGTTTCGACATGTAAACGGCTAGGGGTAAGTACGGCTCACCGCGCACTGGGTGCGCGGCTGCTATCATTCCAGATTAGAGCAGAGGGGGTGATTTCTGATGATTTCAGATAGAAATATTTACATGTCTACTCGAGTATTTCCCTGCCCCGACTAATACAAGTGAATCCAAGACCCGACACGTAAATCAAGATGAGTCCAGCCTGAACATGAATGATGTCTGTAGTGATGCCTGTAGGTGATGCCAGTAGGTGATTCCAGAATAGAGGCCAGAAATATAAAATGTACGTATCGCAAGTAAATAAATCCAGAAATACCAGTTAGTGTCCCGTGTTGTGCCAGAATAATCAGATGATAATATACTAGAAGCAGAATCATAATAATCATCAGATAATGAAAACTATCAGAGAATGTACTCGCCTGACGTCCTGAGCAACTGGCGATCCGAACCGGTGTCGCAAGGACCTATAGCAAAAAGCAAGGTTAAACAGGTTTCTAATAAGTTAAACAGATATAAAATAACTAAAAATAGGCTTCTAGGGTCGTTCTAGATCAAATGGGTCAAACCAGTGAAATCTGGGTCAAAAAGTCAACTCTAGGTCTAAAAAGTCAACTCTGGGTCAAAACTAGGTCAAAAGTTAACTTTGGCGGTCAACCGAGTCAACTACGGTCAAGTCTAGGTCAAACTAGGGTGCTCCTGAAATTTTAGGTCAAACCGAGCTCATTAAGCTAGAAAACTCTCAAACTCGCCTCCTTGAGATACGGGGATACCCTCGGTATCCGATACCCCAACCTAGGCTACGCACCCTGCCTAAACCCGCTAAAACCTATGCTAGCACGCGTAAATATATACACATAAGCATATAAAAATCACTCTAATACTATTCATAGGCTATTGCTCAAATACCCCGCTCGAAACTCAATACCTTGGATATCTCAAGGTATTGAGATACCGCTCTAAACTCGACCCTACTACCCCTCTAGCTAGCTAACTATGCATAAACATATATATCTAGCTATAATCTAGGCTAAAATATATATATCTAATACATATAGGCATATACCTAGGTATCTACATACCTTACCTTACCCTCAAATATATAAATATATCTATATCTAGATATCTAGCTATCTATCTAAATCTGTCCATCTATCTATCATTCTATCTAACCATCTAACTATCATCTATCTATCTATCTATATAACAATCTAACTATCTTTCTATTCTCTATCTATCTAGTTATCTAACCATCAATCCATCTATTATCTATCTATGTATCTATTTATCTATTTACCTTTCTATAGATATCTATCTATCTATCTTATACCTATCTATATATCTAACTAAATTCTATCTAACTAGTTTAGCTATCTAATATCTACCTATCTATTTATATCTATACCTATGTATCTATCTATCTAATCTAGCTATCTATCTATGTGATATCTAGCTATCTATCAACCTATCTAACTATCCAACTATTTATCTACCTATCTCTGAATCTATCTATCTAGCTAGCTATATAACTATATATCTATCTATCTTATGCATCTATCTAGGTATCTAACTATCTATCTAACTATCTAGTATTTATCTATCTAACTATCTACCTAACTATCTATTTAGTTATCTATCTATTAAACTACCTATCTATCTAAGTATCTATTAATCTATCTATCTACTTATATATCTATCTATCTATCAATCTAATCTATCTAACATCTATCCATCCACCTAGCTATCTATCTATGTAATCATCTAATCTACTGAAGCTGCTGCTGCTCTGCCTCCTAAACTGCTGCTGGTGCCCCTTAGTTCTGCCTAGCTGCTGCTACTGCAGCATTTACTGCTGCTGCTGAAGCTAGCAGCTGCTGCTGCTCTCAGTTCAGCCCAGGTTCTGCCCCCCCCCTCTCATACACACACACACTCCTATATACCTATATATATCACTATATATATGTATATATACATATATATAACTCTATAGATATATATATACACACTAACTTATATATATATTCACACTTATATATAATCTAACACACACACACACACACACACTCAAACACATATCAACACACACACACATATAATTATATACATATATATATATATATATATATATATATATATATATATATATATATATATATATATATATATATATATATATATAAACACATATATCTATATATATATACACACTAATATATATATATATACATACACTCACTCTCAAACATATATATATATATATATATATATATATATATGTACCCTCACTCACACACACTCACTCACTCTCACACACACTAGCACACACACTCTCACACACACTAGCACACACTCTCACAAACACACAACCACACACACACAACACTCATACATATATATATATATATATATAAATATATATACATATATACGCACAAACTCATAATCATATATATATCTATCTATCTATAAACACACACACACACACACACACACACACACACACACACACACACATATATATATATATATATATATATATATATATATATATATATATATATATATATATCAACACACTCACACACACTCTTACACATCTACATACATATATATATATATATATATATATATATATATATATATATATATATATATATATATATATACACATAGGCATATACATACACAAGCACATAGATATAAATACACACATATATATAAATATATATACATAAACACATATACATATATATATAAATATATATATATATATATATAGACACTTATAAATATATATAGAGAGACACAACACCACTCAACCACAACACGCAACAACACGCCCCACTCACGCCCAACGACCCCGACACTCACCAACACCCTAAAATATATAAAATATAGCCCGAGAATTCTAGCACACACTCCCCGATACTAACTCGACGCGCGCACAAGCCCGAAACTAGGAAACCACGCCGACATGGCCGTTCGGTCATTTCGACGAATACGCGGTGTGCGATTCGGAAAACCTCCTGAAATGCACACCAAACCAACTCGGAATAGGCCCAAAATTTACCCACGCACTCTAAACGATGCCTAGATCCTAGAAAAAGTGCTTCCGCGTCGATTCTAGGTCCGTGGCGGAAACCGCACGCACTTAGAATCGGCGACGACGAAAAGCTCCAAATTTGCCCGAAACGCCCGTTTCTCCGCGACACGACTTTCCGTGTCCGAACGGAGATACGCACTCACCCTCAAGATACCCGACAATGTCTACCTAGGTCTGTCTAACCTAGGGCATTATCCAAAATTGGGCCAAATTCGGATTCCATCCGAAATTGACACAAAACCTAATGTCAAAGTCTCCAAACACTACCAAACTAGTTCCAACTTCCTCCCACGGGTAGCCTAAGGGTCTAGGAAGGTTCTAAACTATTAATTACACTATAAAAGAGTAATTACAAGGGAAAAATTAGGGTTTAGCTCTTGAGAGTTGAAATCCCAAGCCAAAATCTCCAAAATACTCCAAATCCACCAAACCAAGCTTCCAAGCTCCCAAATCTAGCTCCAACACCAAATCTAAGCTCTATCCACCTAGGTTGGGTAAGAATGTAGGGTTAGGGTTCGAATAAGTGGAAGAAATGGAAGGAGGAAGGAAGAAAAATGGAGAAACTTACTTGTTTGGAAGAGGGAAGAAGAAGAGAAGAAGGAGGAAAGAGTGGAGAAAAAGAAGAAGTGAAGAAGAAGAAGAAAAGGGGCTGCTCCTGCTGGTTCGGCTGAGAATGGGAGGAATAGGGTCGGGCCTTAGCATAATAAAGGGTTCCACAAGTTGGCAAATGTCCAAAATGCCCTCCCGTAACTCGGTTTTGGGTTTCGGGTTCCAAAGGCACTCAAACCAACTCCAAATCTCTCCAACTAACCCACTAAAAATATAATAAATATTCTAAACCCAAAAATAAGTCTCACAAGGGTATGGGCTGGGTCAGACATGGGTCCACTAGGGTCTGAAATGGGTCCAGGCTAGCCAAAACCCTAAAACAATCAATAAAAATATTATACAATCATTAATTAAATATAAATAAAGTTTAATATAAATACAATTAAATATAAATAATACACAATTAACTAAATTAAAATAAAAAAATACCCGACTCTGGAAATGGGGTGGTGACTAGCCTATCCTCCTTAGAAAATTTTGTCCTCGAAATTTAAAGTTAATCACACTCCTTCTAGGTTAAACCTCCAACAATCAAAGTCAAGAAATTCTACCTAAACAACATACAAAATCAGGGTCCTACTGGTCGTGTTATCACAGTCTCAATCAGGGTCACTACACTATCTACCACAGCACAAAGAAAATCTAACAGGTACTAATGAAGCACACAACAAGGAGTAGAAAAGGACAGGAAGAAGAACAAAGAGAAAGACCTGCTAACCCGACACCCGTAGCATCGGCCTCCTCGACCGTCAACGCATAAGCCCTGCCCTGCTGGGGTGTATCCCTCTGCTGGTGTAGGGCATGATGCTGTGCCACAGGTGGCCTAGCTCCAACTCTCTGATCCTGTGCTCCACCCAATGGAGGTGCAGTGGGGCAATCTCGCATCTGGTGAGCAGCGGATCCACAGAACAAACACACCTTCAGCCTCCTCCTACAAACATCCCAAGTGTGTCCTGCCTTCCTGCAGTAGGCACAAGTGGGCACCCTCTGTTCTTGACCTAGCTGCACTGCCTTCTGTATATAGGGACGCTTAGCTGGTCCTGTACTACCACTCGCACTGCCTGAATCATCCCTGCCTCTCTTGGACTTGAGCTCCAAGTCATCCTCTGCTCTCTGAGTATCTCCTACTATCTGCTCGAAAGTTGCCTCACGGTCGCTCCTAGTCAAAGACTTGACCGCCATGACCAAGCCCTTGCGAAACTTCCTCGCCTTTGCTGCCTCACTCAAGCCATCTACAAATCTGCCCAGACGGCAGAACTCCGCTGCGTACTCGTCCACCGTCATGCTCCCCTGGACGAGTGCCTCAAACTGGCTCTCCAAAGCACTAAGTGCCACATCTGGGAAAAACTTCTCCTTAAAAAGCCTCTTGAAAGCCTCTCAAGTAAGCCCTGGTGTCGCAATCCTCGTATCTGTACGATACCATATCAAAGCAAGGTCGAACATCTGACTGCCCGCTGCCTCTATCGGCATGCTTTCTGGAATCTGTGCCAGCCTGAAGATGCCCTCAATCTGCTCTATCCAGTCATCCGCGTACAGGATCCCTTCTGTACCACGGAACTCCTTGGGCCGCATCCTCTGAAAGTCGATAATACTGCCCGGCCTCGGATGCAGAATCTGATCTGCCTGTGGCTGATTCTGTGCCACCCTATCCACTGCCGTCATGGCCACCTGGTGGGCGTTCTCAATGCCCAGCCTCATCACATCCACCTGATGGTGCTGCGCATCCATCATCTCCCTGAAGAACACAAACAACTACGCGGTATCTACTAGAGCAGGAAGTGGTGGAGGAACCACCGAAACGACTGGGGTTGTCCTCGGATCGACAAGTGGAGGAGGATCCCCAAGAGAAGCATATGCTCCCTCAACCGCAAGAGTGGTGAGTGGAGCGGTAGCAGCTGCCTGAATATGAGCTGGACGAGAGGTAGCAGACCTCTCAGTGGCAACTGCTGGGGCGGTACGATGAGATCGTGTCTACGGAGGCATCCTGAACACAGATCAAAAGAAGTCAATACGGTGCAAGATACAATATCATCAAAGAAGGATAGTAATATTTCAAAAGAAGCAAATTCAGAATAATTAGATTGGAATTATTCCTAGTCGTGATTGAGTACACTCTCATCCTAGATCCTATATCCTAGAGCAGGCTCGCAGCAGTACAACTAAGTTGTTATACCACAACGACATCGCACTAATTGCGAATCGAGACCTGCATGGGGCCGCTACCAAAAACGTGTCACGACCCGCACCCGAAAAATCGGACATGACTCGTGGGTACGTCCAGCCTACGCCGCAGCATCGAGGGTAGAACGCTGTCTAGGTCAACTATCTAGATAACTCACAAAAAAAGCTGCCATGACCTCTCCAAAAGGAGGGCAATCACGCAATCAATATATAAACCAATCAAGATCTTAACTCCAAACGGAGAAGAAAATATCATAATGATAATCAAGTACTCAATCACGAATCTAAGCACGATAAGATAACAAAGAAGACTAACAACTCCAAAGTCTAACCAACAACAACTACTAAAACCACCACAACATCAATAATAATAATACATCATCCAAAATAATATACAATACAAGGTCTCAATCCAAAACTGGAGACAAATCCGGTGCTAAAAGCTAATAAAAACAACAACAAGGTCCTAGTGATCCCGGCTACCAACCCGGAAATCACCCCTAAATAAGAGGGTCCTCGTCTGCACCATCGACAGGCTCAGGTCCATAAAATGTCGGACACCACTCCTCTGGATACTCTGAAAAATATGTCTAGTCAGGACTGGAGCAAGTACATCTCTAACAGCAGTTCCATTTAAATAATAAAAACTATAAAACAGTTATAGCAAGTAGCAAGAAGAATGAAGCAAGTATGAAACAAGAAATATATAAATCACTGGTGCATAAAGGTAAAGATGCATGGATATCAGAGCAAGATAGTAATAACTGCAAGATACAAGAATCTAAGCTAAGATCAAGTTCGTGCACAAGAACGTGTAGTGAGTCCAGCATAAAAAATATGTAGTGAGTCAAGTCCAGAAATATGTAAGTGAGACCAACAAGAAATGCAAGTGAGTCCAGACTATAAAGAATGAACTCAGTGTCTTTGAAATACTTGTTTCGACATGTAAACGGCTAGGGGTAAGTACGGCTCACCGCGCACTGGGTGCGCGGCTGCTATCATTCCAGATTAGACCAGAAGGAGTGATTCCTGATGATTCCAGATGGAAATGTTTACATGTCTACTTGAGTATTTTCCCGCCCCGACTAATACAAGTGAATCCAAGACCCGACACGTAAATCAAAATGAGTCCAGCCTGAACATGAATGATGCCTGTAGTGATGCCTGTACGTGATGCCAGTAGGTGATTCCAGAATAGAGGCCAGAAACATAAAATGTACGTGTCGCAAGTAAATAAATCCAGAAATACCAGTTAGTATTCCGTGTTATGCCAGAATAATCAGATGATACTATACTAGAAGCTGAATCATAATAATCATCAGATAATAAAAACTATCAGGGAATGTACTCGCCTGACGTCCTGAGCAACTGGCGATCCGAACCGGTGTCGCAAGGACCTATAGCAAAAAGCAAGGTTAAACAGGTTTCTAATAAGTTAAACAGATATAAAATAACTAAAAATAGGCTTCTAGGATCGTTCTAGGTCAAATGGGTCAAACCAGTAAAATCTGGGTTAAAAAGTCAACTCTAGGTCTAAAAAGTCAACTCTGGGTCAAAACTAGGTCAAAAGTTAACTTTGGCGGTCAACCGAGTCAACTACGGTCAAGTCTAGGTCAAACTAGGGTGCTCCTGAAATTTTAGGTCAAACCGAGCTCATTAAGCTAGAAAACTCTCAAACTCGCCTCCTTGAGATACCGGGATACCCTCGGTATCCGATACCCCAACCTAGGATACGCACCCCATCTAAACCCGCTAAAACCTATGCTAGCACGCGTAAATATATACACATAAGCATATAAAAATCACTCTAATACTATTCCTAGGCTATTGCTCAAATACCCCGCTCGAAACTCAATACCTTGGATATCTCAAGGTATTGAGATACCGCTCTAAACTCGACCCTACTACCCCTCTAGCTAGCTAACTATGCATAAACATATATATCTAGCTATAATCTAGGCTAAAATATATATATCTAATACATATAGGCATATACCTAGGTATCTACATACCTTACCTTACCCTCAAATATATAAATATATCTATATCTAGATATCTAGCTATCTATCTAAATCTGTCCATCTATCTATCATTCTATCTAACCATCTAACTATCATCTATCTATCTATCTATATAACAATCTAACTATCTTTCTATTCTCTATCTATCTAGTTATCTAACCATCAATCCATCTATTATCTATCTATGTATCTATTTATCTATTTACCTTTCTATAGATATCTATCTATCTATCTTATACCTATCTATATATCTAACTAAATTCTATCTAACTAGTTTAGCTATCTAATATCTACCTATCTATTTATATCTATACCTATGTATCTATCTATCTAATCTAGCTATCTATCTATGTGATATCTAGCTATCTATCAACCTATCTAACTATCCAACTATTTATCTACCTATCTCTGAATCTATCTATCTAGCTAGCTATATAACTATATATCTATCTATCTTATGCATCTATCTAGGTATCTAACTATCTATCTAACTATCTAGTATTTATCTATCTAACTATCTACCTAACTATCTATTTAGTTATCTATCTATTAAACTACCTATCTATCTAAGTATCTATTAATCTATCTATCTACTTATATATCTATCTATCTATCAATCTAATCTATCTAACATCTATCCATCCACCTAGCTATCTATCTATGTAATCATCTAATCTACTGAAGCTGCTGCTGCTCTGCCTCCTAAACTGCTGCTGGTGCCCCTTAGTTCTGCCTAGCTGCTGCTACTGCAGCATTTACTGCTGCTGCTGAAGCTAGCAGCTGCTGCTGCTCTCAGTTCAGCCCAGGTTCTGCCCCCCCTCTCATACACACACACACACTCCTATATACCTATATATATCACTATATATATGTATATATACATATATATAACTCTGGAAATGGGGTGGTGACAACGAAGCAAATAATTGTGGTTTGAAACTACTGAACTATTGGAAGGGGTGCGATACCCAAGCGATGTCGGTTGTGGCTTGGTGCCTCGGTATGTTGGGGCCTGCGGGTCGCCAACCGAAACATTGGAAGTGTAAGTGATAGCACAAGATTGATAGAATATTGCGAGTAGATATGTTCATTGATTTACATATATTTCGGTACCATGGATGTGTTTTATAGACAGATATTCATGCATTTGCATGGTCATAGACATGGATAACATGTGCACAAGATTTAGTTTTCTCGAACAGGTGGCTCAGAGTACTAGGACCGTTCGACCTCAGAGGAAATAATGAGAACATACTTTAGATGCATGGGTATTGTGGGACCTGCAGTTAGGATTGATATCCGAACTGGAAGGGCAAATCATAATACTTGGTATTCAGGACCTTCGGTAGGACTTGCAACCCGAGCGCGAAGTGATCGCTGTCTTACAAGAGATGTATTCCAAGATGGCTTGGAATGCCAGTGACCTTCATATTGATAGGGGGTGTCACTCTCCATTCCCGATATACATATTTGGATTATATTAGTTTTCATGTTATACTATATGTTGCTTGCATGATTAATTAGGTTGCATGTATGGAGATTAGACCCATTCTTCTTTGGTTCAAATAGACCTATGGTTTAACTGTTGGGTTGGTTCATTCATGAGTTGAACCCATGGTATAAACCTCAAACCCTAACTATAAAACCCAATATCTTTCTATCTCTTCCCTCATTCTCTCCATTTCCTCTTCTTCCTTCATTTAGGCAAGTACACCTTGCACTACATGAGAAAATATATTGATTATTAATTTTTTTGCTCTTTACACACATTTTATTAGTATATTATATGCTCATGATGATTCTAAACACTTTTAGTACTTGGAGTTTTCGATTTTGATTGGTGGATTTGTGTAGATCTAATTTTCTAATTTAGGGTTTCATGGGTTCCTTGATTTTTTTTGGTGGTTTTGGCCTACTAAAATATGGTATTTTCGAAAAAAATAGTTTTTGGGATGGATGGAGAATTTTTCGAGCATTTTGGCTTTTGGTTCACTCAATTCGGAGTTAAAATAAAGTTTTTATGAAGAAAACAATTTTTTGGTTTTGGAGCTTTCGCCATGGCTGAACTTGCTGCTCGGGATGATAAAGATTTCATGCGGCCCCAGTACCATATACGGCAGAGAGTGCTATGCGGCATAAAAATGCTATGTGGCCTGAACTCCTTGCCGCATACTAGCATACGTCCATCCCTTTTGGACATATGACTGACTAATACACGTGTTCTGAAGGGACTCCTTGTGTTTATTCGTTGAGCGAATGAGAAATTCGCTAAGTCCAAGAGATACCCATACGGCAGGACAGACTATGCGACAAGACAGGCTATGCGACTGAGCCTCTTATTGGACGCATAACTTTATTTTGCTCTTGCACGAAATTCTATACTTTTGTCCTTTATGGCTTGTCACATCAGTCACTTTTCTAACACACATTTATTACCTGTCGTTTCTGCACTTAAACCGAGGAGTAAACTTTGACTTACTCTATACGGAAGTTGATCTTATGCAGCCTAGACCTATGCGGCAACTTATTCTATGTGGCAGTTTATCTTATGTGGCCTAGACCTATGCATCAACTGATTCTATGCGGCAGCTGATCCCATGCGACCTTAATCCTTATGTGCGCATGCGGCCACTTGCATACTTTTTATTATACTGGTTTTTTTGAATGTTCCTTTGGATGTTATGGTTTGTATGTGTGACTTTGATGACCACAAAAGTATTAGACCTATCTATGCGCCATGACTCGACCACTTGTATCCGTGCTGATACACTTACTATGTGCTATGTGTTCCTACGTGCTAAGTGTTCCTACGTGATTATATTACATGTTTATACTATGGTGTACCTATGCTCTATATGACATGTGATATAACTCAATCTCTAGTATGGACATAAGGGTTAGTCAATGACCAAGCGTCGCTAAGATCTGTTGATTATTGCATCACGCTGGGGTAAATCCAAATTGAACTATCAAGTGACAAAGTGGATTCGTATCTAGCGTGGTCGTACTATGGTACGTCATATAAGGGGAATACCATGTAACCATGCCAAGTGATTCCAGCTAACAATAGGGTTAACTAGGCAACTAAACTTGTAAAGCATTGGGAGGGTATGGAATCTCGAAATCGTGCCTAACTAGCTAGCTACCTCCAGCCATCTGAATTGGGGTGTACGGGCTAGTCCCCATGGATATTATTTAAGTCCTCATTAGTGGATGGCAATATCCAACTATTATACTATACTATGTGTTCTACGTAATCTTAGTACGGTGGCCTTATGAGGGACCGGTACACAATACGATGTGCTATACGGTGTAAACTCCCTCGACCAAATTTAGTTTAATTAGCTTAGATAGAGTGATTAGGGTTATTTTGGTGCAAATTAGAATTTATACACAGAGTTTTATTTTATTGTGCAATGCTTATATTACATAGGATACCTTACCGTTGCTCTGATATTTAGGACACTACACTAGCTATTACCCTCAAACACATTCCATACACTTTGCCTAGACATACCGGCCTACTATTCTGACCCTTGTGTAACTCACAAATACTCTTTTTTGTGCTTCATTTTAGTCGCACAAAAATTGTTACAAACGTCTGTACGTAAATTTAATTAATTCCAGCTTTGCATTCCTTGTCCGTTCCAACCGAAATTGGGACCCAACATCAACCCGTTTTGTCCAGCCCAAGTTATGATATTATTCTACTCTAAGTCAACTACGCCCATGATGTTTGTGTTTCATCCAATTTAGACCCCATATATTTTTAATTAATTAAAGAACACCATATGCATTAATTTTAATTAAATTAATGTAATGACCCAACCTCACTCAAACTAGACCCAACTCCAACCCAAACCCACACACACACCCTCAAGACTTATACTAAACACCACACACCATTCTAGTCCACTACAAAACACCAAACATGGTGTTTTGCCACATCAAATCCCCAATTCTAATTAACGTGCAATTTCCTAATTGTTCAGGGTTTTTTATGCAATTAAGCAATGAGGTGCCCCCCTCTCATTGGTCCAACTACATGAAGAATGAGACCCCCCTCCCTTTGACCGGTCCACATGAGCTTCCCTTCATTTTTATGTACTTTACTCTACTTTTTGGGACAACATCTCAACCCCACATTTCAAACCCTTAAATCCTAGCCATATGTTCAACATGTAGAGGCTTCACACAACCCTAGGAAACTACCCCAGCCGGCCCTAATCCCAAGGAGTCCCCCCTCTCTCTCTCTCTTTCTCTCTCTTTCCTACATAAACTACCTATATTCTCTTTCTAAAACACCGCCACACACATCTACAAAAAGAAAGAAAACCTAGAAATACTAAACCAACCCCACCACCCTCACCGACCCGACCCCTGCCCTGAGCTCCCCACGGCCACCACCGCCTCCGGACACCCCGGGACCCACTCCCCCTCCGACCTCCCTCGTCGATGACACCCCTTGCAGCCACCACCCACCGCTGCTCTGCCGCCAGCAGCCACCATCACCAACCTCACCTCCACGACCCCTCCTTCCCCAACTCGACCCCCGAACTCCCCCCACCGTAGCCACCACCACCACATTCCACCACCGCCACCGTAGCCACCACCCCTAGCTTCTCCACCACCGTCCCCACCAACACCACCACCCCCTGGCCGCCCTCACCGGCGCCCCCGTCAGCAACACCACCACCAACCACAGCATCAACAACACCACCACCACCAACACCACCAACACCACCGACCCGACTCCTCCCTCAGCCCGCCACCCCCCTCTCCTGACTCCGACCACCATCGAAGTCTTCACCACCGTCCTCGCCGTCTCCCTCTCCCTCACTACAACCCGCAACCACCACCCGCACCACTAGCAACCATCCCACACCAACATCACCCACACCAACTCCGGCATCACCATCCCCGACTCCATCATCACCACCACCCGCACTCCCATAGCCGACCACCGCCGCTGTCTCCACCACCGTCACCCCCACCTCACCATCACCACCACCACCACAGGCCCCCACGACCCACCGGCCCCCCCGCCAAAGCTGCTGCAACTGCCACTGCTACTGCCACTACTGCTGTGCGTGCTGTGGCCGGAGCTCCGCCCTCCCTCGCCGGAGACCGGGCCACCCCGTTCGGCGGACACGCCCCCTGGAAACGACACAGTAAGTGTCTATATATTTAATATATAATTTTATGTATATATATGTGTATTTATGTAGTATATGTATAATTATATATGTTATGTATGTGTATATATGTATGTATATACATATACCTCTATTTATATACATAGCTGTATATATATATATATATATATATATATATATATATATATATATATATATATATATATATATATATATATATACGTATATTAATTGTATATTAAAGTATATATATGTATTTATGTATATATGCATATTTATGTATAAATATAATAGAATATTTTTAATTGTATATATATATATAGTATATATTTATATATATTGTATAGATTGTGTATATATGTACATATCTAGGTATAAACATATATGTATATATATATTATTTCATGTGTATATGTATTATATAATATATATGTATATATATATATATATATATATATATATATATATATATATACGTATATTAATATATAGGTAATTATATATAAAGGTGTATATTTAAATGTATATATGTATATAATGTATTAAGTGTATTATATATATGTATATATATTATGTACGTGTATATTTATGTATATATGTATTATGTATGTGTATATTTAGGTATATATATAGTTAATATATAAATATATATATATATATATATATATATATATATATATATATATATATATATATATATATATATATATATATATGTATGTATATATGTATATAATGTATTAGTGTATTATATATATGTATAATGTATTTACCTGAAGTATATATGTATATATGTTTGTTTATATGTATCAATGTACAATGTATATTTATGTATATATGTATATAATATATTTATGTATATTATGTATACATATATATGTTTACATGTATTTATGTATATAGGATAAGTAAGTATATAGTATATGTTATTTAATGTATATATGTATGTACGTATATATATTATATAAATGTATATATGTATAAATGCATTTATAAATGCTATTTAATGTATTTATGTATTGATATGTTGGTATTTTTTATATATATATATATATGTATAATGTATGAATATAAATATGTCTATATGCATAACTGTATATATATGTATGTATGTTATTAAATTACTTAATGTATATATATGTATATGTGTTATGTATATATACATGTACTATGTTAGCATAGGTAATTAAGCATGGTGTAATTTAGTGATTTATAATTTTGGGTTATCTGTTCGTAGGCATCCGAGACGGCGCTACCTTGACTGCTGGTTCCGGAGCATTGCTTGTGCACACCAAAGTTCCAGGTTAGTATACCTTGCCTTGTTGTTACTGTTTAAACCCAGATGTTATCTAGTTGCATATTTTATTGTTTTAATATTAACTGTGCGCGTCCGAGAAGACTCGGGTGCAGTCAACGAAGACGTTGACGTTAGGACTTGTGTCTGACCTAGTGTCTAGTGGACCCACCTAAAGTTGAGGAGTTATCAATATGACTTTCCAGGCCTTGATACGTATTATTACACGTCACAGAGTGAGATCATGTAGGGACGCGTGTTTCATGACTGACTGGCCATCAGTATGAGCAGCACGTGTGACAATATTTAGCGTAGTTGTTTATTTCTGTAGCGACTTGCATCATAGTATGAGATATCCATGTCACGTTCGTGACTTATACAATGACATTGGGCGGGAAAAACAATTAGTAGGCGTATGGGACAGACATTTGGCTGCCGTAGTTTCAGAGTAAACTGCAGGGCCGTGAGCCTCAGTGTTACCCGGTTATGGGCCATGTGTTACCCGGTTATGGGCTCAGGTTACCCGGTTATGGGCATATATGCTTGTCGATACATCCGACAGAGGTTACTAGCTGTGCGCTATCATAATCGGTGATGTAGTCAGCATATACTCCTGGCATCCAGTTTACAGCTAATGCCAGGTACTTAGCCTCTGGCTCGACGCTATGCTTTATATCTTTCACCTACCCATATGTACCGGGGTTGTCTTTAAGGTGCATTTTACTTAACTGTTTAGTTCACCCTTGAGTTTACACAATATATACTTTATGGCATGCATTTTTGTATCTTGTTACGTCCTTCTGAGGACCTGGTTCCCTTCCAGATCCGGACGAGCACTTGTACCCGACCATCTACGGAGCAGGAGTAGAGATAGGATTCCTGGTTGAGAACTTCGAAGCATCTCCAGAGGAGTTCCCGTGATTTGAGTACGCAGCTGTTTCGGACTAGAGTTTTCATATCTAGCTAGTTGATACTCTAGTCTAGTTATCTTACTTCTTTCTGTACTTTATTTCCATTTCTGTATTTCAGTGGGTTTGTCCCCATCAGACTATTTTAGATGTATTATGGATATTCAGACTCTTGTATTTTATTTACAGCATTCATTTTAGCATTATGATATTGTATTCTGTGGATGAGATTAGACATTACCTGCAATGTATTAGTATATTAGACTTGTTAGTATTTTAGGACAGCGTATCATGCTTCGATAGGATCCATTAGATTATGATATCCTTTGGAGACGTGTCAGCTGGCCAATGTCACGTGGCCTGGTCCCGAGTATTTTGGGACTGGGGCATGACATGGTTTTAGTGGTGGCCCATACAGGTCTCCGTTTATCGCTTATGGTATGGTATCTTGCCCAGCGAGCCTGCAATATGATAGAAATTAATAGATCTCATCCACTTTAATTTCCTTCTTTGAACCTCCTTCGTATTTGATTAATTGAATATCTGCATCCTGCTTGTTATTTCCATACTCTTTTAATGAAGTTATATTTCTTGCAGCAGGATGAACTTGCGCAGCGAACGTGAGTCATACGACGCCATTGTGCCATCTACCACCGTACCAAGGGAGGATACACCCCCTGGACCACCCATAGAGCAGCCTCCACCACAGGCACCGGTGATTCCCCAGGCCCCGATGATACATTGGCACCAGACTTTTCCTGACGATCGAACGCAACAGCCGGAGGGCCAGACTTCTCAGACTATCCCGCAGCACTTCGAGGGCCAGACATCCAGGGCTACGCCAATACCTCAGTCCGAGAGACCGACGTCTGAGGAGACTCCTTCGACACAGCCAGAGGCCCCATGGTCATCACCTCTGTCCTTTCCACCACAGATGCCATGTCCAGAGGAACAGTCGCAGATGTTCCAATTCTTCCAGACTATGATACAGGCACAATGGCATCAGACCGAGACGTTGAGACAGAGCTTAATGGCAGTTATGGAGAGGACACCTGCCCCAACACCAGTACCAGCACCTCCACCAGCTCAGAAAGTTAGTACTGTGCGATGGTTCCGCCAAATGGGTCCGGATACTTTTTCGGACAGTGAGACCGCATAAGAGATCTCTGATTGGGTCGCCAACACGGAGATGCTACTAGAGGCTTCTCAGCTACATCCAGACCTTTGGATGACTGCAGTGAGGGCCCAACTGAAAGGCAATGCCCATCACTGGTGGGACTCCATAGAGCGCAGCGTAGGCAAGACGCAGATGTGGGACCAGTTTTTAGTGTACTTCAATGTGAAGTATTTCCCGTCTACGGTTAGGAATGCCCTATACTCCCAATTCCTGCACCTGGAGCAAGGGAATCTGTCCGTAGACGCATACGACGCAGAGTTTAATAGACTTAGCCGATTTGGTGCCGCCCTGATACCCAATAATCTGGAGAAGGCCAGGAGATTCTATCACGGCCTTACCTTCGAGCTGTAGAGGTACACTACTACTCAGGCGATGATCTCTTATGAGAAAGTTCTATCAGAGGCTAGGATCCAGGAGGCCATTAGCAGAGGATCGAGACGTTCCAACACGATCGCACCAGCCAGAGCTCAGTCCAGAGTAGGAGGACTGATTCGTCATCCAGGAGTGCAGGCGCAACCGAAGATTCTGCCATATCAGCAGATAGAGCTACCGACGTGTCACTTTTGCAGAAAGAAGGGACATATCCAGAAAGATTGCAGAAGAAGATTAGGATTGTGTTTGAGGTGCGAATCAACCCAATATCAAGCTCAAGAGTGTTCCTAGTATAGCGATAGAGCCCAACGGATAGTATAAATGCCAGCCCCACCAGCCCTACCAACCCTAGGTATGTCCGTAGCATTGCTTGATGATTTATAGCTTATTATGTGTTATTTTAATTTTGAGGACGAAATTCTTATAAGTTGGGTAGATTGTAAACCCCCTCGACCAAATTTAGTTTAATTATCTTAGATAGAGAGATTAGGGTTATTTTGGTGCAAATTAGAATTTATACACAGAGTTTTATTTTATTGTGCAATGCTTATATTACTTATGATACCTTACCGTTGCTCTGATATTTAGGATACTACACTAGCTATTACCCTCAAACACATTCCATACACTTTGCCTAGACATACCAGCCTACTATTCTGACCCTTGTGTAACTCACAAATACTCTTTCTTGTACTTCATTTTAGTCGCACAAAAATTGTTACAAACGTTCGTACGTAAATTCAATTAATTCCAGCTTTGCATTCCTTGTCCGTTCCAACCAAAATTGGGACCCAACATCAATCCGTTTTGTCCAGCCCAAGTTATGATATTATTCTACTCTAAGTCCACTACTCCCATGACGTTTGTGTTTCACCCAATTTAGACCCCATGTATTTTCAATTAATTAAAGAACACCATGTGCATTAATTTTGATTAAATTAATGTAATGACCCAACCTCACTCAAACTAGACCCAACTCCAACCCAAACCCACACACACCCTCAAGACTCATACTAAATACCACACACCATTCTAGTCCTCTACAAAACACAAAATATGGTGTTTTGCCACATCAAATCCCAAATTCTAATTAATGTGAAATTTCCTAATTGTTTAGGGGTTTTTATGCAATTAAGCAATGAGGTGTCCCCCTCTCATTGGTCCAACCACATAAAGAATGAGACCCCGCTCCCCTTGACCGGTCCATATAAGGTTCCCTCTATTTTTATGTACTTTACTCTACTTTTTGGGACAACATCTCAACCCCACATTTCAAACCCTTAAATCCTAGCCACATGTTCAACATGTGGAGGCTTCACACAACCCTAGGGAACTACCCCAGCCGGTCCTAATCCCAAGGAGCCCCCTCTCTCTCTCCTACATAAACTACCTATATTCTCTTTCTAAAACACACACACACACACATCTACATAAAGAAAGAAAACCTAGAAATACTAAACCAACACCACCACCCTCACCACTCATCCTCACCGACCCGACCCCTGCCCTGAGCTCCCTACGGCCACCACCGCCTCCGACTACCCCGGGACCCACTCCCCCTCCGACCTCCCTCATCGACGACACCCCTGTAGCCACCACCCACCGTTGCTCCGTCGCCAGCAGCCACTATCACCAACCTCACCTCCATGACCCCTCATTCCCCAACTCGACCCCCGACCTTCCCCCACCGTAGCCACCACCACCACATTCCACCACCGCCACCGTAGCCACCACCCCTAGCTTCTCCACCACCGTCCCCACCAACACCACCACCCCCTGGCCGCCCTCATCGGCGCCCCCGTCAACAACACCACCACCAACTACAGCGTCAACACCACCACCACCACCACCACCAATACCTCCGACCCGACTCCTCCCTCAGCCCGCCACCCCCTCTCCAGACTCCGACCACCACCAAAGTCTTCACCATCGTCCTTGCCGTCTCCCTCACCCTCACCCTCACTACCACCCGCAACCACCACCCGCACCACCAGCAACCATCCCCACACCAACATCACCCGCACCAACTCCGGCATCACCATCCCCGACTCCATCATCACCACCACCCGCAACCCCATAGCCGACCACCGTCGCCGTCTCCACCACCGTCACCCCCACCTCACCATCACCACCACCACCACAGGCACCCACGACCCACCGCCCCCCCGCCAAAGCTGCTGCAACTGCCGCTGCTACTGCCACTGCTGCTGTGCGTGCTGTGGCCGGAGCTCCGCCCTCCCTCGCCGGAGGCCAGGCCAACCCGTGCGGCGGACACGCCCCCCTGGACACGATACAGTAAGTGTATATATATTTAATATATAATTTTATGTATATATATGTGTATTTATGTAGTATATGTATAATTATATATGTTATGTATGTGTATATATGTATGTATATACGTATACCTGTATTTATGTATATAGCTGTATATATATACGTATATTAATTATATATTAAAGTATATATATGTATTTATGTATATATGCATATTTATGTATAAATATAATATAATATTTTTAATTGTATATGTATATAGTATATATTTATATATATTGTATAGATTGTGTATATATGTACATATATAGGTATAAACATATATGTATATATATATATTATTCCATGTGTATATGTATTATATAATATATATGTTTGTATATATATCTGTATTTATGTATATATATGTATATGTATATGTATATGTATATGTATATGTATATGTATATGTATATATATATACGTATATTAATATATAGGTAATTGTATATAAAGGTGTATATTTAAATGTATATATGTATATAATGTATTAAGTGTATTATATAAATGTATATATATTATGTACGTGTATATTTATATATATATGTATTATGTATGTATATATTTAGGTATATATGTATAGTTAATATATATATATATATATATATATATATATATATATATATATATATATATATATATATATATATATATATATATATATATATGTATATAATATATTAGTGTATTATATATATGTATAATGTATTTACCTGAAGTATATATGTATATATGTTTGTTTATAGGTATCAATGTACAATGTATATTTATGTATATATGTATATAATGTATTTATGTATATTATGTATACATATATATGTTTATATGTATTTATGTATATAGGAGAAGTAAGTATATAGTATATGTTATTTAATGTATATATGTATGTACGTATATGTATTATATAAATGTATATATGTATAAATGCATTTATAGATGCTATTTAATGTATTTACGTATTGATGTGTTGGTATTATATATATATATATATATATATATATATATATATATATATATATATATATATATATATATATATATGTATAATATATAAATATAAATATGTCTATATGCATAACTGTATATATATGTATGTATGTTATTAAATTACTTAATGTATATATATGTATTTGTGTTATGTACGTATACATGTACTATGTTAGCATAGGTAATTAAGCATGGTGTAATTTAGTGATTTATAATTTTGGGTTATCTGTTCGTAGGCATCCGAGACGGCGCTACCTTGACTGCTAGTTCCGGAGCATTGCTTGTGCACACCAGAGTTCCAGGCAAGTATACCTTGCCTTGTTGTTACTGTTTAAACTCAGATGTTATCTAGTTGCATATTTTATTGTTATAATATTAACTGTGCGCGTCCAAGAAGACTCGGGTGCAGTCAACGAAGACGTTGACGTTAGGACTTATGTTTGACCTAGTGTCTAGTGGACCCACCTAAAGTTGAGGAGTTATTAATATGACTTCCCAGGCCTTGACACATATTATTACACGTCACAGAGTGAGATCATGTAGGGACGCGTGCTTCATGACTGACTGGCCATCAGTATGAGCAGCACGTGTGACGGCATTTAGCGTAGTTGTTTATTTTTGTAGCGACTTGCATCATAGTATGAGATGTCGACGTCACGTTCGCGACTTATACATTGACATTGGGCGGGGAAGACAATTAGTAAGCGTATAGGACAGACATTTGGCTGCCGTAGTTTTAGAGTAAACTGCGGGGTCGTGAGCCTCAGTGTTACCCGGTTATGGGCCATGTGTTACCCGGTTATGGGCTCAGGTTACCCGGTTATGGGCATATATACTTGTCAATATATCCGGCAGAGGTTACTAGCTGCGCACTATCATGATCGGTGATGTAGTCAGCATATACTCCTGGCATCCAATTTACAGCTAATGCCAGATACTTAGCCTCTGGCTCGATGCTATGCTTTATACCTTTCACCTACCCATACATTCCAGGGTTGTCTTCAAGGTGCATTTTACTTAACTAGTTAGTTCACCCTTGAGTTTACATAGTATATACTTTATGGCATACATTTTTGTATCTTGTTACGTTCCTCTGAGGACCTGGTTCCCTTTCAGATCCGGACGAGCACTTGTACCCGACCATCTACGGAGCAGGAGTAGAGACATGATTCCTGGATGAGAACTTCGAGGCATCTCCAGAGGAGTTCCCGTGATTTGAGTACGCAACTATTTCGGACTAAAGTTTTCATATCTAGCTAGTTGATACTCTAGTCTAGTTATCTTACTTCTTTCTGCACTTTATTTCCATTTCTGTATTTCAGTGGGTTTGTCCCCATCAGACTATTTTAGATGTATTATGGATATTCAGACTCTTGTATTTTATTTACCAGTATTTGTTTCAGCATTATGATATTGTATTTTGTGGATGAGATTAGACATTACCTGCTATGTATTAGCATACTAGACTTGTTAGTATTTTAGGACAACGTAGCATGCTTCGATAGGATCCATTAAATTGGGATATCCTTCGGAGATGTGTCAGCTGGCCAATGCCACGTGGTCTGGTCCCGTGTATTTTGGGACTCGGGTGTGACATACGACAATTTATGTCTCGGCTAACCCTGCTAGTACCTGGTTCGATCTGAGGATTCTTATATACGTAATATCTCTTGAATAACCCGGACTCTATCTAGTAAGCCATATAAGTGATTGGCCAATTACGTAACTGAGCTTGATTGTGTATTACATTTGCTGTCAAATGGTCTAGGGACATGGACTATCATGGTGCGATGGCCTAACCCTTGTCCTTGTTTGGTTGTAGGGTTCGATTATTGTGTCACGATAGGCTATGAACCAAAACTACAAGACATAACTATATATATATATATATATATTTTATAACCTAGTTTTATTTCTTTATTTGTGCTTCCTTGTGGTAATTGCTATCTGGGGTCTAACCCCACTGGTTTTGTATGCTCAGGTTTAGAGCCAGCGCCCGAGGATCAAGCGTACTTTCCCTGAACAATGGCGTGCACCAGGAGGATAGCCGTTGAAGGGAACGAGTGGGTTTCTTCACCCCTGTTGATTATTGCACACTTTACTTATTTTGGGCGTTTAGCCACCGGCACTTGTTAACCGTGAATCTGGATATTTAGTTTCCTTTACATAATTGTAATTAATCAGACTGCAGCTGATCATGGTCATGTACTTTTGATACTCTGCCAGCTTTCTTATTTTGCACAGCTTATTTTCAGAATATCGTGGTAGGGTGTTTGGGATACCTTACTTCCTTGTCATATATATTCTATCTTTACTGTTCTTGCTTGATTGATTGAGATAATATATGTGCTTTATGAACCTAAGTGACTTGCTTATGCAACCCTTGTCTAGTTACAACCGTGACCGCCATACGACGTTCTATACCTTGTACGGGAGAGCTGGCTATGTCCGTCTCCGTATTTTGGTACTGGGGCGTGACAAGGTTTTAATGGTAGCCTATGCAGGTCTTTGTTTTCAGAGTTATGGGGCGTTATGATCATAGGAGTCTCAATCAAACATATGCCTTTGAAATCCTGAATTCGTTCTTCTCGAAGCCTTGCTTGACTATCGAATCAATTGTTTCATTGATCCTTCTCGTCATGTTCTTGATATTTCTTGTCCTTTTCTTTAGGAATTCTTTAGTTGTTGGAACAACAGGCATGGAAGGACAGGGTTTTCCTGGGCAACAACAGAAGGAAGCACATATTTAGAGTCAAATTAAAGTAGATCCAGTAGTTGGACAAGCTGGCACAGTGGGACCAAAAGTTGGACATACTGAGCAACCAGCCCCTTAGATTCCCGTACCCCCAGTAGTACTAGCAGTACCAGCAGTACTTGACAACTCGACATTACTGGAGATCCTCTGGGGAATGACGACTACGCAGCAGCATAAGATGGCAGTGCAACAGCATCAGTAATTTCAATAACAAGAGCAAAATATCTTGTTGAGTCAGGGTTTGTAGACGGTCCTGGGGAGAGAAGGAAGGACTAATTTGGGGGTGTCGATTAGATTTTTTTGACTTAACCTGAGATACTTTGATGGCACAGAGGACACCATTATGGTATATGCATGGCTCCAAGATATCGAGGTCAGTCTGGCGATGATGAAGGTTCCGGATGAAGAACAAGTTGATCAAGTTCGATTGCAGCTTCAAGACCTTGCCCGTGAATGGTAAGCATCGGTAGAGGTTGGCTTGAGGCGTCCTATCTCTTGGGACAGTTTTATGGCTCTGGGCTAAATATTTTGGGGTTGTAGCGCAGTATGAGCTCCAGTAGAGATTTATGGGTCTTAAGCAGGCCAGTAAAATAGTGGATGGATATGCGGCCGAGTTTTAGAGGCTGAGTAGATTCGCTCCGACTATGGTGGCTACAGAGTCGAACAGAACAATGAGGTTCCAGCAGCGACTTTATTTGGAGATTCTACAAATGGTAGAGGGACACGACTACCAGACTTATGAAGAAGTACTGATAGCAGCTCAGAGGCATGAGCTTACCATACAGAGGCTATTGGCAAGGACATGAGGCTAGAAGAGGTCTCATGCTCAGAGTGGAGGAGGAGGTAGAGGAGTAGCTCGGACGTCAGCACCATCACCTGACGTTCGCATCTATGATTCAGCGCCATGGAGGGTGACAGTTTCGACGGTGACAGCACCGGCTTGATAGCAGCCAAGGCAACAACAACAACGCCAGAGAGCATTGAAGAAATATACTTATTGTGGCAAGGGAGGCCACACTAGAGATGTATTTAGGGCATACAATAGGTTGTGTATGAGATGTGGTAGTACAGATCATCGGATTATCAATTGTCCAATGATACAGAGGACATGACGGCCAGTTCAGCAATTCCCATCACTGCCAACCCCAGGAGCAGTACAACAAAGAGGGCCACTGACAGTAGTACGGCCATTAGCTCAGTGTCTGTTACTGATGCAAGCTAAGATATACCAGCAGCAATAGAATTAGCAGCAAAGCCAGCAGAGGCCACAACAGCGTCACTAAGGAAGACAGCGGCGAGGAGCACAACAGGACCAAGGGCAGGCATTTACCTTGACTTTGGAGGAGGCTTTAGCATCGGGCGACGTGGTGGCAGGTAACATTTTGTCGCATCTTTTCCAGTCGTAGCATTATTTGATTTAGGCGCATCTCAATCATTTGTATCTGCACAATTTGTGACACGCATTGGATTAAAGTTCAGGGCATTGCCATAGAGATTGAATATACTCACTGGTAATGGGCTCGTAGGAGTTAGTAGAATATGTATAGCGTCTCCGGTCATAGTGTGCGGGCATTCACTACTAGCACGGTTGATCGAGTTCCCTATGGATAACTTTGACGTTATCTTAGGCATAGACTGGCTAATAGACAGTCATGCTACAATAGATTGCCATAAGGGTAGGGTATTATTTAGTATCCTGGGCACGGAAGACTTTGTCTTTTAGAGATTTATAGGAGATCAACATGAAGAGAGAATCGCAGTGACATTGTTTACAGAATAACAACTTCCCAAGATAGTTAAGGAGTACTTAGATGTCTTCTCA
The DNA here is from genome assembly GCA_036927795.1 of Iris macrosiphon. NCBI lineage: Eukaryota > Viridiplantae > Streptophyta > Magnoliopsida > Asparagales > Iridaceae > Iris > Iris macrosiphon. Next base: position 133,528,827 of record JAYESA010000015.1, on the reverse strand, counting down.
GAAGAACTAATAAGGTTACCCCAATAAGAGATGTTGAGTTTTGTATAGAGTTGATTCCTGGAGCAGGACCAATATCTTATAAAGTTTACCAGATGGCACCATCAGAGCTAGACATACTGTACCAACATATAGAGAAACTAAAGGCAAAGAAGTTTATTTGAGCCAGTGGATCACTTTGGGGAGCGTCAGTGGTTCTAGTGAAGAAGAAGGATGGGTCATCACGGTTATGTATTGACTACAGATAGTTGAATACTGTAACAGTGAAGAACAAGTATCCATTACCAAGGATCGATGATTTGTTTGATCAGCTCAGTAAAGCCAACATTTTCTCCAAGTTTGATCTTCGATCAGGGTATCATCAAGTAAGAGTTCGGGAGCAATATATACCCAAGACAAGATTTAGGTCACGATATGGGTATTACAAATTCTTAGTTATGCCATTCGGACCAACTAATGCTCCAGCGATATTTATGGATTTGATGAACCATATTTTTATGCCATATCTAGATCAGTTCATGGTGGGTTTCATAGACGATATTCTAGTCTATTCTAGTAGCAAAGAGGAACACGAAGAGCATTTTTTGAAGGTCTTGCATATTTTGAGGGAACACCAGTTATACGTAAAGCTCATCAAGTATGAGTTTTGGTTGGATCATGTGTCATTCTTGGGTTACATCATCTCTAAGGCAGGAGTAGCAGTAGATACGAAGAAGGTTGAGGCCGTAGGAAGTTGGCCAGTTCCTATGACAGTAGCTGAAGTGCGTAGTTTTCTGGGATTGGCAGGATACTACAGAAGGTTCATAGCAGAATTTGCAAGGATTTTAGTACCGTTGACTCGATTAACATGCAAGGAGGTTAAGTTCTACTGGTCAGCAGAGTGCCAGACATTATTTGAAGAATTGAAGAAGAGATTGATTTCAACTCTGATTCTCACACTCCCAGGGGGTTCTGGAGGGTTTATATTTTATTGTGACGCGTCAGGAAAATGACTTGGTTATGTTTAGATGCAACATGGAAGAGTGATAGCTTATGTATTACAGCAGCTTCGAGATCACGCGAAGAATTATCCGACTCACGATTTGGAGTTGGAGGCGATAGTATTTGCACTTAAGCTGTGGAGGTACTACTTGTCTGGTGATCGGGTAAAAATATTTACGGATCATAAGAGCTTAAAGTATTTATTCACCCAGAAGGAATTGAACATGAGGCAGAGGAGGTAGCTAGAATTAATAAAGAACTATAATATGGAACATCAGTACCATTCAGGCAAGGCAAATATGGTAGCAGATGCTCTTAGCCGGAGAGGTAGTATATTTATGTTGACATCGCAGCGGCATATCTTAGAAGATCTTTGAGAAATGGGGATAGAGATAGTACTCCCGCAAGACGTAGGAGTAATAGCTAGTTTACAGGTACAATCTACCATTATAGAGAGGATTAAGGAAGCCCAAGCGGAGGATCCAAAATTTCAGAACCTTCGGGCAGAATATGAGTCTGGTCTCAGGAAAGAGTTAACGATTCATGAAGATGAAACTCTTAGGTTTGGAAATTGTCTATGTGTAGCAAGAGGAGATATTCAACAAAAAGTAATGACCAAGGTGCACAGTTCCCAGTATTCAATTCATCCAGGAGGTACCAAGATGTATCATAACATCAAGCAATATTTCTGGTAGAACAGGATGAAGAGGGAGATAATATGATTCGTTTTTCGGTGTTTGGTATGTCAGCAAGCCTTCTTTGTTTCTCGGTGTTTAGTATGTCAGTAAGTGAAGGCCGACCAACAAAGACTGACATGATTATTACACCAGCTTTTTATTCCGGAGTGGAAGTGGGAACATATCACGATGGACATTGTGACCGGTTAACCTAGAATCCTGACTGGTAGTGATGCAGTTTGGGTAATAGTGGATCATCTCATGAAAGTAGCTCACTTCCTTCCCTTTCGAGTGGGGCAATCCAGAGAGTAGTTAGCGGAGATGTACATGCGACAGATAATAAGACATTACGGCGTCTGTCACGACCCGCACCCGGTATAGGGGCACGAGTAGTGAACAATATCTAGCCTACGCCGCAACATCGACGATAAAATACTGTTTGGTAAACTATCTATCTAGCAATCAAGATATAATAATGCCACCAATAAAATATGAATACTCAATCACAGATCTATAAGATAAAATAATTGCAGGATCTGATATAAAGAACTGAAGAGTCAATACAACTCACAAGACAATAATATCCGATGAGTCATCAAATAAAATAAGAATACTAATGCCAAAAAGCTTGAGACAAATCTAGTACAAATAAATCTATCTACGGAGCTACAAGTACTGGGTCGTCTGTCTCAATCGGGATGAGACCCTCCTGAGCCAAAGTCTCTGACTATAAGCCAACTACGTCATGAGGCCCGTTATGAGTAGGATACACTCCTCAGTGTCATCTGGGAAAAATATATTCAGTCAGAAAATGAGCAAAATACACCTCTAACACCAGTTTCAATGAATAATAAAAACTATGTAACAGTTAATAGAGCGAATATACAAGATACCAGTACAAGAGATATACAAAATAGGAATACTGGAATAAAATACAATAAATAAGCATCATGGAAATGAGCAAGAATACTACTATTATGTGAGTGAGTACCAGCTTCAACATGTGATCGGCTTGGAAACTTGCACAAGGATTAGGGCATGGTTAATCATACGTGCGGTGTATGATCAACACTCACAATGATATACAAAAGGTGGGTATGATCACATATCTACACTAACACTCCCCTCCCCGACTGGTATAGTGGATCCAACCATGGTACATTATGACTAGTCTCTCCAAGAATCGATGTCTGTACATTTACAAGAAGAACGAAGAACAAGGATTTTACAAGATACACCATAATACCAAGGAATAACATCTCATGACGAGATTCGGATATACCAAGTAACCACCATGTCAATAAATTAAGGATATCTACACTAAATATAAGAAATATAGGGGATATCATAAATAAGAAACTATCAGAGAATGTACTTGCCTGGAATCCGGTAAACAGTATCAAAGATACCCGGAGCGGTACCTCGAAGACATAAATATGGAAAATTATATCAATACAAGGTTTTGGATTGAAAATAAGTTAAACTAGTCAAATTCTAGGTCATAAAGCCATTTAAGGTCAAAATAGTCAAACTAGGTCAACTCTAGGTCAAACTAGTCAAACTAGGTCAACTCTAGGTCAAACTTGGTCAAACTAATTATTTCTATGTTGTATGAGTCCACCTCTAGGATATTGGGTCCATACACTATGTAACTAGGCTATACTAGCTATGTTAGGATATTAGGATACCAACACTATACCGTATCGTAAGATACATAATATATATCTATATAAAATATTCTATAAGTTATACAACTATACTACATACTAGTATCCCTAGCTAAACTAATACTAAGTGGATACCTTGGCTTTGAGCCAACACGGTATCACGCTAGCTACCCTCATCTTGATTCATAATACCCAATACTTTAACTCAACCTTACAACTAACAATTACCTAGTTATCACAAGGTAATCCTAGACTAACATTCAATCTCTCTAACCAATACACTATAATACTACTTATGAATATCTACTACTTATACAATTATAAATAACATTCTATATATACTAACCTTAACACCCAACTGACAGTTAATATATATATATACCCAACTTATAACTAGTTATTACATATGAACTAACTAGTCAACCACTAATATATATACTAACCATATAAACTTATCTCCAACTAACAACTAAGCTTAAACACTAACTATATGACTCCAACCTACAATTTATCTGACCCCTCTCACCATGGTAGTTGTTGTTCATCATGTTGCTGCTGTTGTTCTCACTGCGTGCTGCTGCTGCTGCTCTTCACTGCATGTTGCTGCTACTGCTCCTCTACATTGTTGCTGCTACTGCTCTTCACTGCGTGTTGCTGCTGCTCTTCACTGCGTGATGCTGCTGTTGCTCTTCACTACGTACACCAAGTGCACGGCCTGAGTCCCCTCATCTACCTTGCCTCACTAACACAATCACACACACACACACACACACACACACACACACACACACACACACACACACACTATAACTCCTATATATATATATATATATATATATATATATAGGAGTTATATATATATATTCAAATGCAAATAGCTATATTTCTATTGCATTTGAATATATATATATAACTCCTATATATATATATATATATATATATATATATACACTTACACATAGAAATACTAGTAGTATATACTACTAGTGTTTCTATGTGTAAGTGTATATATATATATATATATATATATATATATATATATATATATAAATCAAAGAATAAGACTTAAGTGACTTGAGTTTTTTGGAAAAAGCCCTTTATCGGATTTGAACCGATGACTTACGCCTTAGGCCCCTTTGTTCAAGTAAAGGTGGGATTCTTGCTTGCTTGACAACTCACGAAAAAGGATATAGGTATAGTATCAAGATTGACTCACTATCATGACTTTCATTGGTCGACGAAAGCAATTCTTTCCTTTCCGGCTAGCAGGTCAAGGAGAGCGGAGATTGACTCTCGAATCCATGGGGGACTTGTCATATTTAGAATTTTTCTGCGGTCTGCTTTGTTTACAATTCTTTCATACTCTCTTATCTTTACTACGCGATAGGTCAGCGAAGCGTGAGCGGGCGCAGAGAAGGAAAGGCCAAACACTTCGGCCTAACGGGAATGAGCAACGACGAAATGACAAGATAATATATATATATATATATATATATATATATATATATAGAATAAGGGAGGTGAGATAGCACCTCACCCTAAAAACAAAGGTGGCGGTGACGTGGCACAATCTCAACCACACAAACGAGGGGAGGGGGTTAAGTGCAAATTGCCAATTATGAAATGTGTGGTTGAGATTGTGCCACGTCACCGCCACCCTTGTTTTTAGAGTGAGGTGCCATCTCACCTCCCTTATTCTCTCTCTCTCTATATATATATATGACAACTACAATTATAATACTCTAATATCTATAACCAAGGTAAATTGAATTATAATGTAAAGTATCAAACACGTGGAGTGTACCGCATCCGTATCACACTTAATCTATGATACACTTGCGATACGGCTCCACCACACCACCAAACGTATCCCGAAGGACACAAGCAACTCTAGAATCATAATTAGAAGCAATACGAAGAGCTAGCTACTCAACTACATACTCGTGTCAAAATGTGACATGCTCAAACCCCCGTGTCGGAAGAAAACCCCCAAATTAACCCGTATCGCCAAATTATCATGATACGGCCTACATGTATCCAGTTGTGGATATAACACTAGCCTCATACAATCAAACACATATCAATTTGGTCTAATTGACTTATTTACAAACACAAGATGTGACAATCTCAGAATTCTTCCAAAATTGACACAAGATATCACATAACTTCCTCCATAGGCCTCTTATGAACCTAATTCCACTTCCTATAGGTAGCCTTAATACATGGGAGGGTTCCTAATGATTAAACTATATATTTAGAGTCTAATTAGAGAGAAAAAACTGAATTATACCTATTGGGAGATAGATTTCCAATGTAATTCTCCAAATAAGTGTCAAGAGCCTTCAACTTGTGCTCCCTCCTCCTCCTCCTTGTAGATCCTTGCCTCATCTTTGTTCCAATAGCCTCCAATAGTAAGTAGAGAAGGAATTGGGACGGAAATTGGTGTAGGGATGAAAGAATTTGGAAGAGAAAAATTCTAGATCTAGAATTGAAATGAATAGATGAAGAGAGAGTCTCTCTCCTCCCCCCTCCTATGGCCGGCCTTGCCCCTACTCTAAGTTACTATGAAAAATCTACAATACCCCTTGGGGCTTGTCATGAAGGAATTAATTAAGGAAGGAAGGTTCTAATCCAATTTGTCTAACTAATTAAGTCATCCTCCTAATGAATGTGCTTGATTGTTGGGCTCCATCTAACTAGAATTAATGTTGGTCCATGAGTCTAGTCTAATCTAGTTAGGTCTACTAACACAAGTCCAAAATCAAATCTAACATCTAACAATAATTAAATAATATAATAAATAAATATTCAACAAGCACATAAATTATTAAATGACCAAAATACTCTTTCTAGAAAATATGGTAGTGACAACGTCCCAGTAGTATTGTGTCTTATTGAGACACTCGTTTCACTTTACATTTTTGAAAAAGTTTGCACCAGTGTTTGGGCACCAATTTGATATTCAGTACCGCCTATCATCATCAAACAGACGGGCAATCAGAGAGAATCATCCAGACCCTTGAAGATATGTTACGAGCTTGTACCTTAGATTTTGGAGGGCTTGGGAAGATCACCTTCATCTCATTGAGTTCTCATATAACAAAAGTTATCAAGCAAGTTTCCAAATGGCACCATTCGAAGTATTATATGGGAGAAAGTATATATCACTATTAGCATGGGATGATATAGGTGAGCGAAAGATGTTAGGCCCAGAGATGATCACGCGGACAGTAGAATTTGTCAAGCAGATCAGAGAGCGACTTCGGGTTGTGCAAGGTAGGCATCAGAATTGGGCAGATCAGCATCATAGGCCTTTTAGAGTTTTGTGTCAGCGACCACGTATTCTTGAAGATTTTTCCAACTTATGGAGTCATTTGATTAAGGGTTCGCGGGAAGCTTAGTGCGAGATACGTCGGTCCATTCGATATTCTCGAGCAGGTGGGCAATATTGCTTATCGTCTTGACCTTCCGCCTTCGCTATATGAGGTGCACAACATATTTTATATGTCTCAATTGGGTAGGTATGTCCCGGATCTGAGTCATATTCTCGACCATTCTGAGCTAGTCGTTGGTACCGACTTATCGTACGAGGAGAAACCCGTATCCATTTTGGACCGAAGGGAGAAGGTGCTCAAGAATTGGACCATTCATCTTGTCCCGGTTACTTGGGGTCATCACCCTTTGGAAGAGTCGACGTAGGAGCGCGAGGACGATATTCGGTCTGGTATCCGTACATGTTCGACACAGAAGGTGTATTCGTTTTTATGCCTTAGTATCTCGAATCTCGCGATTCATTTACCCATGATATGTGACACTATTTTCTTTATTATATGCTTGGATTTGATTGCATGTGTAGATATGCTTGTAGTTAGCGCAGGGATTGTTCTAATTTATCTATCTAGACTTGAGTTTGAATTCTGAGGACAATTTTTTTAAGGTGGGTAGAGATGTCACTTCCTATTCTCGATATACGTATTTAGAGCATATTAGTTTTCCTGCTTATACTATATGTTGCTTGAATGATTAATTAGGTTGCATGCATGGAAACTAGTCCTATTCTTCTTTGGTTCAATTAGACCCATGGTTTAATTGTTGGGTTGGTTCATTCATGAGTTGAACCTATGTTCTAAACCTCAAATCCTAACTATAAAACCCAACATCTTTCTCTCTCTTTGCTCATTCTCTCTATTTCCTCTTCTTCCTTCATTTAGGCAAGTACACCTTGCACTACATGGAGAAATCTCTTAATTTTTAATATTTTGCTCTTTTCTCATATTTTATTAGTCTATTATTTGCTCATGATGATTCTAAACACTTTTAGTACATGAAGTTTTTAGTTTTTATGGGTGGATTTGTCTAGATCTACTTTTCAAACTTAGGATTTTATGGGTTTCTTGATTTTTTGGTGGTTTTGATCTACTAAAACATGGTATTTTTGAAACATAGTTTTTGAGATGGATGGAGCACTTCATTTTGAGTATTTTGGCTTTCGATTCACTCAATTCGGAGTTAAAATAAAGTTTTTATGAAGAAAATAAAATTTTGGTTTTGGAGCTTTCGCCATGGCTGAACCTGCTGCTTGGGACGATGAAGATTTTATGCAACCAGCACCATATGCAGCAGAGAGTGCTATGAAGCACGAAAATGCTATGCGGCCTGAACTCCTTGCCGCATACCAACGTGCGTCCATATCTTTTGGACATGTGACTGACTAATACACATGTGTTCCGAAGGGACTCCTTGTGTTTATTCGTTGTACGAATGAGAAATAAGCTAAGTCGAAGAGACACCCATGCAGCAGGACAGACTATGCAAAAAGACAAGCAATGCGGCCGAGCCTCTTATTGGACACATAACTCTGTTTTGGTCTTGCACAAAATTCTATAATTTTATCCTTTCCTCTGACACACTTTATGGCTTGTCACATCAGTAACTTTTCTGACACGCATTTATTATTCGTTGTTTCTGCACTTAAACTGAGGAGTGAACTTTTACTTACTCTATGCGGCATTTGATCTTATGCGGCCTAGACCTATGCGGCAACTTATTCTATGCGACAGTTGATCTTATGTGGGCTAGACCTATGCGGCAACTGATTCTATGCGGCAGCTGATCCCATGCGGCCTTGATCCTTATGTGTGCATGTGGCCACTTGTACATATTTATTGTACTAGTTTTGTTTGAATGTTCCTTTGGACGTTATGGTTTGTATGTGTGACTTTGATGTCCACAAGAGTATTAGACTCATCTATGCGCCATGACCCGACCACTTATATCTGTACTGATACACTTACTACGTGCTATGTTTTCCTACGTGCTAAGTGTTCCTACATAATTATATTACATTTTTATACTATGGTGTACCTATATTCTACGTGACATGTGATATGACTCAATCTCCATCATGGACATAAGGGTTAGTCAATGACCAAGTGTGGATAGGATCTGTTGATTATTGCATCACGCTGGGGAGAATCCAAATTAAACTATCAATTGATAAAATGGATTTGTATCTAGCATAGCCGTACTATGGTACGTCATATAAGGGGAATACCATATGACCACGTCATGTGATTCCAGCTAACAATAGGGTTAGCTTGGCAAATAAACTTGTAGAGCAATGGAAGGGAATGGAATCTCAAGATCGTGCCACCTCTAGCCATCTGAATTGGGGTGTATAGGCTAGTCCCCATGGATATTGTTTAAGTCCTCATTAGTGGATAGAAATATCTGACTATTATACTATACTATCTGTTTTATGCGATCTTAGCACGGTGGCCTTACGAGGGACCGGTGCACAATACTATGTGCTATACGACGATTTATGGCTCGACTAACCCTGCTAGTACCTGGTTCGATCTGAGGATTGCTATATACATAATATCTCTGGGATAATCTAGACTCCAACTAGTAAGCCGAATAAGTGATTGACCAATTATATAACTGAGCTTGTTTGTGTATTACATCTACTGTCAAATAGTCTAGGGACATGGACTATCATGGTGCAATAGTCTAACCTTTGTCCTTGTTTGGTTGTTGGGTTAGATTATTGTGTAATGATAGGCTATGAACCAAAACTATGACACAGAATTATATATATCTATTTTATAACCTGATTTTATTTTTTCATTCGTGCTTTCTTGTGGTACTTACTATCTGGGGTCTAATCCCACTAGTTTTGTATGGCCAGGTTTAGATCCAGTACCCGAGGATCAAGCGTACTTTTCCTGAACAATGTCCCACACCAGACAGATGGTCGTTGAAGGGAACGAGTGGGTTTCTTCTCCCCTGCTCGTTATTGCACACTTTACTTATTTTAGGCGTTTAGCCACCGACACTTATTAGCCGTAAATCTGGATATTTAGTTTCCTTTACATGATTGTAATTAATCAGACTGTAGCTGATCATGGTCATGTACTTTTGATACTCTGCCAGATTTTTTATTTTGCATAGTTGGTTTCCAGAATATCGTGGTAGGGCATTTGGGATGCCTCACTTCCTTGTCATAAATGTTCTATGTTTACTATTCTTGCTTGATTGATTGAGACAATAGATGTGCTGTATGACTCTAAGTAACTTGCTTATGCACCCCCTTGTCTAGTTACAGCCGTGACCGCCATATGACATTCTATATCTTGTACGGGGGAGCTGGCCATGTCCGTCTTCGTATTCCGGTACTGGGATACGACATGAGGCATGCTAAGGTATATCTTATATAGGGACGATAAGTGTTCATCTTGCCTTGTGCAAGGGTGGACGCATCGGTTGTGCTAAAAAGTTACTATTAAGTGATGCGGTTTAGTATGTTTCCTATTTACTTATGCTATTATGTATAACATGCTCACATGCTTTTCTACCTTCAATATATGCCATGAATATGAACTGAAATCAATCTAGTTCAAATAGGAAGACCATTATACAACTGTACGCTTCATATGATTACTTAGTATTATTTTAGGAGAGTGGGCTACCTTACTCACCAGTGCATTTCCAAGTGTATTGATATCCAACTCCCCATGTACGTAGATTTGCACGAACGTACCTAAGACGTTGGAAGTCCGGATTGGCAATATTAAATATGTTCGACTGATGATGCTTGCTTAGATATAAGAAGACATGATGTATGAAACCGCAAAAACCTTTGTGAGCAAGAGAGATCATGAGTGTTATAAGCCAAGTTGGCATATTCAGTAGGCTATTGAGAGCCTTATAATCAACTGCAATTAACAATAAAAGAGATTTGTTTCGTATATTCGGTTATGATTTTCTTATGACTATTTTTTTTGCTAAAACATCGATGTTTTGAGATATCCATTGACTGCCTATCTTCTTGTCTGATACAAGTGAAACCTAGACTTTTATGATATTACGCTTGGTGACTACCTTTCAGTTTTGCAGAACCAGGACGTGTCAAATGGTATCAGAGGATGGTTTTACTTCCTTGGACCATCATTATTTTATTTCAATTCTAAGTTCCTTCCGCGATCGAATGACTCTTGACTCCGTTAGATGCTATAATAGATGTTGCATGCAATAAGTTTATATTGTTGGCTCAAGCTGTCACAGTCAACTTGATTTTAATAATCGATAAAACCCTGACTCGATATGTATAAGTATAAACTGAACACAGATACGTTCAAGACAACGAGACTGTAACAAATACAAAGAATGATGGAGCAACATTAGGGTTTGTTTGGTCTATGTATTTTTTACTTTTATTGAGTCTAGGACCTTATGTAAATCGGGTTCACAACTGGCACTAGGAGACTGAAACCTATATCTAGTCCACTCAAAATGAGCTTACATAAAGGTCTTACCTAACCAATATTCATATCAACCAAAGTACCTAGCCCAAACAAACTCAAATTAGACTTAAATCCAACCTGAAACCGGCCACCCGAACTCGGGCTAAGTTTACCCCAAACTCTGCCTGAACTCGGTTAGGATATAACTGAAACCTTAGTCAGCAGCCCTCTCATAAAGACCAGGCTTCCAACGTTCGAATTTCTAAACGTTTGGCATACGAACTCTTGCCGAACTCGGTTCAGAAAAATGCTATAAATAGAGAAGAGATTTTACCTTTCAATATCACCCATTCACTTTTTCTCTCTTCTACTTTCAATCCTTATAAAGTGAGCTTTACATCTTTCCATTCCCAAGAGAAACGCTAATAGTCTTCTAGTACCAAGTGTGATCTCGGTTAGAAGTCTCAAAGAGTTATAAGAAGCTTAAAAAAATAAGTTTTCAGTTCAAGTCTGAAGTCGACGTGCTCTTCGGATCAAAAGTGAGTAGTATTATAAGAAGTCAGAAAGCCTTCGGATCCAAGCTTGTGGTGTAACCTATTTCACAAATAGTGGATTAAGATCGAACAAGTTCTCGGGTCTGGACTAGTCCTCCACGAGAAAAACCAGGATAAAATCTTGGTGTCTTCATTTGATTACTAAACTTTACTTTACTTATACTCTACTACTACTCTTATATTACTTTTACTCATTATAGCAGTTTCATAAGTTGGTAAGTAGACTCTGTTTTATTTTCGTATATATTTTTGCAATTACTTTCAAGTTGATTATTGCCTTAGTCTAAATTGGATTAGTATCACACACACACACTTTATTCACCCCACTAGAGTGACTGTAGTTGCCCCTTCAATTGGTATCAGAGCAAAGTTCTCTTGATCATAATTAACATCGTTGAGTTGATCCATGGTAACTGCTATATCCATTTACAACAACATTTGTGAAGGCTAGTCTACAAATAGACCACCCCTATTTGATGGTACCAACTACACATACTGAAAAATACGCATAAGTTTTTATTTAAATTTTTTTAACTTTGACTTATGGACCATAGTTATAGATAGATACAAAAAGCCTGCTAGAATAGTTGTTGAAGGTAATCTTGTAGAGAAGCCCAATGAAAAATACACTAATTTAGAGAAAAAATAAGCCACTCTTGATGCTAGAGCTATTAATATTTTATTTTGTGCTGTAGACATGACTGAATTCAACAGGGTATACACCTGTACAACTTTGTACGAGGTCTAAAAGCTTCTTGAGGTAACACAAGAAGGAAGCACTCAAGTGAAGGAGTACAAGATCAGCAGACTGATGCAAGAATACGTAGCATTCAAGATGAAGCCAAATGAGACTATCACTCAGATGTTCACAAGATTTTTTTATATCGTCAACCCTTTATCTTCTCTTGGTAAGGAGTACATCAATCACGAAAAGATACGCAAGGTTCTTCGAGGACTCACCAAGAACTGGAATCCCAAAGTTACGATGATCATTGAAGGAAATGATCTCACCACAATGTCAATCGAGACACTCATAGGTACGATGGTGATACATGAGTTGGATCTCAAACACTTTGAGAAAATGGTTCCGAAAGAGAAGACAATCACCTTCAAAGCTCATCACAAGAAAGTTTAAGATGATAACACTGAAGACAAAGAATCAAACAACGAGGATCTGCCCCTCATATCCAGAAACTTCAAAAAAATCTTAAAGTTTGAGAAATCAAAACGAAAAAAGAAGGAATATTATAATAAAGAAGAACATATCTGCTATAACTGCAAGAAAGCTGGTCGCATCAAGATAGACTTTCCTATAAGTAAGAAGGGAGGTTGATATGAACATTCAAGCAAAAGAAGGACTTCATCAAAGAACTATGCAAACACAAGGCATATGGTACGAAAGTGAAGCAAGTGATTATGGAGAAGAGAACCATCGCCAAACGGCAAATGCATGTCTAATGGCATTAGAAGACAAAGTAACTTCAAACATACCTTATGAAGATTTTACTTTCGATGAATTGTCAGATGCCTTTACTGATTTGCTAGAAGAACATATAAAGATGAGAAATAATTATAAGCAAATTAGGAAAGACCTACAGATATAATACATGAAATAGTCACAATTATTAGATGAGGTTAAGACCAATACTAGTGACACGAATGAAGTAAGTTCTTTAAAGTTAAGTTTGCATAATGATCTTGAAAGTGTTGAAAAAACTATACAAGAAAATGCAAAACTTAATGAGGTTTATGAAGCAGAAAAGAAGAATTATAATTTAGCTGCACAGAGAATAGACGCACTCACTGCTAAATATCAAGAAACATATGGCACCTCTAAAATGTTAGAGATTAAATTGGGAAAACAAGTAGCACAACCTATAACCTAGTTTAACACGAGACACGTAACAAAATACAAGGTCACTCATCAGACACAAGCCAACAAAACTTTTAGTAATCATGCTTTTTACTACAAGTATCTACGAAAAACATATCACACTACTGCACACATTCACAAAGTTGCACCAAGCTTTAGCATTGATATTATATGTTATTAATATGGTGCACTGGGACACATTTCACCACATTGTAGAACCAAAAAGCTAGTTGACATGAATGTTTGTATGTGGGTTCCAAAGACTAACAAAACAGGACCCCCAAGGAAATGGGTACCAAGGGTCACATCTTCAATTATTGTTATAGGTGGACCAACCTACACATGCTAGAAGCAAATGGATTCTCGGTAGCGGTGCTCACGAAATATGACTGGGGATGCTATACTTTTCGCTACGCTATCGATGAAGAATGAAGGATACGTCTCCTTCAAAAATATCCTTAAAGGCCACATTATCCATAACGGTGATATCGGTAAATATTATTTTCCTGTTTTTAAGAATGTTTGTCATATAACAAAATTGAAACATAACCTTATGAGTATCAATCATCTTATTGACAATGGTTATGCAGTCAATTTTGTTAAAGATAAATAACTTATTAATGATTTATCCAGTAGCAAAACCATATATGAAGGAATTTGAGAAGACAACATTTATGTTTATTATTTGTCAAAAAATACTAACCATGTAGGAAGATGTCTACTTACAAAGAAAGATGAAATCTAGTTATGGCATATGCGACTAGGACATGCAAACATAGATTCCATCTCAAGACTTTCAACAAAGAAGTTGGTAAGAGGATTACCAAAGATCACTTTCAAGAAGGACATTATATGTGCTGAATGCGAAGAAAAACAAACAGACAAAATCTTTTTTTATATCTGTCAACGATGTAAGTACTTCGAGACCTTTACAGTTGGTTCATATGGATTTATTTAGACCTAGTTTTGTCGCCAGCCTTGGTGAAAAACTCTTCGATTTTGTTAATATTGATAATTTTTCTAGGTATACATGGGTTTTCTTTTTATCAAACAAAAGTGATGCTCTTTACGAATTTGAGATATTTTGCAAAAAATACAAAATGAAAAAGGCATTATGATTAATCGAATCCTAAGTGATCATGGAGTCAAATTGTAAAATTCATATTTCAAAAACTTTTGTGATTTTATTGGATTTTATCATGAATTTTCTTGTCCTAGAACTCCACAACAGAATGGTTTTGTTGAGCGAGAGAATAAAAATATTGACGATATGGTTAGAGTATTATTAAATTAATTTAATCTTCCGAAATACTTTTGGACAGAAGGTGTAAATACAGCTTGTGATATTTTGAATAAGGTTTTGATTCGACCTATATTGAAGAAAACTCCCTACAAACTTTTGTTTGGTAGAAATCCAACATTTTTTATTTTAAAGTATTTGGATGTAGTTGTTTTATCTTGAACACTAAGGACAACTTAGGTAAGTTTGATGCCAAAGTCGACGAAAATATATTTCTTGGTTATACTGCTAAAAGTAAAGATTATAGAGTATTCAATAAACGTTCATTAACTGTTGAAGAATCTATAAACGTTACTTTTGATGAGTTTAACAGTCATGTACCAAGTGACAATAATGATAAAGATGTCGGAACTGCGTTTAACAAGGAACCGACCCCTCATGATACAACTGGCACAAGCTATCTGGAAAGTTTACCAAAAAGGATGACATTCATGCATGGTCATCCAGAAGACCTGGTAATAGGTGATGTATCAAAAGGAGTAAGCACTCGATCTGCTAGTAGAAATATAGTTGCTAATATAGCTTTTATTTTTCAGATAGAACCTAAGAATATTAATGAAGATTTTACTGATGAATTTTGGATATCTGCCATGCAAGAGGAATTAAACTAGTTTGAGAGAAATCAAGTTTGGAACTTATTCCTAGACATAGTGATTACTCTGTAATTGGAACTAAGTGGGGATTACGAATTAACCTTCATAAGGATGGACAAGTCACACGTAACAAAGTACGTCTCATAGCTCAAGGCTATAGCCAAAGAAGGTATTAACTATGATGAGACCTATGCTCATGTTTCTAGACTAGAATCCATTCGCATGCTTTGTACTTTTTAAAAAATTTATAATTTTAAATTATTTCAAATAGATGTCAAAAGTGCTTTTCTAAATAGTTTTATAAAAGATAAAGTTTTTTGTTGAACAACCTCCTGGTTTTGAAGATTTTTAATTTCTTAATCATGTTTTCAAGTTAAAAAAAGCATTATACGGACTTAAACAAGCCCCTCGTGCATGGTATAAGCGCCTCAGTTATTTCCTACTTGAAAAAGATTTTTCAAAAGGGAAAGTAGACACAAAACATTTTATAAAATTACATGATAACACTCTATTGTTAGTGCAAATATATGTAGAAGATATCATATTTGGTTCTACTGACAACACTCTATGTGAAAAACTTGCTAAGTGTATACATAATGAGTTTAAAATGAATATGATGGGTGAACTCACCTTCTTTCTTGGACTTCAAATCAAGCAACACTAATAGGGAATATTCATCAATCAAGCTAAGTATACCAAGAATTTGCTAAAAATATTTGATATGGATAGTGCAAAACCTATTGGTACACCAATGGCAACATCTACTAAGCTCGTTCTTGATAAAAATGAGTTAACACACATAAGTATCAAGGTATGATAAGTAGTTTACTTTATTTAACTGCTAGTCATCTCGATATAATGTACAGTATTTGCCTATGTGCTAGATTTTAAGCCAACCCTAAGGAATCACATTTAAGTGCAGTTAAGCGTATCCTCTGATACCTTAAAGAAACTTTGATGGTAGGCTTGTGGTATCCCAAAACCACGTCCCTTGACCTTATTAGTTATTCAGATGCTGATTTTACCGGATGTAAAGTCGATCAAAAAAGTACCCGTGATACATGCCATTTCCTAGGGAAGGCATTAGTCTCTTGGTTTAGTAGAAAATAAAATTATATTGCGTTATCAGCTACTGAAGCTGAGTGTAAAAATATTTCCATATTATGTGACAACATTAGTACTATTAATCTTACTAAGAACCCTATATGTCACTCATGCACTAAACACATCATGATTAGACATCATTTTCTTAGAGATATCAGTCATACGGAGATATTTGTTTAGAATTCATTTTTACTGAACATCAACTAGCTGATATCTTTACAAAACCCTGAGCTGAAGATTGCTTCAACTTTATTCGTCAAAAATTAGGAATTTTGACTATTGATGTTGTATAGAGATATAAGTTGCTTATGTTCTTTAAAAATCTATAATCTTTATAGCAACGATTAATTTTGGTTATAAGTCGAAAGGGTCCTTCTATCAAAAAGGCATAAATAACCTAACCGACACAGTACTTAAGTATCTTCGGACCACCGCTAGCTGGGATCCGACCCCTGCAACTAACCCAAAATGATCAAAACTGTATAAGAATATCGGCTTTGCTAAAGTCTATTTTGCATTTTGTTTCTTTACTATAGTAACAAAATTCAAATATCTTCATTTAGACTTAAAGTTTGTGAGCTAATTCTGATGCTTGGATTATTTTTTAATACATAATGTTCTCCATGACCTGTACTATCTACCTATTTCATCTATGTTTTATTCAATCAAATTATGTATTCTTCTACTATCTATTTGTGTTTTCTTCACTCTACTTGTATGTGTTATGTTAATGATTTTGGGGGAGCTTCTTCCATTTTGATCAAATAAAAAAGAGGAAGAAAGATGCACGATATATGATTAAAGATGCTGATGATGTTGATGTACATAAAGAGAAGATGACATGATATAAGAAGTACCACACAAAGAAGAAAAAATAAACTCTATTTTCTTGTTCCGTCAGTCTTTCTTTTTGTTGTAGTCTCATAGTCTTGAACGTATTTTTCTTGAGCGTAAGGCGCGCCCGCACAAGACCTAGGCATAATGATATACTTTGTAAACATATGCAACAAAGTACACAAATGAGATATCACATATTAAAATATAGAAAAGTTCTCGTTATTGATAATGAACATCTTGTTACAGACTATTAATTCAAAAGTAAAAGGATGTCGCACGGGCTTACAATATGGATGCAAAATGAGATAGTCTATCCATACATTATATCCCTTACTAATATTTCAAAAGAGCAAACCAGGGTGCGTGTTAGCACCATCGCCTAGGAGCTTTAAAAGGGTACATGCGAGCTCCTTGATATTATGTACTTGTGCTCCAAAAAGTCACGAACACGAACGGGCCATATCAGTGAAAGGTTGGGGGGAGCTTCCGCTCCTCTCCACATCGTCTTGGTTCGGGGAACCTGCTGCCCCGAGGGTCAGTACTTCAACAAGTACCGGTGAGGGCGAGCTAACCCAACATACCAAATCAACATTGTATTCATGTAAACATGCAATATTATTATTATGTGATCTTTCTATCTTGCCTTAGTTTAATTTTTGTATATGTGATAGAATGAAATGACATAACAAAATGTGCCACCGCTCGGTGACTTTTACATGTACCGTCTGAACCACCTGTACACAACTTACCATGACCTTCCCTGCCATGAAGAAATAGTTAGTTTACACAGTTTAAATGTACATAAGGATCACTGTCTTGACTAGCTATAATGGAGTATAGTCTGGGTAGACAGCGATGATTGCAGCGTAGGTAGCGAGCCTCGCTACAAACTCCTGCCTTACCCGTGCTAAGTTGCTAGCATGCCAAACTTTTGTTCCGCCTAGGATAAATCGGCCCCGGTGCCTCGACGACCGTTCTCAGAAAACATATACCTTGTGCACAAGTTTTCCATGACCATTGAAGATCTAAACACTAAGTTAACATATGAAGTATTTCAAGATATCAGAATAAACATAACTACTTTAGCACAGTGCGAAAGCAAAGTCTACCTGCCGATGCGATCATATTTCAGGTTATGTACTACCCATTAAAAAATTATAGATGAATAAGTTCTAGATACAACTAAAACATAAAATATATACATATATAGCGGACAAGCATGCAAAAATATGGTCGTATAGTAATTTTAGGGGACCAACATTAATTATTTCAAGTCCACTTCTTTTTATCTTGACTCAACTTTTATTATTATTATGGTATCATCGATTGGAACACATAAACGAGTCAGGTTATGAAGAATGAAGACTTGGAAGAAAGTTTCTAATTGAAAGTAAAGCCACTCATAAGTTGGTGAATCGAGAAAAAAAAGGGGAGATCTTTAAGACTACGCTTGGCGTCCCCTACACGACCACCTGCACGCAGCAACAGATGATCAATATCTCCTGCAACGGTCTCCAAGGGCTCGATACGAAATAAAAAATTCAAAAAACAAAGAAAATAAAATCCATCAAAATCGTTCAAGAAAACGCAATCCACAAAACCAACAAGAAAGCAACCAAGTGGCATCGAAAACAGGCAAAGAAACCAGCACAACGGAAAGGCCTCTCTCGACTCTGTCATCGAGTCCTTCCTTGAGGCACGATCTGCTGAATATGGGACCTGATTCAGAAAAAACCAATCCATAACGAGGAAATGATCTTGATTTAATCTGTCCTGATCGAACGATACCAAGTATTTCTTAGTCGCGCTCCCCGAATAGGGGGAACAGGGCACTACATCTTAACCAACTAATAAAAATTTTCATCCTCGAAACTTAGGAATAAAACCTACCCCTAAGAAAATAATGAGGAAAACTTTTCCTTCATGTCCGATTCGAGTTCCCAGGTCGACTCCTCGACTGCGTGGTTCTGCCAAAGAACGCGCACAAGCGAGACTGCACAATTCTGTAGCAGCTTCTCTTTTCGATCCAAGATCTGAATGGGCTCTTCGACATACGAAAAGTCTGCATGCAGATCCATCTGACCAAATTTTTTCATGTGGTTTAGGTCATACACGAACTTGTTAAGCTATAACACATAGAAAATATCATGCACGTCTGACAGAGCTGGTGGCAATACGATTTGATAGGCAACTGGAGCGACTCGCTTGAGGACTTCTAACGGGACAACGAATCTCGGACTTAACTTCCCGTTTACTCTAAATCTCATAACTCCTCGCATGGGCGAGACCTTAAAAAATACATGGTCACCTTTGAAGAACTCAAGGGGTCAACGATGAATGTCGGCATAACTCTTCAGTCGGCTTTGTGCTACTTTTAGTCGCTCTCGGATCAATCGAACATTTTGGACTATTTTTTCAACTAGTTTCGGCCCAAGAATTTGACGCTCCCCAACTTTATCCCAATAGATTGGTGACCTAAACTTTCGTCCATACAAAGTGTCACGACCCGCACCCGAAAAATTGGGCATGAGTCGTGGGTACGTTGGGTCAAATAGGAAGAACTATCATCTTCCACCTCTCCAGCCTACGTCGCAAAATCGGCGGTAGAATGCTGTAAGGTTCATTCTAGGTCAAACAAATCTAAATATCTCACAAAAAATCTGTCAATAACCTATCCAAAAGGAGGGCAACCACGCAATATATATATGAATAATCCTCTCCAAAAGGAGGGCAACCACGCAATATATATAATCTCTCAATCATAATAACTAGGGGAAGAAATAAAGCACAATATGATATGAACAAAGAAACAGAACCAAAGAGAGCAAGACAATATCCAAAATACATTCCAAGTCTATAATAGTCTACAATATCTCACAGCATCAAAAGAATAAGTACAATCATCCAAAATAATCAACTGGGAACATCCCAGGAAACCCACCTAGCTAACTAGGGCGCTAAAGGCGTCTCCTCGCAGGGCTCCTCCTCAGTCTCGGGGTCACAGCACTCGTCAACACCCGGCCCATAGAACGTCGGGCAATAATCCTCAGGATCCTCTGGAAAAAATATGTCCAGTCAGGACTGGAGCGAAGTACATAACTCTGAAAGCAACTCCAAATACATGGTAAGGTGTATATGACGAACAATAGAAAAGTATACAAGATGCACAGGAAATAAATACATGCTGGAGCAGAATAAGTAGCTGCAATATAAACTGGAGAACAATACAAGTAGAGAAGTAACTGCATGTGAGAAAACATGAATACTAGCTAAGTGCCTTGAGCACAAGTTCGTTATGTGATCGGCTTAGGTTGCACATGAAAAATACTATGATAACTCCATTATGCGTGAGTTACATAACCGACATACACCTGAATACTGTTTGGCTTTGATCACATAACCAACTCCTACTCCCCTCCCCCACTAATACCATTGGATCCAACCACAACACGCTACGTACATGATAAGTAGCTCGCGCACATAAAGGCGAGAGCACAAGAAGCACATGATAGCACATGAGAATCAATACCCGAAGTACATGATGAAATACAGGTGATAGAGTACCCGCTGAACACGGTAAGGGGGATAGCATCTCATGACGGGATCCACTAGTACCAGCTCGTGTAACAATGTATCAAAATTAAGTATTATAGTTCTAGAACAGATAATATAAATGCTATCATAAAATGAAAACTATCAGAGGTAGGTACTCGCCTGATGTCCTGAGCAACTAATGAGGATCGAGATCCGGACCGGTGTCGCAAGAACCTATTACGAAAAGCAGAATTAAATAGGGTTCTAAGGAGTTAAACTGATATAAAATAATTAAAAATAGGCTTTAGGAATATTCTAGGTCGAACGGGTCAAACCGATGAAATTTGGGTCAAAAAGTCAACAAGGGACTAAAAAGTCAACTCTAGGTCAAAACTAGGATAAAACTAGGTCAAACATTGACTTTTACGGTCAACGGGGACAATTATGGTCAAAGATAGGTCAAACTAGGGTGCCCCTAAAATTCTAGGTCAAACTGAGCTCATTAAGCTAGTAAACTCTCAAACTCGCCTCCTCGAGATACCAGGATACCCACGGTATCCGATACCTCGCCCTAGGCCACGCACCTCGTCTAAACCTGCTGAAACCTATGATAACATACGTAATTATATACATATATACATATAAAAATCACTCTAATACTATTCCTAGGCTATTGCTTAAATACCCTGCTCGAAACTCAATACCTTGGATATCTCAAGGTATTGAGATACCTTGATATCTCAAGGTATTAGGATACTCTCCAATACCCCTCTAACTATCCCTCTAACTAGCTATCTAGGTATATAGACATACCCCTAGTTAATAATCTAGGCTAGAAAATATATAGATATCATATATTATACATATCTAATTATCTATGTATATACCTATTCACACATACACACAAATACCCGTACATACCTTACCTTACCTATATATATATACATAGATATTGGTATATATATCTATGCATATAGATATAGATATAGATATAGATATAGATATAGATATAGATATCTAACTATATCTAACTATCTACCTATCTATCTATCTATATAACTATTTAACTATCTATCTATCTATCTATCTAACTAATTAGCTATCTATCTAACTATCTATCTTATTCATATATCTATTTATCAACAAATCTATCTATCTACCATTCTATCTATATAACTCACTCTCCCTCGCTACTTGCCTCGCTGTTACTGCTGCATGCTTGTACTGTTGCTGCTGCTGCTGCATGCTTGTACTGCTGCTGCTGCTCTTGCTTACATCTGCTACTGCTGCCCTTGCTTGTACTGCTGCTGCTGCTGCTGTGCAGCTGCTGTGCTGCTGCTGCTGCATGCTGTCCTCCCCCCTCGCTGCACTCTCACACACACACGACCACACACACACAATCACAAGACACACACACATACACTTATACAAAGTCTCGTACAGAGCCATTTGGATGCTGGACTGATAACTGTTATTGTATGGTTATTCGGCCAACGGTAGGTGGACGTCCCAACTTGACTTTGAATCGAATGAACAGAGATGCAGCATATTTTCGAGTACCTAATTCACAGGCTCTGTTTGGCCATCAGTTTGAGGATGGTAGGCTGAGCTGAACTTCAACTTGGTCCCCATCGCTGACTGAAGGCCCTCCCAGAAACGTGATAGGAATCATCCGTCCCGATCTGACGCAATAGAAATTGGCACTCCATGCAGCCGAACTATCTCATCAAGGTAGGTCTGGGCAAGGCGATCGATGCTCCAAGTAACTTTAATGGCAATAAAGTGCACTGACTTGGTTAACTAGTCGATAATGACCCAGACTGCGATGTTCTCCCGTTGTGTCTTTGGCAAGCCAACAATGAAGTCCATGCTTATGTGCTCCCATTTCCATTCTGGAATAGCAAGATTTTGTATCTCTCCGTCCGATCTCTGATGTTCTGCTTTCACCCTCTGACAGGTTATGCATTACGATACAAAATATGGCACATCTCTCTTCATGCCATACCACCAAAAAATAGTGTGAACGTTTTTAAACATCTTCGTGCTCCCGGGATGGACTGTATAGGTTGCATAGTGAGCTTCTGCAATAATATCCTTTCTGAGTTCTACGTTATTGGGGACGCATAACTTTTTCTTCACTTACAACACTCAATTCTCATCTATTACAAAGTCCTTTCCCTTCTCCACTAGAATCTTCTCGCACATTTTTCTTAGGAATGGGTCGGCCCTCTGAGTAGATGTGACTCTCTCTAATAGGTTGGGTACAAATCATATTTGAGCAACTCATGCGCCACGGTATAGAATTCAGAGTTCAATGCCCATTTCTCCAAAGTCTCTTTGTAACCTGCGATCAACGGACAGGGATCCCGCAAACATTCGGCTCGATGCATCCGCTATAATATTTCCTTTGCCAGGTGTGTAGTCTAGCATAAAGTCATAGTCTTTGATATATTATAGCCAACGCCGTTGTCGTAGGTTAAGGTCTGTTTGGGTGAATAGGTACTTCAAGCTTTTTTGATCAATGTAAATTCGGCAAGCCACTCCATAGAGGTAGTGTCGCCATAATTTTAGAACATAATTGCTGCTAGTTTCAGGTCATGTATAGGATAATTTTTCTCGTACTTTTTTAATTGTCTTAATACGTAGGCTATCACCCAATCCTGCTGCATGATTATACACCCTAAGCCCTGCCCTTCCCTGATGCGTCACTGAATATTTGGAATCCAGAGGTCTCGTCTGGTAGTGAATATAGTGGAACAGAGGTGTGGCGTTGCTTTAACTCTTCAAACGAGGCTTCATAGTCAGCGGACCAATCGAATATGACTCCTTTCTGTATGAGGCGAGTTAGACATGATGCTAACTTGGAAAAGTCTTTAATGAACCGCCTGTAGTAGCCCGATAGCCTGAGGAAGCTTCGAATCTCACTGACGGATGCAGGCCGCTTCCACTCGACGATGGCTTCCACTTTCTTTGGATTGACTGATATGCCTCCCGCAGAAATGATTTGCCCGAAGGAAGATACACTGCTCAGCCAGAACTCGTACTTACTAAGTTTTGCGTATAGCTTGTTATCCCAAAGAGTCTGTAGCACGGTCCACAAGTGCTCTACATGTTCCTCTCTATTCTTCGAGTATACCAAGATATCAGCAATGAACACCACTACAAACTTGTCGAGATATGAATGAAACACACGATTCATTAAATCTATAAAGGTGGCAGGGGCATTGGTCATTCTGAATGACATTACCAAAATCTCATAGTGGCTGTAGCGAGTGTGAAAGGCTGACTTCGGCACGTCGTCCGACTTGATATTGAGCTGATGATAACCCGAGCGAAGATCAATTTTTAAAAATACCATCACATCTTATAATTGATCAAATAGGTCATCGATCCTAGAAAGGGGTACTTGTTTCGAACAGTGATCTTATTCAATTCATGATAGTCGATGCAGAGCCACATCGAGCCATCCTTTTTTGTCATAAATAATACAGGCACGCCCCACGGAGACACGCTCGGAAGAATATACCCATGATCTAACAATTCTTATAACTGGACCTTTAACTCTTTTAGTTCTGTCGGGGCCATTCGATACGGATCTTTGAAATCGGCTGAGTCTCTGGAAATGTATCGATAGTGAACTCTATCTCTCGGTCGGGCGGCATGCCGGGCAACTAATTTGGAAATATATCAGAAAAATCTACCACAACGGAAGTAGACTTTACGTTTGCGCAATCTCGCTGAGTGTCTCAAACGGACGCCAAGTACTCTTCGCAACTGAAATGTATCATCCGAGCAGACATTGCAGAGATCACCATGCAGGCATTTGACGCCCTCGATGCTGGACTGCACGTGTAGCAAAATTTGATCTCGCCAGGTAGACAAAAAATGACTTTCTTTTCTCCACAATCAATGGTAGCCGAGCAGGTACCGAGCCACTCTTTCCCCAGAATAATGTCGTAGTCCCTGATGTCTAAGATTATCGCATTAAGTGACAATTTTCTTCCTCTGATGCAAATGTTACCTTCACAACAAACTAAATGAGCAGGAAAATCCACGCCTGATGGAGTACTGATGCTATGGTTTAGGCCTAGCGGGGTCATAAAAAATTTGCTCTCGGAGGCAAAATTTGCCTAATAAAACTATGTGTGGCACCAAAATCAAACATTTCTCGAGCAGATACATTATTGAAAAGTAATATACCTTACACCATCGTGTTTGATGTGAACGCCTCTTCCCGAGTCAGAGCATAGACTCGACCTTGAGCATTCTGCGGTGCCGTCTGGTTCACTCGAGGTGGTTGACCCTGATCCTGAGGTGGACGATATGGTTGTTACTGAGGACGGCACGGAGGAAGATCTTTGGGGAGATCTCGACAGTCATAAGGAATATGGCCAGACTTAACACAAATAAAATATTCCACTTTTTGAAGACGACAGTCGTGGACATGATGTCCTGGCCTTTGGCAGTAGGCACAAGGTGGCCCTTGGTTTCTTCCTGGATCATAGTCCTGAGAGCCGCCATTATTGTGGTGCTTGTGCGCATTGTTATCACCTGTGTTGCTAGGGATCTTGTGATAGAAATTTTGCATAGAGCCGGTATGAACTGGGGGGTACTATGACTCTAGGGAGAGGGCGTGGTTTAGTAACTCTCGCATGGTATGGTACTGAGGGACGACAACGTGGGAACGAATAGAAGTTCGCAGTCCTATTTCAAATTATTGAGCTCAACTTTCGGTGTCACAGAGATAAGACTTGGCAAATTTTCACTATTAGAATAAGCGGTATTAGCGACGTTTTTTAGCAACGTCAAAGGAAAACGTCGCTAATTTAGCGACTCCATGTAAAAACATCGCTAGACGTCGCTAATTGGCGACATTTAGTGATGTTTAGCGAATTTTATTCATTTTTTAAAAGATTAGTCGCTATAAGTTCAATTTAGGTCGCTAAACGTCGCTAATATATTTTATTTAGCGACGTCTAGCGACATTTTTAGTGACGTATATCTTTTGGACATTTAGCGATGTCATTACCGACGTCTTAACGTCGCTAATATATTTTATTTAGCGACGTTTAGTGACGTTTTTACCGACGTATATCTTTTGGACATTTAGCGACGTCATTAGCGACGTTGAGCGACTCCATTAGCGACGTCACTAGCGACGTCATTATTGGCGTCACTAAAACGTCGCTAAATTTTTTACTTAGGGTTGATTCCCTCAATTTCCTTCGATCTCTCCCTCTCTCCCTCCCAAATTTCAAACCCTACTACTCTGCTACTAAGCTACTGAGCTACTTTCTCCCTCCGGCGACCCCCCTCCGGCGACCCCCCTCCGGCTCCTCCTTCCTCCCTCCGGCAATCCCCCTCGGCCGCGTCCTCCCCCTCCGGCTCCCCTCCTCCCTCCGGCGCCCCCTCCTTCCTCCCAGCGTCTACTCCTCCCTCTCGGTGACCCCACTCCGACCGCGTCCTCACGCCTCCGGCCGCATCCCCTCCTTCCTCCGGCTCCCCTACTTCCTCCGGCTCCCCTCCTCGGTGAGCTCCTCTCTCTGTCTCCTTTCTCTGTCTCTGTCTCTCTCTAACAAGACACGACACGACACGGTTAAATCCCAATTTAAGGTTACCAAAATCTTTGACAATTGTAATAAACTTATATGTTTGGAGGTGATGGTTTCTTCGATCACCTTTAGCCTAAATGAGTGAGCTGAAAGAAATCCATCGTATCTGTTCGAATGAAAGCCAAGATAAAAAAATGATGGTTCCTCCTATAGCCTTTTTTTCCCACTTTGTCTAAAATTTACATTCTATGGTAGAAAAGTTGAGAATTTATTTGTTCCTCTATTGTAGTTTCATCAAAATTCAACATGAGAAGTTATGTCATCAAAGTTATAAATAGACTATGGACCTGATCGATGAACAATTGGTCCTCTTAAAGAAATTATTATTTTTCTAGTAATTTATTAATTGTTGATTAGTGTGTGTGCATGGCTAGAGAATTTTCAATTTGATGTTATCCTAATTTTTATCAAACATCCTTCTGCGAATCAACAATCCATATTCGAAAATCTAGGCTAAAAAAATTGGTGCTTCTCATAGGAAACATGGTGGAAAGCACGTTGAGACCATAACTGGAGTTCATTATGTTTGATATTTGACTTTGTCCAAATGCTTAAAAGGGAAATTTATTATTAGTTTGATATTAGACTTGGTCCATACTTAAAAAAATTCATTATTAAGTACATGTCCAATTTCATATTGGACTTGGCTCAGAAGAGAAAATTTGAGTTCGTAACAAACTCGAACACACATACACACCCTCATTCCCGTGTCCGTGTCCATGTGTCCGTGTCAGTATTAGGGTTAGGGAAAACAAGAACCATGAGTAATGTTGAGAAGCTGGCTCAATAATAATTGACTTGATTCATTTCATGTACAACATACAAGAGAGGCTAGGTGCCCCTTCCTACACATTTCCTGATATCTCCGACAAAAAATAATAAAAGCATAGGGCATCTTGACATTTATAATTGACCATTTTTGTCATCCGGGTGAAGCTTCGTTCTCCTGATACATTTATGTGTGATGACTTATCCTAACTAAGTTAAATTATAGTTGTCTACTCACTTTTTATGTGTGACGACTTGTCCTAACTAAGTTCATAATCACACTGTATGTAATGATTTATAGGATACATACTATATTTAATGATTTATAGGATACATACTATCATTTTTGTAGAAGTATCTAGAAATGGATATGAATTACTATCTGCGTCATCGTTCGTGGATGTACAACCATCATCCTGATGACATGTGCGGTGTGCGGGATGAATTTATTGAGGGTGTACAACAGTTCTTGCAGTTCGCCAAGGCGTTCCCTCAGTACATGGACGGTACCAAAATTAAGTATCCATGTGTGAGATGTCAAAACAGGAAATATCATCCAGAAGTGGAAGTCACATATCATTTGTACTCGAAGGGCTTCATGCTGAATTACTATCAGTTTCAGGCGTGATAGTACTCTCTCATCCATCGTTCCTCCTGCTGACGGAACCATGGGGACAGATGAGAATGTTGAGGAGGTCGTGCCCACGTTGTCCCAGCATCAGCAAGATCCTCCATACGCACCTCCGGAGGAGACGAGGACAAAGATTTGGGTCGACGGTACAAAGTAAGTCAATTATATGGTTTAGCATAATATATATCATGTATTTCTTTATTCATCGTATATTGACTTTTTCGATCAAAATAATTATATCTGTATAGATATCGTCCATCGTCGGTTCAAAGACGTCTAGGCCAATTTCTGAGGAATAACTACGGTGGCCCTTGGATCAACTACTCTGAGGCTCCGGAGGAGAGGAAGGCATTCTGGTTTGTGCAATTCCAGGTAAAAGTATATTAAATAAATCCTCTAATTTATGCATATTATATAACTTATCCGTGATGCTCACTTACTAAATTATTTATTGTAGCAAACGTATTTCTATCCTCCGCACTGGGCCGAGTTGATCGAGCTGCTCTTTCCTACCGTTGCCGCCAAGCTTATCCGAGATGCTCTGGATGACCAAAAGGTTCATGATCGTGCTGGAAAACCGATCCAAGGTTGGATCACGCCTGAGCAGTGGACTGCGATGAGGGCTAGATTCAACGATCCGAGCTACAAGGAAAGGTCTGAGAAGGCCAAGACGGCTAGGCGGAATGCTGCCAAATGGTGTGGTGGCTCGATTCCGATGACGGAATATTTTCGTTGTTTGGTATGTTTTTTCTTTTAAAATGGTAGTAGGAAAAAATGTTTAAGTTTAATACTAAATAATATATTTTTAACTGGTACACAGGGGTGAGGATGCAAACATGGTGACCGTCTTCTTGGCTACCCATAGCAAGGATAAAAATCTCATTGATGAGAGGGCCTCGCAGACCTATGTAAGTATTACTTTACTTTGTGTTAATTTTAATATAACTTAGATAATTATCGAGTTTTCAAACCTTTCTAGGCCGAGTATCTTAGGCTGCGTGAGCGGGCGACTGCTAGTGCACCTACACCTGGAGAGGCTGGTACTTCCTTGCAGCCCGTTCCAGCTCCGTCGTCCGACGACCTGTGGGTGACCGTAGCTAGTGGTCTCCAGAGGGGTATGTACTACGGTACGGGATCCTATGGCGCCCTGGTTGCGACGCAGTCATCTAGGGCCTCTCCGACAGCTGCGCATTCCACACAGCCCTCGCAGTCGTCGGCCAAAGTCCAGGAGGCCGTTGACCGTCAGATTGTGTCTCTCCATGACGAGTTGCTACGAAAGATGGAGGAGCAGCCCCGGTCCCAGCCGCAGGCGGACGATCCGACGCTCATCGCACGATTCGATATGCTAGACCGCAGCATCACGGAGCTCCGAGATTTGACAAATAATATTAGAGCCTCGACAAACCGCAACATCACGGAATTGCAGGCATCACAGCTATCGATGGGCGAGAGGCTGACGATGATGCAGGATTCAATATTTCATAGTAGGACGAGGCTATTATCTACTATGGATTCTTACAACCAGCGACTCGCAGTCTTGGAGCGGGTACGGCCTCCTGGTGCGCCTACATCGACACAGACTCCACCGACGTTACTACTTTCTCCATCGACATCGGTGTCGATTCCACGGGAGCAGTATGAGCTGTTCTTATCCTTCATGCACGCTGGTGGTCAGCCTCCTGCAGATCCGCAGTATTATAGCTAGTTGCTGGATATTTATATTTTTTGTATTATTTTGGATGAGATTGTATGGATATATATTTGCCGTATTCTTTACGATAAGATTTGCTGGATGCTTTCTTTTCTTCAAATTTTATTATATTATTAATATTAAATATGTTATTTTACCGGTGTTGAGTGTTCAACCCAAGGGGATTGGCAAACCCAGAAATTCAACGGAGGGTTGCTCCGGGTCTATTTGTACAGATTGTGATTTAATAAACTGCATGAATAATAGTTTGGAAACAATTCAGTATTCTTTATTTTTATTTTTTCTGTAAAATTAGCGAGACATTTTTAGCGACGTTTAGTGACGTTTAAGCACGTCGCTAAATACGTCGCTAATTAACGACGTTATGCCACATCGCTAATTATGTCGCTAAATATGTCGCTAAAAACGTCGTTGTACGTCATAAATTGCTGACATGGCAGTATTGGCAGGTCATTAAAGACGTCGCTGTAACGTCGCTATATAAGTCGCTAATTAGCGATGTTTAGCGACGTTAATCAACGTCGCTAATTAGTGTGATTAACGTCGCTAATTAGTGACGCTGCGTCGCTAAACGTCGCTAATTTAGCAACACATTTAAGTCGCTAAAAAACGTTGGCATAGCGACGTTTAGCGATATTTTTTCTTTTAGAGACTTGTTTGTTCCGACTTCTTTAAAATATCGCTAATTACATCGCTAAATATGATTAGCGACATTTTTTTGGTCATTTAGCGACGTTTTTAAACGTCGCCAATTTGACTTTTTCTGGTAGTGTTTATAAGCCTATTAAATTTTGCGGCGTACTACCGCACTATCATATTTTCTTGTTGAAAATGGGTAAATTTGTCTTCCTTCTCACGACGGACGGCTGGTAGAAGGTCTCTTCGAAGTCTTTTTGAAACATGGACCAAGAGATAGTCGTCTTATCATCTTCACTCAAGATAGCTTATTTGTGCACATCCCACCAATCATGTGCATTTAAACGAAGCTAGAACTGAGTGCAAGCAACTCGCTTTATCACATCCATGTGAAGCACTTCAAAGTGGTTCTCTAGCTAAACCAACCAATCTAATGTTACGGAGGGGTCCTCGGTCCCTTTGAAGGTAGCATGACACATCTTCTTAAACTCTGATATTTAAAGAATAGAACCATTCTCGTCTGAGGACGAAGGTTCCTGAGAGCCCTGAAGTCCTGCAGTCTTGGCTACAACTGGCACTGTCACAGCGACCATTAAGGCAGAATAGTTTTTGGCGACGAGCGTAGTCACAATCGTTTGCAGGATATTTATTTGCTTCTGTTATGCCTCGGCCTGAGTCTGTTGTGCCTAAAATTGAGCCTCAATCCGGGACTCAAATTATCTTTGACGTAATTCTGCCTGCCTCTGCTGTATTTTTATCAAACGCATCATCCGCTCGAATTAATTAACAAAGGGCATGGTTGCTCGACTTCCCGAGCTGCCTGAAGTGCCGGAACTGCTCTCTTGCACCTGCACCACTACCTGCGCTTGTGCATCCGGCTCTGAGGCTGTTCATTGAAATAAAAGTAACTTACATCAGTCTCAAACATATTATGGACTCACTGTATGGAACTCGTCTCATTTTGGCCAAGAAAATTCAAGAGTTCAACTAGGAGAGACATGTTCCTTTTAAGAAAACTCTTCTGACACGAAGGTCAAAGGATCTAAAGCGTAAGGCGCGTCCGCACAAGGCCTAGGCATAATGATATACTTTATAAACATATGCAACAGAGTACACAAATGAGATATCACATATTAGAATGTAGAAAAGTTCTCGTTATTGATAATAAATATCTTGTTACATACTCTTGACTCAAAAGTAAAGAGGATGCCGCACGAGCTTACAATATATACGTAAAATGAGTTAGTCGATCCATATATTACATCCCTTACTAATATTTCAAAAGAGCAAACCACCTTGGGTGCATGTCAGCACCATCGCCTAGGAGATTCAAAAGGGTATGTGCGAGCTCCTTGATATTATGTACTTGCGCTCCAAAAAGTCACGAACACAAATGCGCCAGATCTGTGAAAGGTTGGGGGAGGAGCTTCAGCTCCTTGTCGCGTCGCCTTGGCTCGGGGAACCTGCTACCACGAGGTTCAGTACTTCAAAAAGTACCAGTGAGGGTGAGCTAATCCAACATACCAATCGATATCGTATTCATGTGAACATGCAACATTATTATTATGTGATCTTTCTATCTTGTCTTAGTTTAATTTTGTACATGCGATAGAATGATATGACATAACAAAATGTGCCACCGCTCGGTGACTTTTACCGGTACCATTTGAACCACTTGTACACAACTTACGATGACCTTCACTACCATGAAGACATAGTTAGTTTTCACAGCTTAATATACATAAGGATCACTGTCTTGACTAGCCATCATAGACTATAGTCTGGGTAGACGGCGATGCTTGTAGCACAATTAGTGAGCCCCGCTATAAACTCCCGCCTCACCCGTGCTAAGTTAATAGCACGACTAACTGTTGTTCCGCCGGGGACGAATCGACCCCGGTGTTCACACGACTGTTCGCATGAACCATATACCTTGTGCACAAGTTGTCCATGACCATTGACGATCTAAAAACTAAGTTAACATACGAAGCATTTCAAGATATCAGAATAAATATAACTATTTTAGTAAAGTGCGATGGCAAAGTCTACCTACCGATGCGATCATATTTCAAGTTATGTACTACCCATTGAACAGTTATAGATGAATAAGTTCTAGCTATAACTAAAACATAAAATAGATACATACATAGCAGACAAGCATGCAACAATTTGACCAGTATTAATTGTTTCAAGTTTACTTTTTTTTTTTATCTTAACTCAATTATTATTATTATTATGGTATCGTCGATCGGAACGCATAAACGAGTCAGGTTATGAAGAATAAAGACTTCGAAGAAGGATGCCAATCGAAAGTAAAGCCACTCACAAGTTGGTGAATCAAAAAAAGATAGGAGAGATCTTCAAGACTCCGCTTGCGCGTTGTCTACACGATCACCTGCACACACCAATAGATGATCAATATCTCCTGCCTCGGTCTCCAAGGGTTCGATATGAAATATAAAATTCAAAGAAAGAAGACAATAAAATCCATCGAAATCATTCAAGAAAATGCAAGCCACAAAACCAACAAGAAAGCAACCAAGCGACATCGAAAACGGACAAAGAAACTAGCACAACGGAAAGACCTCTCTCGACTCTGCCGTCGAGTCCTTTCTTGAGGCACGATTCGCTAAATATAGGCCCTGATTTTGAAGAAACCAATCCATAACGAGGAAAGGATCGTGATTCAATCTGTCTCGATCAAACGATACCAAGTATTTCCTAGCCGTGCTCCCCGAATAGGGGGAACGGGACACTACATGATTCTTGGTAGATATAGTATCTCGGGTATAGATCTTGGGTAGATAGAATTTGAACCTAGACAGTTGGATATTTCTTGGTTAGCAGATTTGTTGGAGGTAGTGTATGAGTTATTCGGATTAAAATATTTTTTTTGATTGGGGCAGAGTCCCATAGGATTGTTAAATTATAGTTTGACCCCGGGATATGATATAACATAGTCTTAGTAACTATCCATCTTTGATGAGTTTCTGCAATGATTGAGTATAGCTTCTGGAAAACTAGCCTTAGAGGCTTGACCGAAGAATCGAAGTGATTTGTTGGTGGCCAATAAGATCCCTAACGATGGAACATGAGAAATTGTGTCGAGGATAGATATTAAGTGGTGCATGTTGAAGACAAATTTAGGTGATCGAATGTTGGTTTCAGAATTTGATGGGAAGGCCTTCGGCTAAAAATAACATAGTTGAATTTTTGCTTGGTTGGCTGAATGGATACTCGAATAATTTTAATTGGTTGATAATCAAATATAATTGATAGATGAACTTATCATGATAGGATGTACCTTTGCGGGAATTGTGCTATGTGCAAGAGCGATTGATGAGTAAATAACCCTTGGATATTAATATTGTTAGACTTTGATTCGTGCAACAGTTGTACATACGTATGTTTGAATTATGATCAGAATTATCTAAATGTACAAGTTATGATTGGATTTCTTGGTTGATGATTGTCTTACGCGATAGAGGATTGAATGTAAGACATGTCGAATAAAACCTTTGTGTCGGATGGATTATTGATTTTAAACATCTTTGATTTCATAGAATGGACCGTAATATAAATTGAAGAGAAACATAGTGGAAATTGATTCATTGGAAAGTTGATAAAATTTTTATGAGAGCGATTAAAAATATTTGAGGAATTGTTGGATAATTTGTGTTTTTAAATTTGAGGTAGAAAACCGAAGGATAGTTGGTGTTGGTTATCGATTTGATCGGTGATCGCGGGATACATCGAAAGGATGCGATAACATATCGGAGTACTCTTGAGAGTTTGAATATACAAGAATTATTGTTGAGGAATGGAAGTATATTTGGAATTTGGTGAACATTAATATTGTCGTTTTAAGTTAGCCCCTTGTGTCTGTAGAATTTAAGTGGGGTATCTGGATAAAGTCGCATTACATGGGTAGTCCCAGATGTAGATGTGTTGACAGTTCATAAAATGAGGATTATTACGAAACAATTTTGTGTGAGACATAGTATGATTGAAGGCAAAATAATTTTTTGATATGTTGGAGTTAGTCCATGTCAGCGAGACTTCGAAAATGGTTGGACTGAGAAGTGGATATGCAAGAGGTGGATAACAGTTGGATAAAAGTGTGATGCAAAAATTTGTTGTGTTCAGATGCGTAAGGGATTGATGCAACGCAAATAATGGACTAGCGATGTGAAAGATTTGAGGATGAAAAGGTGTTGCAAAAACTCATTGCGTTTGGATGTGCAATGACTTGATACAAAGAGTATGTCAAATTATTAGTGTAAAACATATGGAAATGGAAATGCAGTTATGAATTATGTTGTGTGCATAGATTATTGGTAGAGAATCATGTGTTATGGAATGTTACATATACGAATGAGTTATGAAAATGGTGCTAAGAATCAGTTGGTCGATAGTATTGAATGATGTATTCTGAAGAGAAGTTGCACTTGTGGCTTGTTCAATTTCTCTATAGCCAGATTTGGCTAAAATATATTATATTTTTGAGAAGTTAAAAATGTGTGTATAATCCAAGCTAAGTGGTATGCTGAATTTAAATGGAGCTGCAGGGAGGATTGTGGCATTTTAAGGAATTTGCACGAATATTGGACAAAGAACAGAGAAGGTAAACTGGAATTAGTGATCGAAACAAAAGTTTGGTATTATCGATGGGGACAAGTTGGATGTGGAACCAGAATCGAATGATAAGTTTTCTTATGATTATAAAGAAGAGAAGGAAGGAGTATAAATTTAGGTTCGAGGACGAACCTTTTTTGAGTGGTATATTATGTAATGTCCCGCTCTGCATGGTGCATTACGATGGTGCATTATCTCGAAGAAGGACTGATCGGGTTTGGTTCATGTGCATGTAGGACTTCCCTTTGATCAGAGTATCACCTCACAACAGACAGAGGCATAGAGTGTACATCATAGTTTGGATCGGCTGTCTAGTTCAGAATAGTACGAGAGATCAGAGGATTTGAGCGATGGTGCGATCTTTCTCATTCTGGTCAAGTTAGATGATTGAGGAGCACGTCGTGCTCGTATGGTTGTACCAGATAAGAGGATCATGCTTCGCGTGAGATCACGTAGTTAAGTAATCTGGATGTATCGACCCGGCAGAGTGATAGAAAAATCCATAGAGGTGCTTGGGCTATGGCCCTTCTTTTCTACTCCTCCATATCCTAATAAAATAAACCACCTTGCATGCTTGGACATTGAGTATAGAATATTTAATAAATGTATCGGAGCCTGCATTAGTGTACGATAATCTAGTAGTAATGCTTTATTTGTGAAGCGAGCAGTTATGGCACAATGCCACGGAACTGTCGGTATACAGAT
This sequence comes from Iris macrosiphon, assembly GCA_036927795.1. NCBI lineage: Eukaryota > Viridiplantae > Streptophyta > Magnoliopsida > Asparagales > Iridaceae > Iris > Iris macrosiphon. The sequence continues at coordinate 133,493,267 of JAYESA010000015.1, read as the reverse complement.
AGTAGGCTTCGCCAATGAAGCAAAAAATTGTGGTTCAAACCATAGAACTGTTAGAAGGGGTGTGGTAACCAAGCGATGTCGGTTGTGGCTTGGTGCCTCCTATGTTGGGTCCTGTGGGGCTTCATTTGAAATATTAAAAGAGTAAGTGATAGAGCGAGAATGATAGAATGTTGCGAGTAGATATATTCATTATTTTACTTACATTTTTGTACCATGCATATGTTTAATAGTTGGCTATTCACGTATTTGCATGGTCATGGACATGAATAACTTGTGCACGAGGTTTGGTTTCCTCGAAGGTTGGCTAAGGGAATTAGGATCGTTCGACCTAGGAGGAAACTATAAAAATGTGCGTCAGATGCGCGGGTTTTGCGAGACCTGTAATTGGTCTTTCTACGCAAATTAGAAGGGTACGTCGCAATACTTAGTATTTGGGGCCTTCGTTAGGGCTTGCAACCCGAGCGCAAAGTGATCGCCGTCTTACCAAAGATGTCATCCATGATGGCTCAGAATGCCAGTGACCTTCATATAGATAGATGGCATGCTAACGTATGTCTTATGCAGGAACGGTAAGTGTTCATCTTGTCTTATGCAAGAGTGGAAGCATCGGTTGTGGTAAGAATTCGATGTTAAGCAATCATGCGATTGAGTATGATTCCTATTTTGCTTACGTTATCAAGTATAACATACTTACATGCTCACATGCTTTCCTGCCTTCAATATATGCCATGGATATGAACTAAAATTAATCTAGTTCTAATAGCAAGATCACTATTCAACTGTATGCTTCACATGATTGCTTAGTGTTGGTTAAGGAAAGTAGGCTATCTCACTCACCAGTGCATTCCCAAGTGTGCGGATACCCAACTCCCCAGGTACGAAGATTCGCTCGGACCTACCCAAGGTGTTGGAAGTCCGAATTGGCAACATTGAAGATGTTCGATCGAGGATGCTTTCTTGGATATAATAAGACATGATGGATGGAATAGCAAAATTCTTTATGAGCAAAAAAGATCATGAGTGTGGTAAGCAAAGTTGGCATATTCATTTCGTATGATCGGTTGTGATTTCCTTATGACTCTATTTTATTCTGATATAATGTCGTCGTTTCGAGATAACCATTGATTGTCTATCTTCTTGTCTAGTATAAGTGCAACCTAGACTTGTACGAAATCACGCCCAGTAGCTACCTTTCGGTTCTGCGGAACCGGGTAGTGATACAGTCAACATAGCTTACCACGCCACCTCTTCACTAGTTGGTCCCTTGTGTTTCCAACCAAGGGCTATTATTGGTCATAGGGGGCATGGAACCAATTGATGGAATGATCTAATAGCTTCCCTTCTCCCTCTTCCTCTCCCTCTCCCTCTATTTAACCTCCTAGTTTCTCTCTCTTTCTCTTTTTTTTCCTTATTTTCATCTCTCTCTCTCTCTCTCTCTCTCTCTCTCTCTCTCTCTCTATATATATATATATATATATATATATATATATATATATATATATATATTGACTACACTAAAAAAAGTGTTTTAATGACACTCAAAATGTATCGTAATAACTTTATACTTTTCAAGTGATGTCTAGAGGGGGTGTCATAGAAAGTTTTTACTTTCAACAACACTATAGAAGTGTCATCAAAAAACTTTATGACGATATTTTTTAAGTCTTCTAATGCTTATTCCATGGTACTTTATTGGTGTCATCTTAACATGCTCCAATGACAGCTGATAAGTGTCGTCAAAATTACGAAATCTACAAGTGTCATCTAAAAGAAATCAATGACAGTTAATAAATGTCATGGATATTTTTTATGGAACTTTTATGTGTCATCTAAACATGCAAATAATAAATGTTATTGATGTCACGACGCTTTACTGGCATCATCTTAACATACTTCAACAAAACATTTTAAATACATTCCAAACATCATCAGAATATTTTAAATATTCTAAATATTAATTATATATATATATTATATTTTAAAATATTATATATATATATATATTTATTTATTTATTTTATATTTTATATTTTATATTTTAGAATATTTTAAATATTAATTATATATATATATATATATATATATATATATATATATATATATAATCAACCAAAACCGATTTCACAACCAATTTCACGAATAATAAAAATTTAATGTGCCAAAAATAATTTATTAAAACATCTCAAACAATATAAAGTGTCAATAAAAAGTTACAAAACTACTATCCAGTTTGTTTAAGAGGAACAATGTTTATTACATATTAGATAAGAGTCCTACTAGTGCTATTTGTTCTTAGCATCCAACTCTTTCCAGTGTCAAACTCGAACATTATCCACACTCATCATTAGCTCTGCACAAAAAAACAAGTTAAAAATTATAAAGAGCACATCAAAGTATAAAATTTCTGTTCTGCTCTTAGGGGTGAGCAACGGTTCTGTTCGGCTCAAACTGAACCAATTATTTGAAAACTGACTCATCCGTAAACCGTAACTTTTAAAATTGAAAACAGAACCGTTTCTATAAAAACTGACCAGAATCGAACCGACTTAAAACAGTTCAGTTTTCGATCGGTTCGATTTCATGGACAAAAACACGTTTCCAGAACTAACCAAACAGTAAGAACTAAACAGAGATCAGAGATGAAGAGCAACACATTCCCACTAGATATTTCCAGAACCAAAATTTTACCAGAATATTTCTAAAACTAAAAATACCAGAACATTTCCAGAACATAAGAAACATTTTGCTTCAACTCTACATCATGTAAAGTCTGTGCTTCCATCAAAATATATATATAAAAAAAATCAATCTAAATAAAAAAATGACAATATAAAAAACAAACGATGTTAAATTTTATTCTACTAATTAGGAACCATGTACATGTCGAGTAAAAGAAAATTAAAATAGAGATTCAACATAACTAAGTATAAGAACTAGCTATAATAGAAAAACTGGCTTCAAAAGGACTTGGACTAAGCAGAGGGTGGGAACAATGGACGATCGACGCAGTGGTTGCATATGCAATGTAGCAGCAGAGGCAAAAGATGTTCTTCTCGTTCTTCTTCCTTCTCTTGTGGGAGCCGCACCACGAAGAAGATGGTCTCCTCCCCCACCAGACCCTCCAGCCACCCCGGTAGCTCAACATCGCACTCGACGCCGAAGATGTTCTTCTCATTCTTCTATTCTAGAATGAATGACTCTAGAGTCTGGAGAATCAGATAAAAGGGAGAGTCCGAAGAATCAGAGAATAGGGGGAGGAAAGAGGCGGTAGTGGAGAGAGTGTTTTGTAGGGATAGATTGTTTTCCTTTTCATATGGACTGACTGAATCGATTTTCGGTTCGGATCGCATTTCAAAGCTCAAATTCGAAATCTGACTCGATAACCGAATTATTTAAAATTTGAAACCAAAATTCGACCCGGTTATTAGAAACCGAATTACAATATTGATCCGGCTCGATTCGATTTCGGTTTAAAAACCAAAAATTGCTCATCCCTACTAGCTCTGCACAAAAAGAACTTAGAAAGGTACAACAGACTTATGATTTTGTGCAAGCATTTGTATTTGAGCCACTATTGCAAACACCTATAATTCAGAACCAACAATAGAATTGTACAACAAAAGAATATAACTTCATAAACATGTAGGTAAGTAATTCGAATAGTGTCAAGTCCAAGAGAGGCATCAACAAGAATATCTTCCAAAGCTCTAACAATAATACACGTTCTGATGAATCTTTTTTCCAAGTTGACCAACAATATATGTTTTTCGGTACATGTCTGACCATAAGCCATCATTGTGCCATTATATCCATTCAGGACAATCTACAGGAGCATATCAACTAAAAGGATTATAAAGTCACCTTTGATTAAAATTGATTCATCAGATTTTCAAAACTAACCTCTACAACAGGTTTTGTAATAGCTTCAAAAACTCTGTCTTTGAGAAGCACTTTCTTTGCGAACCTCATCACATCAATAGGAATCAGAAATCCAATTATTTTTTCATCTTCAATCTCTTCTACTGCAAGTAACCAATTCAAGGATTTGATATCAAATACTATTAATTTTATATTACTATTTAAAACAAAAAAAAATTATGAAAACAATTTATAGGAAACCATAGCATCTAGGATACAGAGTTTTCATGCCACTCGAAAATTTTACTTTCTTGAAAAGCATAGAGGATACACAAAATCAAATCAATCAAGACCTAGAGGAGAATAATAAGTTTAAATTCTCATTAAATAAAATAAAAATTTAACTAGTTACTTCCTCTAGAAAACCACAAAGCATACAAAGTTTTCATACAGGATATGTGCAACCTATTGCATACATTTAGACTCTAAGATGAAGCACACACAATCTAAAAATCCATGCCATGTAGTTGTGTCAGATATGTATCCGACACAACATAGACATAGCAAATAAACTACATAATAGGTGCCAAATCCGTTGTGTCCTAAATGCATCGTATCCATATTTTTATTTGTATCTCTTCATCATAGCTTGATCTCGAAGAAGCAATCAATCAATCAACAAGATTTTGTTGGAGTGAGTGGGGATCGCAACCTATGTGAAAAATACTCCGGAGTTGGATTGAGTATTCCTACATATAATAGGAATACCTCAATAGATTTAAATTAAGTATTCCTACATATAATAGAAATATCTCAATCGATTTGGATTGGATATTCCTACATATAATAGGAATCTGTCAATGAATTTAGATTTGGATTGGATATTCCTATATATAACTGGAATACTAGTTGTGGATTTGAGGCTATATATATTAGGTGTCTCCTAGCCCTAAAATATATCTTAAACATATTGCAAAAGGAGGCAAGAGTGCTTTTACAACATTGGAGAGGAAAAAGAAGGATTGTAGACCGTTTCGCAGAAGGATATCAATTTGGGGTATTTCTCATTGTCTTTTTTTCTTCATGGTTGTAATCTATTTTCTGTTCCAAAGAGTTGTGCTGATCCGTTTGGATCGGTAAAAAGCTTGTAAGGATTCGATATATTTTTTATTCAATTAGTGGAGGCTTTTTAGGGTTAGACTCCAATCGTCTTGTGGTTTTGTTTGCAAGAATTTTCCACGTCAAAAATCTCTGTGTCTACGATTTATGTTTAGCATTTTTGGTTTGTGCGTTTTGCTCAATTCTTTCGCAGGTACTCTCTGCTTTGGGGAACGGTTTTTGCACTTTCGTTCCCAACAAGTGGTATCAGAGCTTTGGGTTCAAAGAGGTGTCAAGGTTGAAAGGCAACCCAGGAAGGAGAGATGGACGCGAAGCCAGTGCGCATAGTAAACCGGAATGGTACCAACTATCATTATTGGCAGAGCAAGATGAAGGATTTGATGTTCATCAAGAAGCTACATCTTCCTGTATTTGCTTTTGAGATGCCCAGTGACAAATCCGAAGAGGAAAGAAAGTTCGAACATATACAGGTGTATGTATATATTAGGCAGTTCGTTGACGAGAACGTGTACAATCATGTTGCCAATATTGGGCATGCGAAGATGCTGTGGGATAAGCTGGAATCTTTGTATTCAAAGAAGACCATGGTAAAAAAATTATTCCAGGTCCGGAAGATGATGGGTCTACAGTACAAAGATGGGACATCTATTACGGATTAATTGAGTGAGTTCCATGGCGTGGTGGACCATCTATCCTTGATGGGAGTCAAGTTCGACGATGAAGTACATGGACTATGGCTGCTATATACATTGCCATACTCGTGGGAAATCATACAAGTGTCTATGATCTCTTCTGCACTGGCAGGCGTTGTCATTCTAGAGTTTTCCAAAAGCCGAGTACTGAATGAAGAGATACGGAGACGTTCTCAGGATATTTCATCTACATCCCACTCAGAGGCGCTAGTTTCAGAGAGTCGCGGAAGGAGCAAAAGTAGGGGTCCAGGTGGTGGCAGAGACAAGAGCAGGGACAAGTCCAAGGGTCGGTACGAGGACTCAGAGTGTTACCATTGTGGCAAGAAGGGCTACATCAAGTGGAACTGTTTCGCTTGGAAGGGAGAGAAAAAGGGCGACAAGGGAAAGCAAAATAAGAACACTACAGCGGACGTCTCGATACATAGAGACGACATAATCATTGTAGGTGATGAGTTAGTTATGAACCTCGCCTGCGATGATAACTCTTGGCTGGTGGACTCAGGTGCTTCAGCGCACATATCTTACAATAGGGCACTATTTGCTACTTACACAACAAGCAACTGTGGAGTGTTGAAGATGGACAATGGAGATGTGTCAAAATTTGTTGTTATTGGAGATGTGCATTTGAGGACGAAGACGGGTGCAGTTATTGTTCTCAAAGATGTCTATCATGTCCCTGATATCCATTTTAACCTAACATCAGTTGTAAGGTTGGATGATGAGGGTTTCTTCAATATCTTCGAAAATGATCAGTATAAGCTTTCCAAAGGTTCGATGGTGATTGCTAGAGGAAGCAAGAAGTCTGGACATTATTATATGGAAGGGAGTGTACATGGGGCACATGAGGTAAACGTGGCTGTTGATGCGTCTACTGAGTTGTTGCACAGTCGACTCAGCCATATCAGCAAGAATGGGATAAGCTACTTGGTAAATAGGAAGGTGATTATGGGGTTAAAGTCTACAAAGTTGGAGAGATTCAGCAGTGTTTGGCGGAAAAGCAAAATAGGGTATCTTTTCAAAGTCACCTAAATTCGAGGAAGCTAGCGTTGCTCGAGTTGATTCACTCGGATGTCTGCGGTCCTACGAAAGTAAAGTCCATTAGTAGTGCTTCTTATTTTGTGACTTTTATTGATGATTATTCCAAAAAGATTTGGGTTTATGCCTTAAAGACCAAGGATCAGGTGCTGCCCACTTTTAAAGAGTTTTAGGCCTATGTTAAAAGGGAGACGGGAAAGAACCTACTTTATGTTAGGTCCGACAATGACGACGAGTACATTGATCTCTTTGATGCTTATTGCATAGCGCAAGGGATACGATACCAGAAAACTCCACCAAAGACACCGCAGCTCAATTGTGTAGCGGAGCGCATGAACATGACGCTGATAGAGAGGGTACGATATTTGCTGTCAGAAGCAAACTTACCGGGAAGTTATTGGGGTGAGGCTCTTTACGCTGCTGCTTATATTATTAATTTATCTTTTAGAGCTCCTTTATATGGTGATGCGCCTGACAAAGTATAGTACGGCAAGGAGCAGTCATACAATCACCTGGGAGTATTTGGTTGTAAGGCCTTCGTGCATGTACCGAAGGATGAGAGATCCAAACTTGAGCCAAAGATGAGGCGATACGTCTTTGTCGGCTACGGTCGGAATGAGTTTGGCTATAGACTCTATGACACAATAGAAAGAAAGATCTAAAGAAGCAGGGATATGGTATTTGTCGAGGACCAGACCATGGCCAACACTCAAGATTCCAAGATGCCTTCTAAGGCTGAGGAATTGCTTGAGTTAGAGTCATTTTGCTTCAAGAAGTTTCCATACGACATCGCAGAGCATCCAGTTATAGGGGAGCTAGTACATGGAGTTGCTCTTAACCTTGATAATCAGCCTAGTGATGGTGTTCAGGAAGACCCTAAGGAGTGGATGGAGGCTATGTAGGAGGAGATGAGTTCCTTATATGCCAATTCTACTTATGAGCTGGTGCAATTGCTAAAAGGCAAGAAGATTTTAAAAAATTGATGGATATTCAGAGTGAAGTAGACAGGTGATACAACTCTCCTTCGATATTAAGCGAGTCTGGTATTTAAAGGCTACGATCAGCGAAAGAGTGTGGATTATGATAAGATATTTTCTTCAGTCATCAAGTAGTCGTCTATTTGGGTGGTGCTAGCATTGGCAGCAAGTTTCGACTTAGAGGTCGAGCAGATGGACGTGAAGACGATATTCTTCTACGATGATCTTGAGGAGGAGTTGTACATGGAGCAACCAGAGGGATTCTGTGAGAAGGGCAAGTCATACTTGGTCTTCCGGTTGAAAAAGAACTTGTATGGTCTGAAGCAGGCTCCGAGGCAGTGGTACAGGAAGCTTGAGTCATTTTTGGGGGAGCATGGTTATGCACGGACGACGTCGGATCACTGTATATTTGTGAGATACTTTGTCGAGGATAATTTTATCATTTTACTTCTCTATGTTGATGATATGCTACTGGTGGGTCGGAATGCCACTAGGATAGCGGAGTTGAAGCGCCAACTGGGTGCGGCCATCTTTATAGAGGATTTAGTCCCAACAAAGACTATTCTTGGGATAGAGATCAGCCGAGAGAGAGAGAGAGAGAGAGAGAGAGAGAGAGAGAGAGAGAGAGAGAGAGTTCAAGCTGCTACACTTGTTCCAAAAGAAGTTTCACGCCCCAATACCGGAATATGGAGAAGGACATGGCCAGCTCTCTCATACAAGGTATAGAACGTCATACGGCGGTTACGGCTGTAACTAGGCAAGGGGGCATACTACAAACAAGTCACTTAGGGTCACACATCACATCTATATATTATCTCAATCATTCAAGTAAAGATGGTAACATTGAACATATAAGACAAGGAAGTAAGACATACCAAATGCCCTACCAAAATATTTTGGAAGCCAGCTGTACAAAATAAGAAAGCTGGTAGAGTAGCAAAAGTACATGACCATGATCAGCTGCAGTCAAATTTAATTATAATCATGTAAGAAAACTGAATGTCCAAATTTACGGCTAACAAGTGTCGGTGGCTAAACTTCCAAAAGAGTAAAATATGCAATAACGAACAGAGAAGAAGAAACCCATTTGTGTCCCTCAGCGACCATCCGTCTGGTGTGCGCCATTGTTCAGGGGAAAGTACGCTTGATCCTCGGGTGCTGGCTCTAAACTTGGCCATAGAAAACCAGTGGGATTAGACTCCAAATAGAAAGTACCACAAAGGAAGCACGAATTGAAACCAGGTTATGAAATATATATATATATATATAGTTTTGTCTCGTAGTTTACGTTAATAGCCTATTGTGACACAATAATCTAACCCTACAACCAAACAAAGACAAGGGTTAGACCATCGCACCATGATAGCCCATGTCCCTAAAACTATTTGACAACAGATACAATACACAGACAGGCTCAGTTACATAATCGTCTAATTACTTGTACGGCTTGCTAGATGGAGTCTGGGTTATCCCAGAGGTATTATGCATATAATAGGAATCCTCATATCGAATCATATTTTAGTAGGGGATAGCCGAGCCATGAATCGCCGCATAGCACATAGTAGTATGCACCGGTCCCTTATAAGCCACCGTGCTAAGATCACATAGAACACATAGTACAATATAATAGTCGGATATTGCCATCCACTAATAAGGATTTAAACAATATCCATGGGGGAATCATTTACTCCCCAGATAATAATTGAGGGTGGCTAGTTAAGCACGATCTCAGGATTCCGTCCCTCCCAATGCTCTACATGTTTTAATTATCTAGTCACATGTTACTCCCCTTGTATGTCATACCGTAGTACTGGCAAGCTAGATGAGAATCCACTTTGTCACTTGGCAGTTCAATTTGGATTCACCCGAGCGTGATACAATAGTCAAACAAATCCTAGCAACGCTTGGTTATTGACTAACTATTAGGTCCATGCTGGAGAAATTTTATTACATCACATGTCGCTTAGTAAGTAGACACCTCGGTGTGAAACATGTAACATAATCACGTAGAAACACTTAGTACGTAGGAACACATAACACGTAGTAAGTGTATCAGCATGGATACCAATAGTCGAGTCAAGTTACCAATCATTGGTAAATCATATGGGTTGTAGCACTTAGTCAGGTCTATCACATGGTCACTTAGCCCTTATACATTACCAATCAATAAAATTACACATGGAATCACAAACTTCAATAAAGCATCCAAACCAAGCAAAATAGTAAAATGTGCACATAGCCCGCATGAGGATCAGGGACGCATAGAGTCAATGCTATGTAGGACAGGTATGGGAAGTCTCGGCCATATTTGGCGATGGCCGCATGAAAAGTCTCAGCCGCATAGGAAATCTCGGCCGCATATGACAGGGCAAAGTCCACTCCTTGGGACAAGTGTTGAGTGATGTACATTTAATATGTGTCAGAGAAGTGACTGAAGTGATAGATGTGATAAGCCATAAAGTGTATCAGGAAGAAAAGACAAACTCATAGAAAAATATGCAAGAGAGAAACAGGGTTATGCGTCCACAAGAGAAGAGGTGCATAGTCGCTACCACATAAGTCTGCTTTTCGCATAGATGTCTCTTGGACTTAGCAAATTCTCCATTCGTTCAGGGAGCAAAACACAAGAAGTTCTGTCACTTATCTCCAGAACACTTTGTGTAATGATCAGTTATGCTTCTAATTAGATGGACGCATGCTTGTTGGCTATGCGACAAAGAGTCCAGCTGTATAAGGTTCATGCCACATGGAAGTCTCGGCCGCATATGGCACTGGCCGCATGAGAACTTAGTCTTCTCCAGGCAGCAAGTTCAGCCATGGCAGAAAAGCTCCAAAACTAAAAAAAAATTCTCCATAAAAACTTTTTTTAACTCCAAATCACGTAAACCAAAAGCCAAAATGCCTAAAATAGAATGCTCTATCAACCACAAAAACTAGTTTTCCAAAATACCATATTTTAGTATATCAAAACCAAGAAAAACTTTTGGAACCCATGAAAACTCTTAACAAAAATGTAGATATACACAAATCTATCCATCAAAACCGAAAACTCAAAGTATTAAAAGTGTTTAGGATCATAATAGACTAATAAAATGCAAGTAAAGAGAAAGAACTAAAATTAAAGAGTTTCTCCACGTCATGCAAGGTGTACTTGCCTAAATGAAAGAAGGAGAAAAATAAGAGAAATACGGGAAGAGGGAGAAATAAGTTAGCTTATATAGCTAGGGTTTGAGGTTTAGACCATAGGTTCAACTCATGACCAAACTAACCCAATAATTAAACCAAAGTCTAATTGAACCAAAGAATGGGTCTAGTCTCCATGACATGCAACCTAATTAACATGAAAGCAATAGATAACATAGGCAAAAAAAGAATACGTTCCAAATATGTATTTCGAAAACAGGAAGTGACATCTCTACCCACCTTTAGAGAAATTATGTCATCAGAATTCAAACCCAAGGCAAGCTAGAGAAATTAGAACAATCATTGTGCTAACTACAAGCTCATCTACACATGCAATCAAATTCAAACATATAATAAAGAAAAGCTATGTCATATATCATGGATAAACGAATCACGAGATTCGAGATATGAAGGCATAAGAACGAATATACCTTCTATGTCGAACATGTACGAATATCAAGACCATATATCGTTCTCATGCTTCTACGTTGACTCTCCCAAAGGGTGATGACCCCAAGCTACCCGAACAAGATGAATAGTCTGATTCTTGAGTAACTTCTTTCTTCGATCCAAAATGGATATGGGTTGTTCCTCTAAGACAAGTCGGTTCCAACGACTAGCTCAAAATAGTCAAGGATATGACTCGGATCTAGGATATACCTACGCAATTGAGACACATAAAATATATCGTATATCTCACGTAACGAAGGCGAAAGGACAAGACGATAATTAAGCAACATCGCCCACCTGCTCGAGGATATCGAACAACCGACATATCATAGACTAAGATTCCTGCGAACCCCGAATCTAATGACCCCATGGGTCAGCCAAATCTGCAAGAACACATGGTCACCGACACAAAAATCTAAAGGCCTACGATATTGATCTTTCCAATGCCTATCTTGCGCAAACCGAAGTCGTTCTCTGATCTGCTTGACAACTTCTACTATATGCATGATCATCTCTGGGCCTAACATCTTTTTCTCATCTATATCATACCATGCCAATGGTGACATGTACTTTCGCCCATATAACGCTTAGAAGGGTGTCATCTGAAGACTTGCTTGATAACTATTGTTGTATGACAACTTAACGAGATGAAGGTAATCTTCCCAAGACCCTCCAAAATCCAAAGTACAAGCTCGCAGCATATCTTCCAAGGTCTGGTTGGTTCTCTCTGATTTATCGTCCGTTTGAGGATGGTAGGCGGTATTGAATATCAACTTGGTGCCCAAACTCTACTGCAAGCTCTTTCAAAAGTTTAAAGTGAAATGAGTGTCTCGATCTGATACAATACTCACTAGAATGTCGTATCTTCTTACTATCTGTCGTATGTACATCTCTGCTAACTGCTCTGTGGATTGCCTTACTCGAAAAGGAAGAAATTGAGCTACTTTTGTGAGACGATCTACTATTACCCAAACTGTATCACGACAAGTCAGGGATCTAGGTAAACCGGTCACAAATCCATCGTGATATGCTCCCACTTCCACTCCGGAATAGGGAGCGGTTGCAATAATCCTGCTGGTCTCTACTGGTCGGCCTTCACTTGTTGACATACCAAACACCGAGAAACGAATCGTGCTATCTCTCTCTTCATCCCATTCTACCATAAATATTGCTTGATTTCTTGATACATCTTGGTACCTCCTAGATGAATTAAATATTGGGAACTATGCACCTTGGTCACTACTTCTTACCAGATATCTCCACTTGGTACATAGAGACGGTTTCCAAAAATAAGAGTTTCATCTTCATGAATCGTCAATTATTTCCTGAGACCAGACTCACATTCTGCCGGAAGCTTCTGAACTTTTGGATCCTCTGCCTGAGATACCTTAATTCTCTCAACTAAGGTAGACTGAATCTGTATACTAGCCAATACTCCAATGTCCGGTGAAAGTACTATCTCCACACCCATCTCTCGAAGATCTTCTAAGATATGCCACTGCGATGTCAACATAATTGTGCTACCTCTCTTGCTAAGAGCATTTGCTACCACACTTGCCTTGCCTAGATGGTACTAAAGTTTCATATCATAGTCCTTTATCAATTCTAGCCACCTCCTCTATCTCATGTTCAGGTCCTTCTGGGTGAATACATACTTTAAGATCTTATGATCCGTAAATATATTCACCCGATTACCATACAATTAGTGCCTCCATAGCTTAAGTGCAAATACTACCGCTGCTAACTCCAAATCGAGAGTCAGATAATTCTTCTCGTGATCTCTGCCATGATGCATAAGCTATCACTCTTTTATGTTGCATCAATACACACCCAAGTCCTTTGCCTGACGCATTATAATACACTATAAACCCTCCAGAACCTACTAGAAGTGTGAGAATCGGAGCTAAAATCAATCTCTGTTGACCAATCAAACTTAGCTTCCTTGTGCGTTAATCGAGTCAGCGGTGATGAAATCCTCGTAAAGTCTGCCACGAACCTTCTGTAGTATCATGTCAATCCTAGAAAACTAAGCACTTCAGCTACTGTCTTAGGAACTGGCCAACCCTCTATGGCTTCGACCTTCTTTGGATCTACTACCACTCCTGGTTCCGAGATGATATGACCCAAGTATGATACATAATCCAACCAAAAATGATACTTGTTGAGCTTTGCGTATAACTGGTATTTTCTCAAAATCTGCAGGACCTTCCTAAGATGCTCTTTGTGCTCCTCTACACTACTGTAATAAACAAGAATATCGTCTATGAAAACCACCATGAACTGATCTAAATATGGCATAAAAATGTGGTTCATCAAATCCATATATATCGTTGGAGCATTAGTCAGTCCGAATGGCATAACTAAGAATTCGTAATGCCCATATCGTGACCTAAAGGTTGTCTTAGGTATGTCTTGCTCCCGAACTCTTACTTGATGATACCCTGATCGAAGATCAATCTTGGAGAAAAATTTGGCCTTGCTTAATTAATCAAAAAAATAATCGATTCTTGGTAATAGGTACTTGTTCTTCACTGCTACTGCATTCAATTATCTATAATCGATACCTAACCGTGATGACCTATCATTCTTTTTTAGAAGAACCTCTAGCTCTCCCCAAGGTGATCTACTGGTTCGGATAAACTTCTTTGACTTTATCTCTTCTACGTGTTGGTACAGCTTGTCTAATTCTGATGGTGTCATTTAGTGAACTTTATAAGATATTGGCCCTGCTCTAGGGATTAACTTTATGCAAACTCTACGTCCCTTACTAGTGGTAACCCTAGAAGTTCTTCTGGGAATATATCTAGGAACTCCTTAAATATTTCAAAAAGTTGTTCTTTTGTTATTACTGTCGCTGCGATCCTCTTCATGCTAGTCTTCCACTGATCTGTCAAAGGCAAAACCTTCCGTGCCCGGAATACTAAATAATACCCTACCCATATGGCAATCTATCATAGCATAACTATCTCTCAGCAAGTCCATGCCTAAGATAACATCAAAGTTGTCTCTCAGCAAGTCCATGCCTAAGATAACATCAAAGTTACCCATAGAAAACTCGATCAATCGTGTTGGTAGTGAATGCCCGCACACTATGACCGGACACACTATACACACTTTACTAACTCCTATGATCCCATTACCAGTGAGTATATTCAACCTCTCTGAAAATGTCTCAAACTCTAATCTAATACGTGTTGTGAATCGTGCAGACAGAAATGAATGACATGCACCTGAATTAAACAATGATACTATAGGGTAAGATGCGGTAGAGATATTACCTGCCACCACGTCGCCAGATGCCAAAGCCTCCTCTAGAGATAAAGTGAAAGCTTGCCCTTGGCCCTGCTGCGCTCCTCGTTGTTGCCTCCCTTGGACATGCTTTTGTGGTCTCTATTGGACCTGCTGCTGATTCTGCTACTGTTGGTACATCTGATCTTGTGTCGGTAAGGGACGCTGAGCTAATGGACTCATTGCTATCGCTGGCCCTCTCTACTGGACTGCCCCTGGCGTTGGCAGCACTGTTAACTGTGGGACTGGCCCTCCTGGCCTCTGCATCATCGGAAAATTAGTATTCTAGTGATCTGGACTGCCATATCTCATACACAACCTATTGGCTATCCTACAAACATCTCTAGTGTGGCCTCTCTTGCCATAGTAAGTATAACCCACCGGTGCTCTTGGTGTTGTTGTTGTCTCGGCTGCTGCCGAGCTGGTACAATCACTGTTAAAACTGTCGCCTTTTGCAGTACTGAATCATGGATATGAACGCCAGGTGATGGTGCTGACATCCGAGGTACTCCTCCATCTCCTTATCCACTCTGAGCCTTCTGTTCTCCCGTCCTTGTTGACAACATCTGCTTAGTAAGCTCGTACATCCGAGCTGTTATCAGTACTTCTTCATAAGTCTGGTAGTCGTGCCCCTCTACCAGTTGTAGAATCTCCAGATAAAGTCATTGCTCGAACCTCATTTCTCTATCTGACTCCGTAGCCACCATAGTCGGAGTGAATCTACTCAGCCTGCAAAACTCGGCTGCATATCCATTCACAGTCCTATCGGCCTGCTTAAGACCGATAAATCTCTGTTGGAGCTCATACTGCGCTACGACTCCAAAATATTTAGCCCTGAATCGAGCCCTGAAACTGTCCTAAAAGATAAGATGCCTCAAGCCAGCCTCCACTGACGTCCACCAGTCACGGGCAAGGTCTTGAAGCTGTAGTCAAACCTGGTCAACTTGTTCATCGGCTGGAACCTTTGTTGCTGCCAGGATAATCTCAATATCTTACAACCATGCATATGCTATGATGACATCCTCTGTGCCATTGAAGTACCGCCATCTGGTCGGCAAAATCTAATCGATGCCCCCGAATCAGTCCTCCCGCCTCATTCCAGCATCGTTTGTAAACCCTAACTCAACAAGATATTCTGTTCTTGTTGTTGATGTTGTTGTACCGCCATCAGGTGTTACTGTATAGCCATTATTCCCCGGAGGATTTCTAATAATGCTGGGGTGTCAAGTACTGCTGGTACTACTGGGGTACATGGATCTCTGGGGTTGGTTCATCAATATGTCAAACTTCTGGTTCCACTGTGCCATCTTGTTTGGATACTGGCTCTTTCCTGATCTAACTCTGAGAAGGTTCTACCTCCCGTTGTTTCCCAGGGGAACCCAGTCCTGCCATGCCTTCTACTCCAGCAACTGAAGAAGCTCTAGAGAAAATGACAAGAAATATCAAGAACATGACGGAAAGGATCAAGGAGGCAAGCAGTTTTAACAATTCAAGCATTGGTACCGAGGAAGACGAAACAAGATATCAAAGGGGACATATTTGATTGAGACTCCTATGACCATAACACCCTACAAATCTAAATATACAAACTTGCACGGGCCACCACTAAAACCTTGTCACGTCCCAGTACCAAAATACGGAGACGGACATGGCCAGTATCCCCGTACAAGGTATAGAACGTCGTACTACGGTCACGGCTGTTACTAGACAAGGGTTGCATACTATAAGCATGTCACTTAGGGTCACACAGCACATCTATTATCTCAATCATTCAAGTAAGGACGGTAATATAGAACATATATGACAAGGAAGTAAGGTGTCACAAACGCCCTGCCAAAATATTCTGGAACCCAGCTGTACAAAATGAGAAAGCTAGTAGAGTAGAAAAAGTACATGACCATGATCAGCTGTAGTCTGATTTAATTACAGTCATGTAAAAAAATTGAATGTCCAGATTAACGGCTAATAAGTGTAGGTGGCTAAATGTCCAAAAGAGTAAAATATAAAATAACGAGTAGGGAAGAAGAAACCCACTCGTGTCCCTCAGCGGCCATCCGTCTTGTCTGCGCCATCGTTTAGGGGAAGTACGCTTGATCCTCGGGTGCTGGCCCTAAACCTGGCCATGCAAAACCAGTGGGGTTAGACTCCAAATATAAAGTACCATAAAGGAAGCACAAATTAAAGAAATAAAACCAGGTTATGATATATATATATATATATAGTTATGTCTAGTTGTTTTGGTTCATAGCGTATCGTGACACAATAATCTAACACTACATCTAAACAAGGACAAGGGTTAGACTATCGCACCATGATAGCCCATGTCCCTAAAACTATTTGACAACAGATACAATACACAGACAAGCTTAGTTACATAATCAGCCAATCACTTGTACGGCTTGGTAGGTAGAGTCTGGGTTATCCCAGAGGTATTATGCATATAATCGGAATCCTCAGATTGAACCATGTTCTAGCAGGGGCTAGCCGAGCTATGAATTATCGCATAGCACATAGTAGTATGTACCAGTCCCTCGTAAGGCCATCGTGCTAAGATCGCATAGAATACATAGTATAATATAATAGTCGGATATTGCCATCCACTAATAAGGATTTAAACAATATCTATGGAGGCCAGCCTTTACTCCCCATATAATAATTGAGAGTGGCTAGTTAAGCACGATCTCGAGATTTTGTACCTCCCAATGCTCTACATATTTTAGTTGCCTAGTTAACCCTACGGTTAGCTGGAATCATATGGCATGGTCACATGTTACTCCCCTTGTATGTCGTACCATAGTACGGATACGGGCATGCTAGATGCGAATCCACTTTGTCACTTGGCAGTTCAATTTGGATTCATCCGAGCGTGATACAACAGTCAAACAAATCCTATCCACGCTTGGTTATTGACCAACTATCATGTCCAAGCTGGAGGAATTTTATTACATCATATGTCGCTTAGCACGTAGACACATCTCGGTGTGAAATATGTAACATAATCATGTAGAAACACTTAGTACATAGGAACACATAGCACGTAGTAAGTGTATTAGCACGGATACCAATAGTCGAGTCAAGTTACCAATCATTGGTAAATAATACGTATAGAAGCATGAAAAAATTATGCAGGCCGCATAAAGGTCATGCCCCCTCAACCAAGCCTTTGAGAAGCCATATGCGGCCTGAACAACCAAGCCACAGAGAAGACACATTCTGCCTAAACAATCAAACCGCAGAGAAGCCACATGCAGCCTGAACAGTAAAGCCGCAGAAGAGCCACATGCGACATGATTAACCAAATCGCAGAAGAGCCGCATAGTATACTATATGAGACATGACGACCACAGAACATGGAGGCCGCATTAGGACCCATGACACATATTTCGATGTCTGTCAAAAGCTCTGACACATCACTCATCACTCTGAGATGCTTCAAGACTCGTGAAGACGATTTCTCAGGAAAATATAATAAGTCGCATCAGTGCATTAATTGCTTCGACAAACGTGTTATGCCACGTAGTCCCTCGTATGTGTCTATGCCCTATGCGGCCTCGCCAACTTACGGCCAGAGTGTCCTTCCGACCAAGGCAAAACGAGGGCACGTATACGGCTACAAGACCAATGCGACCTCACCACCATGCGGCCAGAGTGTCCATTCGACCAAGTCCCAAAAGAGAGCATATATAAGGCTACAAGACCCATGTGGCCTCGCCATCATGCGGCCAGAGTGTCCATTCGACCAAGGCTCAAACTAGACCACGTATGCAGCTACAAGACCCATGCGGCCCCGCCATCTTGCAGCCAAGTTGCTCTGCGGCTTCCAGCTCATAAGTTCTTTCTGTTATAACTACAAAGATCTTCGCACATTTGGTGCTGACTATGTGTCCATTTGACTAAGTACCGCACATAATAGGTTGATAACAACCCTGAGATCTCTTTAACTTCATATCTCAACCAAGACCATGTGGCAATCTGCCCATGGCATGTGGCGATAGTTGCAACCGTATTCTGTTAAAGGAGCCTTATGCGGCCACCAAGCAGAGGCATATGCGGCACCCATAGCCCATCAGTACGATGGCTATAAATAGGAGCAACTTGAAAGTTCTAAGGACGAGCTTCTTATTTTTGCATCACAGAGAAAGCATACCACCCCGGCCAATACAGAGGGAGAGCATACCGAGACGAGCAAAGAGAGAACGTAAGCTTTCTCACCCTGCATTTGATCATCTACAGAGTAAAGGAGACGTCATAGCACTAATTGTCCATCGCCACACCCCAGAATCAAAAAAATATTGTACTTAGATTGTCTGTCAATGACCTTTTGGTACTTCCTTTCATTTTTTAGTTAAATCAAGCTCTTCTAGAACCTTCAAATTTAATAGCGAAGAAGATGGCGACTCTACTGGGGACATCTTTCTCCTCTGATGAGAAAGTTGTGGCACAATCCGACAGAGCCAAGCTCGGGTCCACACAAAAGATGCTGATGGTCCGCTTTGACCAGTAGACCTTCGAGGACATGCTCTCCGGGGACAGCGTGAGTCCTTCTTCGAGGCAAGCAAAGCCCAAGTAGCTAAATCCACCGTGCCTCATCCAACTGCGGAGCAGGTGCTCTCCGTCTCTCTCTCTCTCTCTCTCTCTCTCTCTGCCGTAGGGACCGCACATCATGCGTCCGCTGCTTATGCGGCATCCTCTTCCAACCAGAAGGGTGCTCGCCACTCGAAGACCCACATGACGTGGGTAGCAATGGCTACCGTGCCTCACCCAACTACGTAACTTGTGCTCTTCG
Source organism: Iris macrosiphon (assembly GCA_036927795.1). Classification (NCBI taxonomy): domain Eukaryota; kingdom Viridiplantae; phylum Streptophyta; class Magnoliopsida; order Asparagales; family Iridaceae; genus Iris; species Iris macrosiphon. Next base: position 133,473,879 of record JAYESA010000015.1, on the reverse strand, counting down.
CCTCTCTCCCTATTGCTAAAGGCGCTCGCCAGACTTCCCCCCAGGTTGTCCATGCGGCATCCTCGCCTTATGCAGAAAATGCTCAGCACCCAAACTACGGCAGAGAAAAATACTACGATGCCAGACGTTCGGGCGCTGGTGCAAGCTCTATGTAGTTGACGACCGCAGGCAGATGGCCCCATGCGACCCTGGCAGTAGTCGAACCTCTATTTTAGATAGAATCTCACACAGCGCTGACCCTATGCACCATGATAAGAATGGTGAAATCCCAAACTTGGACTCTTCGTACTATGCGCCTATGGGTGCCAAGTCGAAGAAGTCTGGGGCAGTGCGAGCTCGTCATGCTCAAGCAACTGTCCATTCGACTGACCGTTGGAGGGCACTGCTAACTGTTATGCAGGCCCCTGATGAAAAACTTTATAAGATCGACCCATGCGTCCAGTCCTCAGCGACAAATGGATAGGGTCCATCTCAAAAGTCTTCCACTGATGATCTGGGAAAATTTTTTGTACGAACCCTAGATTAAGAGCAAAAAAATACTCACACACCCGTGCGCTCGATCTACCCATGCTCACAAAAATGGTACAAAGGTAAGGCAGCTACAGCATATGAGGTATCCTCCCCAGGACATCACTGTGCCAAAATTATCATCAACTGCTGCTACAATAAAGTGGCAGTACCTACAAGCAGGCAGTCAGCATTCCAACGACTGCACCTGAAGGCACCTACCCGGTAATAATCCAAAGATCAGGTGCAAATACAAGAGGATGAGGAGCTGCCCTTAACCTCATGTTACTCATCTCGAAAGGCCTCTTCCACCATGGGAGGAAGAAAGTCCAGCACCTCCAGTCCGTCACTCTCAACCAGCGCATTGAGAAGGCAACTACCAGGAGGACCAGCAGCGGGACCTATGACAGGTGTTTTCCATGGTACTTGCTCGAAAAAAAAGCTATCAGCCGCTGGGGGTAATTCTTTCTCATAACCCCTTAGGGTTACATAAGCTGGGGGTAGTAATCCCTCGAACCTATGCAACAACCCAGCATTCCGTAAAGACATTGAATCTCAAGGGATAGATGCCGCGTTCTTTGGGGATAATCACCTTCATCAAGAAGACACAGCTTCCAAAGCTTGGGGTAGAATTCCCTCCAATTCTGAGGAAGATGTAGCACTTTCATCTTTCCCTTTGGACAATAATTATGAGGAAGCTGACAGCAACGTGCCTAGGGTTAATACAGCATCTATGGCTGGGGGTACAAATCCTCCGGAATCAGAAGATGGTTCGATAATGCCTACCTCCCCTGAGGACTGTAACTCCCAAGGAATAGACAATAACATGCTTGGGGGTAGTCACCCTCGAATAGTTAGAGCATCATCTAAAGCTGGGAGTAGAATCTTCTTTGAGTCTGAAGACGATGCAATGATGCATATCTTCCCTGAGGACAGTGAGACTCAGGAACCGAAGGCGGAAGGACTCAGCGATTGCCAACGTCTCAATTCTTTGGAGGCAATGATGCACACCATGAATATCATAATATAGAATTTGGCCCAGGCAATACTGGAGATCAAGGTGAACATGATCCTGCACCCTCAGGGCCTGCAGTAACTCCGCTAGCCGGGAGTAGCAATCTCTCGGTGATCTACACCAACCCGTCATGCCATGACAGTGATTCCCAAGAACAAGACAATGAAATATCTCGGGGTAGTATCCCTCGACAAGTCAGAGCAGCATCCAAGGCTAGGGGTAGCGTTCCCTCCGAGTCTGAAGACGATACAAAATCACCAGTATTCCCTGATTACCGTGTGACTAAGGAATCAGAAGCCCCAAAGCCGAAGGGGACTTTCCCTTTCGATGAAGATGACATCATTAAAATCTTTAACATACTGATGAAGGAAAAAAAACTCCGGCTACCCAATATCAGATGTCCTGAAGAGGCTGACAAGGTCGATGACCCAAAATATTTTCTCTTTTATCGGTACATCCATCATCCAATCAGAGACTGTCTGTGTTGAAGAGATGTATCCAGCAACTGATCAATGCCAATGAACTCATCCTCGACTTCGAGGATAAGACGGTCATTGTGAACATACTGTCCCTCCAATTCGATGACTTTCCAGTGATAGAAGCCCAAGAAACCAGGGAGGTAGTCAACCTCCCGCCGGCTTGCAACCAAGTAGCAGACTTGGTATCACTCACAACCCTAAGAGTTGATGTCATTGCTCAAAAACTGGCACCACGAGTAGCACCTTCAAAGGGAAAGCAATACAGATCAGGCCGCGTGGTCCTTTTATCAGAAAACACAAATTATAGACTTTAGATGCTTAGCTCATCTCAACAAGTCTCCCTATGCGCAAAAGTAAAGTCTCACATAACTCATCAGTAATGACACATGATAGGCAGCATTCCATCGTAAGTATCCAAGCAAGTCTTCAGCGCAAGGACGTATCACACTTCATGCCCACACGATAGTACTTTTCTGCGTAACAAATCCTTATGTGCAATAGATAGTGTTCCCCTGCGTGGCATACAAAAACATTCGGCAAGCGGTGGTCCTCGATGTGGTAGACAATCGTGCACACGCGATAGTGATCCTATATGCACAACTCGACCAACTCTCTAGTGTATATATGGCAGTGTTTTGTGCACAAAGCTTCTTATTCTGCACAAGCTAAGTCATCAACAGTATTCAATACAATAAATGATGAGCTGCCACAGTTCCATCATTACAGCCAAGAATTTTTTTGTCTCATGCAGAAGATGGGCTATGACCTCCAAAAAGCTAAAGGTCTGAACTTTGGTAAAGGACAACGTATTCCTTTACAATCCGACAATTATTGCAATAACACTCGCAGAGGGCTAGGATATGAAGATACTAGTATGCATCCTCAGTCTAACAAGATGACAACCTTTAGGGATGGAGTTCCAAAATCATAAACTTTCAGCCATAGTTGACAAGACGGGCATCGGGGATAATATTTTTTTGATCCAACCTTCTATCAAAGACATGACAGGACTGAACCCCCAAATTAGGATCTACAAGCTCAACAACTCGCTGAACGCTAAGCTTGTCAAGCAGCAGCAATGGCGGTTCCAGTCGGACATTATGAATGCCATTGAAGCCAAAGTCAACAAATTGATAGCTAGTGGCATCGTCCGCAAAGAACAACATCTAGACTGGGTAGTCAATATCGTGCCCGTCGTAAAAAAGAATGAGAAGATTCGGATCTGCATTGACTTTTGTGTTCTAAATGCAGCCTGCCCCAAAGACAAATTTCTTATTTTGATCACAGACATAATGATCGACAATACTTGTGGCTTCGAGCACATGTCCTTCATGGACGGATTCTCTGGCTACAATCATAACAAGATGTCCCCTGACGATCAAAGCATACATCATTTCAAACGTTGATAGGTGTGTATTGCTACACAGTCATGCCCTTCAGTTTAAAGAACGCAGGTGATATATACTAGCGAGCTATGAGCACCATCTTCCGTGAGCATCTACGCATGATGGTCGAGTGTTACGTCGATGACATCACCATCAAAAGTTACTCCAAAGGTGATCACCTTAGGGACTTGAAGACTGTGTTCGACCTTATGCGTACACCAACTCAAGATAAACCCTACCAAATCCTTCCTGGGAGTCTCCAGCGGCAAACTCCTGGGCTTTATCATCACTTCTCAGGGTATTCACATAGACCCCGACAAAACTAAAGCAATCCTCGAGATGAACTCGCCGAGGAACCTCCGGGAGCTCTGCGGCCTTCAAGGGAGGCTGGCATATATCAGGAGGTTTATATCAAACCTCTCTGGGCATTGTCGGTTATTCACCCATCTCATGAAGAAAGGTGTCTCATTTGTTTGGAATGAAGAATGCCAACGCGCGTTCGACGACATCAAGGGATACCTATCAAACCCTCCAGTGCTGGTAGCCCCGGTCTTAGGGAAGCCTTTTCTGCTTTATGTACGCATAATGGATCACTCCCTCGGTGCTCTATTAGCCCAGAATAGTGATGCAGGCCACGAGAAGTCCATCTATTATGTCAGTCGAATGATGGTTGGCGCGGAGCAAAGGTACATCCATGTTGAGAAGGAATGCCTTGCTCTAGTATTTTTTGTCCAAAAGACTCGACATTACGGGAGTAGACAAACCATCCATGTGATCTCGTGAGTCAATCCTCTCAGAGTTCTTATGACCAAGCCGGTTGCGCTTATGTAAAACCCCTAACCCTGAAAACGTATTAATTATGAGCTAAATAGAGAGAGTTGATTTATTAGATTTATTTTGAGAAGTTTCAGCATTTAGAGAACTTATGGAGCCATTATAAATTTTTTCTGATTTATTCCATGTAGGAGACTCTTTGGACAGTTGCTAGCTCAACCGTATGCACCAATATAATTATTAGAAATTCTTGTGAATAGATATGTGTATATATATATACAATTTCTATTGGTTATTGGATATCAAAACTGCAACTCCTAATCCACTACCCGCTTGCAAACCCGCGTAAAGTAAGGAATCAACAGCAATAGCAGCAACAGCAGTAGCAAACCAACTTCTCTTTTCTTTCCTTCTCTGCGCGTAAAGTTTAAACCCACGCGTAAAAACAACCCCCTCTTATGACTCATCCCCATGACTCATACCCCACCGCCTCTCTATCTATTATTCCTAAACTAACCTCAACCAAAACCTAAACCAATGGCAGACCAACCAAAACATAAACCAATAAAAGGATAAAAGCAGCAGCAGCAGTAATTCTTAATCCCTAAGTTTCTCCACCGCCTCCTTATCCCTATATATATTACAACACTTTCCAAACTCTGATCCCACTTCTTTCACCAAAACTTACACACATTATCAGGACGTACACTATACGAAGTCTTGCTCAGGCAAGTATACCTTGCCAAACTCTACTGTTTAAATTATAAATTATTGCATATATTCCTGTTGCAAAACACATATAACTGTGTGCGCCTGAGATTGACTCAGGTGAAATCGACAAATATGTCGGTACATAGTGTATCTGACTTAGACATTAGCAGACCCACCTACAAATGCGAGGGTATTTTGATATCCACCTAGACCCTAACACTTGTACATGCATCATGATTGTAACTCATGTTGGGATGCGGGTTCGCGTACTCGATTAGCTACCGGTGCGTGAAACACACATCACGGTTTACCACGTAGTCAGGATTATCTAGAAAGTTGTGACTTGGCATATAGCTACATGGTATGCACGTTGTGGATTCGACTTGTATATTCGCATTGGGCGGGAAAGACAACTAGTAGGCTTATAGGATACCTACCTCCTTTATTGCAGATACCGCACTCTTCGGAGTGATACGGACGTATATATACTTTGTAGATACCACATCCCTTAGAGTGTTGGATGTTATATATATACAGATACCTCATTCTTCGGAATGATGGACGTTGCAGATACCACACTCTAGAGGACGTTGGACGTTATGCTTACGCCTATCCATACGTACCAAGGTTGTCTTCACAATTGCATACACTTAGATGGTTAGTTCACCCTTTATTTATTCAGTATGTATATATGTCATGCTTTTATGTATCTTGTTATGTCCCACTGAGGACCTGGTTCTCTTCCAAATTTAGATGAGGCATACTATCCCACGATGTACGGACCTGGGCAGGAGACGAGGTACGCATCTGAGGAGGAGCTAGAGGTGCTTCCATCAGAGTTTCTCTGATCTTGAGTAGACTTACCATCTAGAGCTGGAGCCTCTTTATCTAGATAGCCGATGCTCTAGTCATGTTATATTCAGCACTCTTATTTTAGTTTTTGTAGTGGGTTTGTTCCCACCAGACATAAATGGGTTTGTACTATGATATTTTAGACTTAACACTTATATTCCAGTACTTATTTCAGTGTTCCTTGGTATATTTGCGGATGAGATTAGATGTTACCTGTTATATGCTAGTACTAGACTTGTTAGTATTTTTAGGACAGCGTAGCACGTCTCTTTGGGTCCAATAAATTGGGTTCTCCTTCGGAGACGTGTCAGCTGGTCAATGCCACGTGGCCTGGTTCTACATTATTTTGGAACTGGGGCGTGACAGCTTAGTTCCCGCCTAGCTACCTGGGCGATACTACAGTCTCCATACGACATGGTATTTCTCCTACAGAAAGTCGTCAAGGGTCAAGCACTGGCTGAATTCCTAGCAGCACATCCGGCGCCAAAAACCTCAAAACTCTACGACGAGATTCCAAATGAAGTGGCGGACTCAAATGTAGCTTCATGCTAGGCTGTTTGGAGAATGTTTTTTGACGGTGCTTCAAGAACAGGGCCCAAGGGCGATATCATTATGGGGCTCATGATAGTGTTAATCTTTCCACACGGTCTGGTCATCAACTGTGTCTACTCTCTTACAAACCCGTGCTCCAACAATATAGAAAAGTACAACGCATTGGTCATTGGGATCCAACTCACCAAAAAAGTAGGAAAGGAGTATCTGGAGGCCTACGGCAACTCCAAATTAATAGTCAGTCGGGTCCGGGGTGAGTACAAAGTCCGGCACGAAGACCTGATTCCTTACTACCAAGCCGCGCTTGGTATCATCTCAAACTTCGAGGGATTCTTTATTGAGCACGTCCCTTGGCTGGAGAACGTCGAGACTGACGCTCTGGACGGCCTCGCTGCCTCCTTGGCAGTTCCAGACAAAACCCACCACCTAATCACAGTGATCGATCGAGATCTGGTCTACCGAAAGAATAACCTCTGCCTATGTCTGAGTTACGAGGCAGAAGTACACACTGATATCCAGGACTAAAGTCTTCCATTCATTAACTACGCGGTCTATGAAATTCTTCCCGAGAACCTAAAAGAAGCCACATCAATTAGAAGACGTTCCCTCCGGTTCTATTACGATAAAGCTACCAAAATGTTATATTGTCGGTCATACGACGGCCTTCTGTTACGATGCCTATTGAATACAGAAGTAAAGCAGGCCCTCCACGAAGCTCACGATGGCGTATGCGGCGTACACCAACCCGGCCCAAAGCTACAGGACCATCTTCGGAGAATGGGTTATTACTAACAAACGATGGTAGCAGAGGCCAATGAGTATGCGAGGAAATGCCAGATGTGCCAAATCCACGTAGACTTTATCTACCATCCCTCAGAATTTTTGCACCCAATGGTCATATCTTGGCCGTTTGAAGCATGGGGGATAGACATTATCGGACCGATCAGTCCACCTTCGAAAGGGCATCGGTTCATCTTGGCTATACCAGTTTACTTCTCCAAATGGGAGGAAGCTGTTCCACTTCATGAAGTAAAAACATCAAACTTGATTAGCTTTGTCAAGCATCATGTCATATACCGCTTTAGCTTGCCATAAGGGATCGTTCATTACAATGGTCCACAGTTCGCAAGTCACTCGTTCTACCAATTTTGTGACAAAAACCGGATTCAGAATGTAGCATCAACTGCCTATAACCCGGCAGTAAATGGTCTGGCAGAAGCCTTCAACAAGACCATCATAAAGCTACTCAAAAAGTTCGTATCTTCCAACAAGCGCAACTGGAACAAGAAGATAGGTGAATGTCTCTGGGCCTATCGCACAACGGTTGTGGTGGATCGGTTAATCCAAATAGCTCCGGACAACTACTGGCAACACGTCTTTCTCTCTGGTGTACGGGAGCGAAGCGGTCCTCCCACTCGAGATCCAAATCCCTTCACTCCGAGTAACCCTCTCCAACCAATTAACCGTCGACGACAATCACCTCCGACGGCTACAAGTGTCAGAAGCACTCGACGAGAAACGTCTCTTAGCTCAGCAGCGCATTGAGCTATACCAAGCGCATCTTTCAGGAGCCTTCAATAGACGGGTCAAGGAGAGAACCTTCTAAGTGGGAGACCTTATCCTGACCGTAAAAAGACCGATGGTCATGACCCACAAGACGGCCGACAAATTCTAGCCTAAATGGGAGGGCCCGTTCATCGTTGAGTCGATATTCTCCAACGGCGCCTACCAGCTAGTGAAACCCAATGGCGACTTGCTTATGATGCCTATTAATGGCAAGTTCCTAAATAAGTACTATGTCTAAACTAGACTTGTACTCCTCTTATTCCCAGCTGAATAACCCAGATGTATATCTCTACACTCTTAGTTCTTCATCCCCAGCAAGTGCCTATGTGCAACTTTTTCTCCTTCTTTACAAATTCTCGTAAAAGCCATCTTCTGTATCCAGGAGTCCTGGATACGCGACGGATAATGGATCCTCAAAGTCTCCACAGTGGAGCATTCCTCAGGTCCACTTGTACACTCCCGCAGTGACCACTCAAAAATCAATCTCATTAGACGCTTGCCATGTTCATATTACCTCTGAGCTATCGTCCTACTAATCTCCCCAGCGGAGAAATCCTCAGGTCTATCTTTATTTTCAGATGGACTACACTCTGTAAATCACTCCTCAGCGAGTTTCTCGGATATTGGTTCATGTCCATATTACCTCTGAACTATCGTCCTAATATTTCTCCCCGGCTTAGTTTGCCATGTCCATATTACCTCTTAGCAAACCTCCCGAGTCTTGGCTATCAATCATCATGTCCATATTACCTCTAATATCGGTTCTCATCCCCACTTATCACCCATACTCACCAGGTACACCAGCGGTGTTAAGTCCACAAAAACTGCCACATCCATATTACCTCTAGTAGGGCTTGTTCCAAATCTATTACTTGCACTAACATGTGCAAAAATTAATGGGTACACAAAAACTGCCACGTCCATAATACCTCTGACAGGGCTTGTTCCAAGTATATTACTTGCACTAACGTGTGCAAAAAGTAATGGTTCCACAAAAACTGTCACGTCCATATTACCTTTGGCATGGCTTGTTCCAAATCTATTACTTGCACTAACGTGCGCAAAAAGTAATAGGTTCACAAAAATATCCACGTCCATATTACCTCTAGCTTTTTTTTTTCTTCCACCAAAAATATCAGGATCATATCTAACCTCCCGGTATGATTATCGATCGGCTCACGTCTACGTCACCTCTGAGCTATCGTCCCCATATCTTCTACAGTAGAGTTTGCCATATCCATGCTACCTCTGAGCAAACCTACCAATTTTCGATATCGATTATCGCCTATCCATGCCAGAGAGAAGACTAGCTTCATCCCCGTCCAATCCAAAACTGGATAGCTAGATCGAGCTGACCTATCCTAGAAGAAGCTAGTCGGTTGTGTACGACTTTGCCCGGTGGAAGTCTGACGTCTCTCAGAAATATCTTTTCATTTTCCCACTCGTTACAAGGGTCCCGAGATAGACAGTGGCGCCAAAAGCAATGTCCATGTTACCTCGAATATCGGTTGTCATCTCAACTTATCACATATACTTAAATTTAAGTGCGCCAATGGTGTTAAGTCCACCAAACTTGCCACGTCCATATTACCTCTGGAAATGCCTAGTTTTGAACTTATTACTTCCACTCTCATGCACAATAAATAATAGGTCCATAAAATATCCCCTAGTAGGATATCCTTAAAAGGCTACGGTATTGTACTACGTCCATATTACCTCTAGTACAGTATCCTAAATCCACAACATGCAGACACAAAGAAGCAAATTTGGAAAAGTTAGAGACTTTATTGACTGATATTCAAGATCATGAGTACATATAAGGAAAAACCATTACATTCAAGGGTTTTTATTAGTATTCAAGGTCATTAGTACAGGATTTCTATGAAGTCTCGCTGATACTAAACTTTTTCATTAGAAGAATACTGCAGTGATTTTGTGGCAACCAGCGCAGACAAAGCCAGCAGCAGAGCTCAATACTTTCTAGATCCTCCATCCACAGTGCAAACCTCAGTATATGGAAAATAATCCATAACGACTGATAGCAAGGGAGGAGCAGGAGCAGAAGCAGGCGCTCTATAATCATGCAGGAAGACCGACGACAGAAATGGAAATTAATCCAAATCCTGTCATCGATCCCGCAGCCTCCCGGCTGATAAACATTCGCATAAAAGGGAGAAACGCAGCTGGCATGCTGTATTAACAAGGACAGCTCAGCGCACGATACAGGATGTTCATCCTCATCTCCTGGATTAGTTTTTGCCAAACTGTCCTCATCTCTTGGATCAGTTCTTGGCGAACCGCCACATAAAATTTGTCTTTACCCCGAATAACAGGTGTTATGATATTCTTTCATGCTCTATTATAAGCCACGAGAGGGGGAACAAAGGCTGCACTAGGAAAATATATGACATCAGCATACAAAGACAAGGTTGACGTCTATGCGGCAGAGCCTAGTCGGCGCATGAGGTATCTTCCATGTGGTAGAACCATGATGGTCGCATCTCGGGTCAAGCTTCCCTCTATACAGCAGGACCATGGTAGTTGCATGTTCGGATCGAACCTTCATCCATCCGACAGAGTCATGGTTGTCGCACGCCCAGGTCGAGCCTTTATCCATGCAACAGGATCTTAGTTGTTGTATGATGGTTGCCCATCCATGCGACGGACTAATGAAGAAAGCCTGCGCATGTTCGTGATAATCTCTCATCCATGCGGCAAGGTTGTGTAAAAAGTTTGTGCGTGTTCTAGACGATTTTTCATCCACGCAGCAAGACTGTGCATGGGTGTCTTTATGTCCATGGAAGCATGACACAAAGAACGCGGTGCTCCCCTACCTCCGAGTAAAGCACCAAAATCAAGGGGCCAAGGACCAAGACTGCCCCTGACAAACTCCTCGGCGAGAAGGGTCGCAGCCTGCGGCATCCTTCTTAGGAAAAGGAGAAAGAAATCAAAGATATAAAAGTTCTCTCTCTCCCCCATGACTTCCTATTTATAGGCTCCAAAACCATATGAAGGGATCGAGTCAATGAACCAAACGGTTAAAGAGATGAACCTGACACCTCGATCCACGTAATCCTCTTTAATCTCCTCAAAAATTGATGCCTCAAACCCCGTGTCAGGAGATGACACAAAATCTTAAGAGATCTGGTCAAAGATAAAGCAAATATCCTTATTTAATGATCGGACAGCCTGTTAGAGACAACTATGCGTCAATAAGGCTATGTGTCATGACCTGCATATGGGGCCAAAAGCACTTTCCATGCTTCTTTCAAAGTATTCTAAACTTATCATTTTGGAAACTTTGGAGGGGTTCTAGTAGAAGCATGAAAAAATTATGTAGGTCGCATAAAGGTCATGCCCCCTCAACCAAGCCGTAGAGAAGCCACATGCGGCCTGATCAACCAAGCTACAGAGAAGACACATGTGGTCTGAATAATCAAGCTGCAGAGAAGCCACATACGGCCTGAATAGTCAAGCCACAGAAGAGCCACATGCGGCCTGATCAACCAAATTGCAGAAAAGTCGCATAGTATACTATATACGGCCTGACGACCACAGAGCAGGGAGGCCTCATAAGGACCCCTGACACAGATTTTGATGTTTGTTAGAAGCTTTGACACATTACTCATCACTCTGAGACACTTTGAGACTCGTGGAGACGATGGCTCAAGAAAAGACAAGAAGTTATATCAGTGTATTAATTGTTAAAACAAACATGCCATGCCATGCCACGTGGTCCCTCGTATGCGGCTACGCCCTATGAGGCCTCGCCAACAAACGACTAGAGTGTCCATCCGACTAAGGCCAAACGAGGGCATGTATGCAGCTACAAGGCCCATGTGGCCTTGCCACCATACGGCCAGAGTGTCCATTCGACCAAGGCCCAAATAAGAGCACGTATGCAACTACAAGACCCATGCGGCCTTGCCATCATGTGGCCAGAGTGTCCATTCCACCAAGGCCCAAACGAGAGAATATATGCAGGTACAAAAGCCATATGGCCCCACCATTATGCGGCCTTCAGCTCACAAGATCTTTCATTATAACTGTAAATATCTTTGCACAATTGGTGCTGAGTATGTGTCCAGCTGACTAAGTCACGAACACAACGGGTTGATAACAAACCTGAGATCTCTTCAACAGCATATCTTAACCAAGATCACGTGGCAATCGGACCATGTCATGTAGAACAAATGCAACCACAGTCTGTTAAAGGAGCCTTATACAGCCACCAAATAGAGACATAAGCGGCACCTATAGCCCATCAGCACGATGGCTATAAATATGAGCAACTCGAACGTTCTAAGGGTAGGCTTCTTCTTTTTTTTGCTTCAGAGAGAAAGCATACCACCCCGGCCAATACAGAGAGAGAGCATACCAAGACGAGTGAAGAGACAACGTAAGCTTCCTCACCCTACATTGGATCATCCACGGAGTAAAGGAGATGCCATATCACTCCATGTCCATCGCTACACCCCATAATCAAAAAAATATTGTACTTAGATTGTCCATCCAGGACCTTTTTATACTTTTTTTTGTTTGTTAGTTAAATCAAGCTCATCTAGAACCTTCAAATTTAATGGAGAACAATATAGGTTCTAGCACATAGTCAGGTCTAACACATGGTCACTTAGCCCTCATACATTAGCAATCAATAAAATCACACATGGAATCATAAAACTTCAATAAAGCATCCAAACCAAGAAAAACAGTAAAACGTGCACATAGGCCACATGAGGATCAGGGATGCATAGAGTTAGTGTCGTATAAGACAGGTGCCGCATGGGAAGTCTCGGCCGTATATGGCGCTGGCAACATCAAAAGTCTCGGCCGTATATGGGTCAGGCCGCATGGGAAGTCTCGGCCGCATATGACAGGAAAACGTCCACTCCTTAGAAAAAGTGTCGAGTGACTTGCATTTAATGTGTCAGAGAAGTGACTGAAGTGATGGATATGACAAGCCATAAAATGTATCAGGATGAAAAGACAAACTCATAGAAAAATGTGCAAGCGTGAAACAGGGTTATGCGTCCACAAGAGAAGAGATGCATAGTTGTTGCCGCATAAGTCTGCTTGCCGCATGCTATGCTTGTCACATAGATGTCTCTTGGAATTACTGAATTTCTCATTCATTCAGCAAGCAAAACACAAGGAGTTCTGTCGTTTAGCTCTAGAACACTTTGTGTAATGATCTATCATGCTTCCAACAAGATGGACGCATGTTGGTTGGCAATGCGGCAAAGAGTCCAGCCGCATAAGGATCATGTCGCATGAAATTCTCGGCTGCATATGGCGCTGGCCGCATAAGAACTTCATCTTCTCCAGACAGCAAGTTCAGCAATGGCAGAAAAGCTCCAAAACTAAAATTTATTTTCTCCATAAAATTTTTATTTTAACTCCAAATCAAGTGAACCAAAAGCCAAAACGCCTGAAATATAATGCTCTATCAACCACAAAAATTAGTTTTCTAAAATACCATGTTTTAGTATATCAAAATCAAGAAAAACTTTTGGAACCCATGAAAACCCTTAACAAAATATAGATCTACAAAAATCTATCCATCAAAACCGAAAACTTCAACTATTAAAAGTTTTTAGGATCATAATATACACATAATAGACTAATAAAATACAAGTAAAGAGAAAGAACTAAAATCAAAGAGTTTCTCCATGTCATGTAAGGTGTACTTGCCTAAACGAAAGAAGGAGGAAAATGAGAGAAATGAGGGAAGAGAGAGAAATAAGTTAGATTATATAGCTAGGGTTTGAGGTTTAGACCATGGGTTCAACTCATGACCAAACCAACCAAACAATTAAACCAAGAGTCTAATTGAACCAAAGAATGGGTCTAGTCGCCATGACATGCAACCTAATTAACATAAAAGCAATAAATAACATAGGCAGGAAAATAATATATTCCAAATACGTATATCGGGAATGGGGAGTGACATCTCTACCCACCTTAGAAAAATTCTGCCTTTGAAACTCAAACCCAAGGCTAGCTAAAAAAATCAGAACAAGCACTGTGCTAACTACAAGCTCATCTACACATACAATCAAATTCAAGCGTATAATAAAGAAAAGCTATGTCTCATAGCATGGGTAAACGAATCACGAGATTTGAGATACGAAGGTATAAGAACGAATATACCTTTCGTGTTGAACATGTGCGGATACTGAGACCGAATATCATTCTTGCGCTCCCACGTCGACTCTCCCAAAGGGTGATGACCCCAAGCTACCCGGATAAGATGAATAGTTCGATTCTTTAGTACCTTCTCCCTTCGGTCCAAAATGGATACGGTTTGTTCCTCGTAAGATAAGTTGGAACCAATGACTAGCTCAGAATGGTCGAGGATATGACTCTGATCCGGGACATACCTACGCAATTGAGATACATGAAATACATCGTGCACCTCACGTAGCGAAGACGAAAAGGCAAGTAAGCAACATCGCCCACCCGCTCGAGGATGTCGAACGGACCGACGTATAGCGGACTAAGCTTCCCGCGAACCCCGAATCTAATGACTCAACGGGTCGATAAAATTCGCAAGAACACGTGGTCGCCGACACAAAAATCTAAAGGCCTACGATGCTGATCTGCCCAATGTCGATGCCTACCTTGCGCAACCCAAAGTTGCTCTCTGATCTGCTTGACAACTTTTACTGTCTGCGTGATCATCTCTGGGCCTATCATCTTTTGATCACTTTAAGTTCACTGAGGAGCAGTATCCATTTATCGAGGACGAGAAGGAAGATATGGAGCGGGTTGCATATGACTTAGTTGTGGGAAGTCTTATATACACGCAGTTAACACAGTTAGAAGGTATCTTTCAAATCTTGGAAGGATACATTGGAGTGCGATCAAGTGGATTCTACGATACCTTCAAGGCACTGCCGATTGGAGACTTTTTTTGTGGTAATAAGCTGAAGCTGGTTGGGTATACCGACGCTCGCAGTTGCAGAAGTGTGTTGCATTTCGACGATAGAGGCAGAGTACATTGCGGCGACGGAGGCTTGCAAGGAGTTGCTGTGGATGAAGAAGTTATTGCAGGAAATGGGGCTAAAGCAAGAGCAGTACCCTTTGCTTTGAGATAGCCAGAGTATAATTCACCTTGTGAAGAACCATACATTTCATAGCCGGTCCAAGCACATTGATACCCGGTACGGATATGGGATGTGGTTGAAAAGAAGAAAGCGACGCTTGGAAAGGTTCATATAGATGACAATGGAGCCGACATATTCACAAAGATTTTTCTATAAAAAAAGTTTGAGTACTGCAGACGGATCATCGGGGTGACGACCCCCTCCACATAGTTGTAAATGGGGTGATTTGTTGGAGTGCGTGGGGTTCCCAACCTATATGGAAAACACCTGGAAGTTGGATTGAGTATTCCGACATATAATAGGAATACCTCAATAAATTTGGATTGGGTATTCCTACATATAATAGGAATATGTCAATGGATTTAGATTTGGATTGGGTATTCCTATATATAATAAGAATATTAGTTGTGGGTTTGAGACTATGTATATTGTGTCACGCCCCGATTCCGTGGAATCGATAGTCGTCCCCCGGGCGTGACCGCCGTGCAGCCTAGGTTGCGCACCGCACAAGGCTAAGTATTTTTGTTTTGCATAGCGAGCACATATTCAGAGTACGCAGATAAATTGAAACACAGATTGAAGCATGGAAAAGTTCTCTTTATTAATAATATGAACATCTATTACAAACTCCTTGAACTGAGTCATAAGGATGCCTCTATGGGCTTACAAAAATATTGACACAAAATGAGATAGCAGTCATGTACATTACATCCCTTACTAAAACTTAAAATATAAGACCTCCGGTTGGAACGGCGGCCTTTCCACGAAGCTGCATATTTGCTTGGCTGCTAGCTTCTTCTTCAAAATGCTTCAAAAGGTTGGCACGGATCGAGGCGTGCCTACAGCTGGACTGGATTGGAGAATTTGACTCCTGCTCCTCGCTTGGTTCTCCTTAGTGTGGGGAACCTGTTTCAACGAGGGTCAGTACATCGAAACGTACTAGTGAAGGCAAGCTAACCCAACTATACCAATCAATATGTTGTTTTAATGAAGCATGCATAAATTATGGTCTTTCTATCTTGCCTTAGTTCATTTTAGAGCAAGCAATAGATATAGAAATGAATGAAATAACCTGCCACCGTTCGGTGACATTTACCTGCCCGTCAGAACCACCTGTACAATACTTACCCTGCCTTCCCTGCCAAGAAGACACAAGTTAGTTGCAACAGGTGTAAATATACGAGGGGATTACTGGCACGTTGCCAAAGTGGACGAGCTAGTCTCAGTACAGAATGTCGTGCGACGCATATTCAGGACGTCCCAGGGCATTCCGTCCTATAGCAGGCGACTATCATGAGTTCCGTCCGGATCGAATCGGTGCCGGTGCCCCAACGACCGTCCGCAGGAACCAAGACCTTGTGCACAAGTTGTCCGTGATCAACGCAGTACACTAAGTTAGCAATCGAGGCAAATCAGCGCATATCAGGCGCAGGGCAATAACAGGGTAATATTTACTTTTGCATAGTCTTCCTGTACAGTTTATTGCATTCAAGATGAGTTCTATACATAGCACAATTTTAAGAAGAAATATACATTCTAACTTGTATTTATGCATATGATGAACATTCCAAACGAACAAGCATGTATGTAAGTAACCGTTCACAAGTTTCATTTGACAAGCATAATTTTCCAAGTCTATTCCCTTATTATCTTGAAGTCTTTTAGATATTACTTGGTATCGTTTGATCGGGGCAAGTACGAATACAAGATTTTAGATGTGAAGACTGGACGAAGGGCCAGCTAATCGGGATGGTAGCCACTCACTTAGTAGTTGGAAGGAAGAAGGAAAGAGATGCTTCAGGAGTCCGTTCGAGCGGTGCCTACCATCGATATATTGATATGATTGATCTGAGTTCACGAGGCTTATATCATTTATTTGATGGAATCATCGATATATTGATATGGTGAAAAGGAAAGAAGGTTATAGACGGTAGTAGCAAAATCATAAGATCTAAATAAAATTCAGCAAAGAATCTGACACATTAATCTACAAGTAATGCAACCAGAAGAAAAAGACTTGGAATTCGAAGGTGTACTGAAACTACAGACTAAGATTCTCTTGAACTAAATTCAAAGTTCATTAGTTAAGTCAGACCTTGCCTCCAATAAGGGGATAATCATTACCAAATCCATGTATCATGTGTCTGTTTGGCAATGGGTGAAGCATGAATTAATAAATAAAGCATTTTGCTTGGACATGGAGAAGCCTTTTACAGAACTAAGTAGTTGGTCACGGAATCCTGCATAATGGTTCACAATTACATGTATAGTTTTAGGTTGATACGAAGGAATCTGTGAAACTAAAGTAAAATAAAGAATGCAAAAAAAATACCTTATAAAAAGTGGTTATGTTCTTCAATGCAGCTTGAGTAATTGGACCTATATTCTTTCCAATAACCCATAGGATCAACAGAACCAGGAGCTAGACTTTGCTGGATCTGATATTTTCAGAATAGCGTTCATGAGAAAACATTAATATCAAATCGAAAGACATTATTTGGATGATAAACTGCACTAGGCTCTGTCAATGACTTTCGTTGCACTGAGATATGATATAAATGCATTTCCCTAGAGAACATTGTCTGACATTTAAAAAAAAGACATTACATTAAAGAAAAGAAAATTAAAGAAAAGAAAATAAGAAGATTGAAAGACATTAAATTTTGTAGTCAGATTTATCAAATAAATACAAATGTGGCTACTGAAGTATCAATAAAATCATTTACAAGTTCTAAGGATGAATTCAAGAGAACGATATTCTATATATTCTCCAAAATGTATGAAGTTAGAACATGATGCTAACAGAGATGATGAACTCTATGCTACTGATTGTGGGTCTTCCAAAATATTTCGGAGGAGAAGCTGCACTTACGTCTACTTTTATTCTAAATAGAGTGTCGTACGCAACTTCTGACATTACTTCTCATGAACTCTGGTTCAAGGTCAAACCCAACTTGAATATCATTCGTGTGTGGAGGTGTCTGGCATATGTGAAGCTTTCGGATATCAAGATTCAGAAGCTAGGGACAAGAACTACAAAGACCATATTTTTGGGATTTGTTGATAAAATAAATGCTCGGAGGTTCCTTGATATTGATTCAAATCATATCATTGAATCTCGGGACGCAGAGTTCTTTTGAAGACAAGTTTGCTAAGGACAAGAACATTATTCTCACGGATGTTCCAGAGAACATTGTTAGCTCTGGAGATACAAGTACTTCCAATGAAGATGTAGTCCTAGAGGAGGTTGTCGCAGATAAGACAATACTTGAACCAATACTCGTTGAGCCGTCAACAAAGCGAGTGAGGAGGACGAAATATTTTGGAGATGACTTTATCACCTATCATGTGGAGGCTGAGCCGCTTTCTTATGATGAGGTAATAAAATCTAGGAACGTGGTCTTCTGGGAGAAGATAGTACATGACTATGTTGGCTCCGTAACATCCAATAACACTTGGGTGTTGGTAAATCTATCTGAATGAGCTAAATCCATCGGATGCAAGTGGATCTTCAAGAAGAAGATAAGAGCCGACGAAACAGTTGATAAGTCCAAGGCTAGGCTGGTAGCTAAGGGATTTTCTCAGAAGCAAAAAATTGACTTATTTGACACATAAGTCCTAGTGGCGAGGATGTCAACTATTAGGATGTTGATTGTCGTAGATGTTATTCATAAGATGATTATTCATCAGATGGATATCAATATAGCTTTTCTGAATGGAAAATTGACAGAATATATTTGCATGCAACAACCAGAAGGATTTGTCGTTCAGAGTTTTGAAGACAAAGTTTGCTTTGAAGACAAAGTTTCCAAGTTGATGAAATCTCTATACAACATGTAGTAAGCTCCCAGGCTGTGTTATAAGAAGTTTGACAAAGTCATCAGGTCAAATGGCTACAGGGTCAGCGAGACATACAAGTGTGTATGCACTAAATTCGCTGATGATAGATGAGTCATCATTTGTCTCTATGTGGATGACATGTTAATCCTAGACACGGATACAGATTGTATCACTAGAACAAAGATGTTTCTCTCATCAAATTTTAGTATGAAGGACATGGGAGATACTGTCCTGGGGATTAAGATAATCCGGACGGAAGCTGGGTTTGCTCTGTCACAAGCTCACTACATAGAAAAGATGCTCACATGCTATGGACATCAGGATCTTCCAGGGATCGATACTCCTTACATGTATGACCAGAAGATGAGGTCAAATCCAGGAGAAAGCGTCAGATAGCTTAAGTACTCTAGTATCATCGAAAACTCGATGTATGTGATGAGTGCTACCAGACCTGACATAGCTTTTTACCATGGGGATGCTTAGTCAGATCGCAAGAAATCCAGGTTCCTGGCAGTAGTGGAAGGCTTCAGTGATGTCAATTGGTGCTCAGAAGAGAAGAGCGAAAGGTACACAGGTGCATATATTTTCTCCATGAATGGTGATGCCATATCATGGAAGTCAAAGAAGCAGACTTTACTCTATCACTCATATATGGAATCAAAGTTCTATACACTATCAACTGCATCGAATGAAGCAAAATGGCTTCGGGAGCTCATGTATGATCCTTTTGTGGTTGGTGTGCATATCCTGGTGATACAGGTGTATTGGAACAACCAGACGACTGCAGTTGTGGCATCGAATGATCTCATAAATGTTCAAAAATGACTGTGCGACTATGGCACAAGGCATTAAATGAGAACAGTAAGTGTAAAATCCCTAATATTAAAAACCGTATTAATTATTTAATTAATTATTTAATCCATTTATAGTATTTATTAGTTAATTAAAAAAAATAGTATTTAATTAATTTTTATTTCTAGGTGATATGCATTAGAGGTTTTACGGAGCAACTATTATTTTACCTTAATTTATTTTATATAGGAGACCTTGTGGACGGTTGATAGATTAATTGTACGCACTAATATAATTTTCTGGAATATTTATGGATGAATATATGTGTGTGTGTGTGTGTGTGTGTGTATATATATATATATATATATATATATATATATATATATATATATATATATACACACACACAAGTAATTTATTTAAAGAATAAAAGGAATAAAAGAAAAGAAAAAAAATGAAAAATAAAACCTAACCCATTACCTAAACCCTACCCGTTAGTAACCCAGCAGCAGAAGCTGCTAATCCCCCCCCACTCCACCACGCGCGGCCAGCAGTATCTCCCCCCCCCCCCCGCTTCCCCCCCCCCCCCCCACACACACACACACACATATATATATATATATTTTTATATAATAAAACCCTAACCCTATATCCTTACCATCTACTCAACCCCGAGCCCGCCGCCGACCGCCTGGACCCGCCACCGTTCATCGGAGCAACCGCACAGCAAGCCGCCCGCCGCCGTCAACCGCGACCGTGCGCACCCCAGCGGATCACAGCGACGAACCCCCCTTCACGCGTTGATTCCCGTTCCATCGCTTGACCAAACTCGACCCCGTTTTCACCGGTATGTTCATAACCTATCCCTCTTTCAATACTGTGTATTAGTTTCCTTCGAACAGCGCGTAACCCTAGGTGAAAACCGAGACCAAGTTAGAGAAAAACGACAACTTTTAATCTCAGAAAAACTGCTGTAACCACCCATGTTTACGGACTCGTATCTTCCACCACAGAGATCCAAACGTAGATTTTCTTCTTGCTATATGAAGACCACCTAACCTAGATTATTTTTTGTTAATTACATTATTTTATTAGATGTTGTATGAAGAATTAAATTGGGTTAAAAATCACAAAAAACCTGTTTTCCAACCTCCAAAATTTGTGATACGAAGCGCGCCCCGCCAAACGGGACCGTCCCGTTGCGTACCAATTGCACCGAAAGGTGTGTATGGTATGTCCAGATATGTGAACTTTCGCGAAAACTAATTCGGACGTGTGTGCACGTCGGAATCAACCCGTATCCGCGAGAAGTCCCTATATCACGACTTTTGCAAAACTCCGCACCATTTGTTGTACGCTCGTCAGAATGCGATAAAACTTGTGCCACTGGACTCGTGGTATCGCACTAGTCCCGTGACCCAATTTTTACGCAATTCTGAGATAGTTGACCAAGCCGCCTAATTGCGGGCCCCACGGTTGACTTTTTGGACGAAATTGTGTTCGGCTCACCGAAATCCAAAATTGGACATACCGTTGAGTTCATACTGACATTTAGGGTTTGTTTGACCTATAATTTGTTCCATTTAGAGACCTTTACTCCTGACACACTTTTCGGTGTAAAGTGGGTCACATATGGATCCCGCTTTGACCCAAAATTACCGTTTTGCCCCTGTGTCCAAATTGAACGAAAGGGTAGTATTTTTTAGCTATCTCATTGATTCCAAAAATGTTGGTGATGTTTATTTCAGCATCCGGAGACGTTTATTCGGAGGCCTTAGTTCCCGATTCCGTGTCCCTGACATCTGGACGTTTACACTATACAGATTGCTTGCCAGGCAAGTATACCTTGCCTTTGTACTATTATTTATATTCCATATATTGCATGCATGTCTTATTTCTGTTTATTTAGTTCATATATTTTAACTGCTATATAAACTGTGCATCCAAAAAAACTTGGGTGCAACAACGGTGACGTCGTATTCTGTTTTTATTATGTATTTGCATTTGGACCTACTTTATGAGACCACCCCATTATCATGAGGTATTCTTATGTTTTATTGGCCATGACACTATTCTTATACGAGTGTGAGTCACATGTAGGATACGGACTTGCGTACTCGGCTGGCCACTGGTATTTGCGTACTCGGCTGGCCATTGGTATGTATAGGTCGTGTGACGGATAAGGATAACTGTCGGTGGAAACTTTGCATTATAGTAGACCTGACAGTTATTTAAAGGTATTATGTGTCATGGATGTGACATGCTTAGAGCATGGGGTGGAGAAAACAACAAGTAAGGCATTTGGGTTCCTTTGAACTTTCCTTTCTGTAACCCGTATGCTCCGTCGGAGATACGTGACGGTGATGACCCCTATATATTACTGGTGGCCTCTGTCGTTTAAAAGACAACATGCTTTGTGGGCACCTGATTCTCCAAGAGAATCATGCCAATCCTATTTATGGCCAGATAGCCCACTTGTTGGAAAGTTGTTCTCAAACTGCATTCACTTAGATGGTTAGGCGACCCATTGGATATTTATTTTCAGTACTTTATTAGCATGTTTATATGTATCTTGTTACGTCCCTCTGAGGACCTCGTACCTTTCCAGATATAGACGGGCATGAGTATCCACAGGAGTACGGACCCGGACATAACGCTTCTTATCAGACTGAGGAGGTCTTACCTTCAGAGTACCTTTGATTCATCGCAGCTGATGGATTTTTAGTTGCTATTTCTTTTATAGACATTTATCTTATATTAGAGTTGATCTCTTCTCTCTTTTGGTAGTTTTTAGTATAGTCGAATTACAGTGGATTTGTTTTCATCCGACTATCATACTTTGATACTTCATCTTTGAGATTCAGTTATTTATTTCCTATTTATTTATTTGTGCTGTGGATGAGATATAGATTGCGTATGACTTGTTGACAGTATATTACCACTAGTGGATTTGATATTCATTTACATCATACGTATGTGTATGGTTTCTATATATTGGAGTTCGCATACATACGGCTGGCGTGTTACGTATTCCTAGTCCTACGTATTTTGGGACTGGGGCGTGACATGTTTTTAGTGGTGGCCCATGCAGGTCGAGAATATATTATCTCGGTTACGTTACTGTACCGAGCAAGCCTGCGTATAGGAATAGAGTATAGGATCTCATCCACGCTTGACTAAAACTCATCCTTCCTTTCAACTTTCTATTTAAATGCTTGTATCCTGTTTGAATTCCTGAACTTCTTCTAATCGTTTCGTACACCACCTGCAGAGAGATGGATATACGAAATGGATGTAATGCCGCCAATGGAGACACACCTTCAGGAGTCAATGGCCAAACTCGAGGAGAGACCTCGACAACTCCTAGACTTCCGGGGCCGGATGGACAGACTCACAATCCAGATCCATCTGACCTTCCCGCATCACCTAATGGGACTTTTTCAGCTTTATCAGCACCACAGGATGGCCAGACACAGCTGTTCCAATTCTTCCAAATAATGATACAGGAATAGAGACAGCAGGCGGCCGTACTAGCTGCAGAGCAGAGGCAGCAAGCGGCATAGCAGAGGCAAGAATTTCTGGCAGCACTTGAGAGGATGGCTGCACAAGCAACCGTACCAGCTCAGGCACTAGTTCCAATACCAGGAGCTAGAGTTGGTTCAGTCAAGGACTTTATACAGATGGGTCCCAAGCCGTATAAAGGCATTGAGAGCCCAGAGGAGACAACAAGCTGGATTACCCACACCCGAAAGTTGTTAGAAGCATCATAATTGTCTATAGATCTATGGATGACAGGTGTAAGGACGCTGCTAGATGGTAATGCTCATCACTGGTGGGAATCAATGGAGCGCCAGTTTGGTACGTAGCAGACTTGGGAATAATTCTTGGAGTGCTTTAAGAGGAAGTACTTCCCGGACACCATAAGAGATGCGTTGTATGATCAGTTCCTTCATCTGGAGCAGGGGAACAAAATAGTTGACGAGTATGATGCAAAGTTTAGTCGCCTTAGTAAATATGGCGCTGCCCTGATACCGAATGACTTAGAGAAGGCTAAGAGATTCCACCGCGGGCTGAATCAGGAGATCCAACATTACACTAGCTCACAGTCCCTGATCTCTTATGCCGAATTATTTGACAGATGCAAGATTTCAAGAGTCTATCAAAAAGGAAAAAGGAGGTCAACTAAAGACACAACAAGGACCATCAAGGACACAGCAAGGAGGGCCTATCAGACGCCCTTTGGCACAACAGCAGCAGCAGCACAGAGCAGGACCGTACCAGATTCCAGAGAAGTCCCAATATAATTATTGTGGGAGACGCGGACATATTATGAGAGACTGTCGGAACTGCTTAGGACAATATATGAGGTGTGGTTTCGGACAGCATATGGTAAAAGACTGTCCAATACAGCAGACATTGGCACTTCCATCGCCAATACAGAGGCTAGCACTTCCAGCACCGAAGCCAGCTCAGCAGATGACTAGACCAGAAGCACCTCGACCTCCAGCAGCAGGAGGATTTCAGCGAGGACCATCGCTACCTACTCAGGAGGATCAGTTCATGAGGGCCAGTCATGGACTTCCACAGAGGAATGGACAAGATTTTGCACTAGAAGTGGATGACTTGGATCAGGAGGTTGATGTCATAGCAAGTATTACCCTTGCTTTTACTTTTCCTGCTGTGATATTATTTGATACGGGAGCCACCCACTCATTCATATGTTCTAGTTGTATTTCCAAACATAATATTGCCACTACACCTTTACCTAGTTATGTTAGAATTCTCACCGGATGAGGAGTTCTACCTGTTAGTCGGATTTGTAGATTATGTCCTGTAGGAATTCGTGGCAGAGAGATGAATGTCCGACTCTTAGTCCTTCCTATGCCAACTTTTGATATTGTGCTTGGAATGGACTGGCTAAGCAAGTACCTTGCTTTCTTCGACTGTTTTGGAGGAAGCATTATTTTTAAGGTACCAGGCCAGCCGGAGCTTGAGTTTGCACGAGGATCCACAGAAGCTCTTGATGGTGTGCAGCTTGCAATGGACGACGTTGTTTATCACCCTATCATTTCAGAATTTTAAGACGTCTTTCCAGAGGAATTGCTAGGACTACCTCCGGACAGAGGCGTAGAGTTCTCGATTGAATTGACACCAGGAGCAGCACCCATAGCATCACATGTTTATAGATTGGCGAAGAAGGAGATGGATGAGCTGAAGGCACAGTTGAAAGAATTAGAGGAGAAAGGTTTCATCCGACCAAGTGCATCACCCTGGGGAGTACCAGTGTTGTTTGTACTAAAGAAGGATGGGTCAGTGCGTATGTGCATTGACTATAGAGCCTTGATTGCAGTGACCGTGAAGAATAAATACTCATTGCCACGCATTGATGACTTATTTGATCAGCTTAGTGGAGCTAAGGTATTCTCAAAGATAGACTTGAGATCAGGATATCACCAGGTGAACGTACGAAAGTAGGATATCCCGAAGACCGTATTCAGGACAAGATATGGACACTATGAGTTTTTGGTCATGCCATTTGGGTTGACCAATACTCCAGCTATCTTTATGGACTTAATGAATCGAGTCTTCCATCAGTATTTGGACCAGTTCGTGGTCATCTTCATAGATGACATACTTGTCTATTCGAAGAGTCACGAGGAGCACGAGAAGCACCTGTGGATTGTTCTAGAGACATTGAGGAGAGAGCAGTTATATGCGAAGCTCAGTAAATGTGAGTTTTTCTTGGACATAGTTTTATTTCTTGGGTATGTCGTTACGGGAGATGGTATTTCTGTTGATCCATAGAAAATCTCGGCAGTCGAGACATGGCTCGTTCCTAAATCAGCATCGGAGGTGAGGAGTTTCCTTGGACTTGCAAGATATTACCGACGATTCGTGGAGAACTTCTCAATGATAGTAGCACCTATGACTTGGTTGACTTGCAAGGATCAAGAGTTCGTATGGACCGACGAGTATCAAGAAGCTTTTGAGGAGTTGAAGAAGCGACTGACCACAGCACCAGTATTGACTATCCCATCAGGATCAGGAGGTTATGTGATTTATAGTGACGCATCAGGAAAAGGTTTGGGATGCGTGTTGATGCAGCATGGCAAGGTGATTGCATATGCATCTAGGCAGTTACGAGTACATGAGAAGAATTATCCGACTCATGACTTGGAACTTGCAGCCGTTGTTTTTGCTTTGAAGCTATGGAGACATTACCTATATGGGGAACGAGTGGAGATCTATACATACCACAAAAGCCTCAAGTACGTCTTCACGCAGAAGGAGCTAAATATAACTAGACAACGTCGATGGCTTGAGTTGATAAAGGATTTTGAGATAGAGCTACATTATCACCCAAGCAAGGCTAACGTTGTAGCAGATGCTTTAAGCCAGAAACCAGCAGCCTATTTCTTGACGACACAGAGGGAATTATTGGAGGACTTGCAAGAGCTTAGCATAGAAGTGATCTTACCCAGAGCAGATGGGACATTAGCCAACTTAAAAGTACAGTCATCACTAGTAGAGAGGATCAAGGCAGCTTTGCCTACGGATGCCAGATTCAGGAAAATAAAAGAAAGGACAGAGGCTAGAGAGTGGTGTTTGATAATAAACGAAAGAAATGAAATGAGATTTATATGAAACCCGCTCTTAGGTTCACAAACAAGAAGTACAATTAATCCTATACGAGGATGTCGAGTACAATTTTTTAATCTGGGTAAATATTGCTATAGGAGTCTGATCTGCAGTCGATCACTTTGTCCCTTGGACCACATGATGATGAAAAAGTGCCATAGAAGACAGAAAGCAGCTTCGAAGGTTGCTAAAGAGAGTGGATGCTCGATGCCAAAGTCGTCGATCACTACTCTTTGCCTGAGCTCTGGATTCTTCTTTCTCAAAGACTCTTCGACTCTTAGTTCCTTGACCTGTTTTCTCCACTTCTGGATTTTTCAACCTTGGAATCTGCGACCAATTTTTGACCTTGGACCTCTGTCAATAGAGGTCTCTATTTATAGAGTTTTAGTGACAGTGACCACCCAGTCGGCGTAGAAACCAAGTAGTGGAAAGTAAAACACCCTTTTATACGATGGTTACAATAACCGTTACCCACGTATAAATGACCTTTTGAATGAGCATGTGACGTATGTTCCATTAAGAGATAACACATATAACTGCTGCGAAGATCACGGCGTAAAAGCTACGTATGTAGTTATCCCTCGTATAGAAAAGGTTGGCGTAGAAGCCAATAACTACCACCATAGCGTAGAAGCCAAAGAGTTATCAAACAGGCATAGAAGCCGAGTAGGCGTAGAAGCCGAGTAGGCATAGAAGCCGAGTGGGCGTAGAAGCCGAGTAGGCGTAGAAGCCGAGTAGGCATAGAAGTCGAGCGGGCATAGAAGATAGCTGATCCTCCTCCCTTGACTGAGGCTTGAGAGAATTCTGGACCGAATAGCTTTAATACGCACCGATGCAAATATGGCCTGAGTTGGCATATTCCAAGGAGATAACGTACAGCGTGCTCCCATAGCCGAGAATAGCCTGATGGCGTAATGCGCAAAAGCGACGATATGGACATCTTGGCCAAAATTACGGCTTTTAGAGATATAATTAAATCTCTTGCATTAAATGCAGAGATCTGCCATCATTCTGCGTATTAAATGCAGAGACGTGCCTCGAGCTCTGTCATCACTCTGCACATTAAATGCAGAGACGTGCCTCGAGCTCTTTACGAAGAGCAGCTTTTGATGTGGCAGCCTGTTTGTCTTCTATGGAGCGTAAACAGCTCACATCTGCCTGTATAAAACTAGGCAGCATATTCCCTTATATGCGTAAAGCAGTTTATGCCAAGGAGATGTCACTAAACGACAGTTTGGTGATATTAATCAAATCTCTTACATTAAATACAGAGATCAGCCCCCATCCGGCGCATTAAATACAGAGACATGCCTCGAGCCCTGTACGAAGAGCAGCTTTTGACGTGGCAGCTTATTTGTCTTCTGTGGAGCGTAAATAGCTCACATCTGCCTGTGTAAAACTAGGCAGCGTATTCCCTTGTATGCATAAAGCAATTTACGCCAAGAAGATGTCACTAAACGACAGTTTGGTGATATTAATCAAATCTCTTGCATTAAATACAGAGATCAGCCCCCATCCGGCATATTAAATACAGAGACGTGCCTCGAGCCCTGTACGAAGAGCAGCTTTTAACGTGGCAGCCTGTTTTTCTTCTGTGGAGCGTAAACAGCTTACATCTGCCTGTGTAAAACTAGGCAGCGTATTCCCTTGTATGCGTAAAAGTAGTTTACGCCAAGAAGATGTCACTAAACGACAGTCTGGGTCGCTGTGCCGCGTCATCATTATAGCCGTCGTCTGGGTAGTCGTGTAGTACTCTTTGTCAGGAGTCAGACGTCAGGTTCACTATACGATTTGACAAGTTTATTTTGAAGAATACGAAGTGTTCCTCGTACACTTCAATGTTGCATTAAAAGCGGATTAGTTTTACGCCATAAAGGCGATGTAGCACCCTTTTTACGCTGAAGCAGTCTGGACATACTGCATTACGCGGATAGTCTTTGAGCTTATATTTTTATGCTGTACTTAGCAGAAAGGCTCTGTTGTACGCTGATGGCTCCGAAGTCATCTTTTTATGCTGTCCAGCACCAACATGCTGCGTATAGCTATCCAGCGTATTTTTTATGCTTCTACAAGACCCCCTTCAAAGTTTTTAAATTTCTCGTAATTTGAAATGCTTTGAATGAAGCATAAAACGGTCAAGTCTGACTCGTTCTTCAAGGCTGATTTCTTGGCAGATTCTTGGGGATTCGTTAGGATTTGGTGCATTCTCTTTTGCCTATATAAAGGCTGAGGAATTAACCTGTTCTTCCTATATTTCCTTCACCACACAAAGATGATCGCCGGAGTTCGTCGGGTCGACTTGAGGAAGAAGAAGACCATGTTCTTCCAGCATGTAAGGAGCTAAAAAAGAAGGTATCTTCGAGCAAATGTCCTCTACAACGATGGATCATGGAAGGATATCATAGCCTCCTTTGCTCGGGATAATCAACAACTTTGTATGGCGGTTCGTCCAGGAGAGAGGAAGGGTCATGTTAGACCACACAGCTTGCAAGCTGTGTTTTCTCCTGTCGTTCGTGGACGAGAGTAGACAAACTAGCTCTATCCTCGAGTATTAAGTTGGGTGAAATACCTAAACTCAATCTGTCATGGCGTATGGAGGATGGGCTCTGAATAATTCAGACAGGCCCAGTTTTGTATCCTCCCACCATTAATCATTTTTTTGTTAATCGATCGCGGAAATCGACTAACTGCTGAAGAAGACGGAAGAAGATCTCCACCAATACGAGAACCTGGCAGAACAGATTCTGGGGGTGGCCTTCCGATGACGATGGGGAAATCCTTTGTAGACGGGATTTCCCTCATATGTAATCATGAAAATGAAGAAAAAAACCTTTGTAGACTGGATTTTCCTCATATGTAATCATGATTTAATAAAATCGTCTTTCTTCTGTGCATATGATTATCTTGCCATATACTTTGCTGTGAAGTCTGATTATGTGTAGCTTTGATACGTCTGGTAATTTTACGCCGACTCTGATAGAAAGAGTACTAGGTCCCGTCCTATCTTTTACGCATAACTAAGGATGCGTAGAAAGTCGCTTAGCATTTAAGTCTAGTATTCGAACTGTCCTGCTATTAGGAATAGGGAGCTGCGTAGAATTCTGAACCGTCACTTGAATTTTTATTCAGATTATCATCTTCAAGAATGACTTCCCAAAAATCCCTTGAAATAAGGCGAGAAATGGCTGTCGAACTGAGTCGCCATCTTGAACTGTAGATAAAATATTCAGACTGGATTCTGGATGAACTTCCAATCGACCCAAGGAAAAGAGTCACTTTCAATGTTGAACTCTGTATGCTTTGTGTACTTGGGATATTTTGGGGCCAAGAAGGAGTATCTTCTGCGTGAACTCTCGCAATTGACAGCCTTGAGAATTGTTCAGATATACGCATATTCTGGCCTGCGTATTCTCAGACATGCGGAAAGTCATAGATCTGTAATATGGATAAGCATAAAATCATAAGTTCGTAGCCTCTCGAGCATAAAAGCTGTTGAGCATGAGAGCATCCGGGCGTAGAAACTATAGATTTGTAGCCTCTGAAAAGAAAATCTTTCGAGCGTGAAGTTGTGGATCTGTTGCCTCTGAGCGTAAAAGCCACCGAGCGTAAAATCATAGATTTATAGCTTCTGAGCGTGAAGTCGTAGGTTTGTAGCCTCTCGAGCGTAAAAGCTACCGAGCATAAAAGCATCCCGGCGTAAAACCATAGACTTATAGCCTCTTAGCGTAAAACCGTAGATTTGTAGCTGTCGAGCGTAGAAAGCTCCTTAGCGTAAAACTACGAATCTGCTTTGCACGAAAACTTTTTGAATTCGCTGATTGTCCTCCTTTCCTGAGTAATAGGTTGACGTAGTCCCCAATCATAACCGAATATTAATTATCGGATTTGGTTCGGGATTTGAGGAGTCCATCGGAACTCTATATATACCCCAAGACTTTCAGAGAAAAACTTTTCATCTGTCTTTTTGCAAAAGAAAGCCTTCGACTCTTCGAGTTCTTCTTCGTTTCCTCTCTGAGCCTTCAGAGTTTTCAGCAATGGCCCCGAAACCAATCTCCTCCTCTAAGGGAAAGAGGGTTGACTCTTCTTCTTGTTCTTCTGCCCAAGCGAGAGCGACTTCCGTCGGGCAAGGCGAGCTTCATTCTGAACGAAGTGTTCCACCGACGAGCAGTGCACCCGGAGTTAAAGGTAGAGTTTTTGGGATGAAAAGAACGACGAAAATCCTTCGCACACGTTGTACGTGAACGCGCTAGGTCGTCTTCTATGCTGATAGCCTCTTTGAGGAAGATGATGCACAGAGATGTTTTATCTTTTACGCCCATATTTCTAATGTGTCAGCGTAAAAACTCCATATTTTCGCAGTCGGGCGTAAAAGCTTTGACTGTCGAAACTTGGCGTATACTATAAAATTTGAGTTTTACGCTTCTGGATGACAATTCCAGCGTAATAACTCAAGCTTTGGCAGTCTGGCATAAAAGCACAGGCAGTCAGGTTTTTTGTGTATACTGCCAGTCTTGAATTTTACGTCTTGGAATAAGATTCCAGCGTAAAAGATCAAGTCTTTACAGTCTTGACGTAAAGCATAGACTGTTGACTTTTGGCATATGCTGCAAGATTGTAATATCTAGTATAGAAACTGACGTGTCTTTCTTGAATTTTGCAGTTAACTTGCATGCGTCTCCACTGGCTGAGGTGATGGGTTCTGCTGCCGGGATGCTGCATTCCAACTACCTGTAGGATTTGTCCTACGTAACATTTCCTATCTCCGGACTCCAGTATCCTGAAGGAAAG
This sequence comes from Iris macrosiphon, assembly GCA_036927795.1. Taxonomy (NCBI): domain Eukaryota; kingdom Viridiplantae; phylum Streptophyta; class Magnoliopsida; order Asparagales; family Iridaceae; genus Iris; species Iris macrosiphon. The sequence continues at coordinate 133,442,873 of JAYESA010000015.1, read as the reverse complement.
GGAATCCTGATATCGGCTCAAGGTGAGCGAACGCTGTTGAACATGATCAACGGAGACCCCCTGACATACATAGACGGGGACCAATATATAAAGCCGGCTTTTCTTTTCGGGGACATGATGGACAAGCAGTACCAGACGAAGCCCAAGAAAGAACTCTGAGTTTTTCCTGCCGGGGGCTTGGTCCTGTATATGCCCAAGATACTGAGAGACTATCCCATCTCGGCATTCTTCTATGACACACATCCCAGGAGGATGTCGTGGACGCAGACTCCCGATCTTCACGGCAGGCTGGGGAAGATATTTTACCAGAAAGGATCTGGTCAAGGATCATTTGTCAGCCGCCCTTTCGGCTCCGTGATGTAGTTCAGGGGATTATACCCGGGTAGTGTCCCGAGTGAAGACAGTTTACTGCTCCAGCCGATCCAGTTACCGACTTTCTGCAATAATTTCATGGGGCATGGGGGAGTATACCCTAAGGTTAACCCTCGGACAAGTGGGTGGATCACCCCAACAAATCTTTGATGGGCTCGTTTGGCTGACTGGGCCCTGAAGCATTTTCAGACCGAGCTGGAGAGCATTGGTCTGTTCGCAGCTATGAGTGCTACCAGTGTTGGGTTACCTCTCAACCCTAGCCTGTTTCTGGCTCTGATGGAGCGATATATTTCGCTCACCGGGACTTTCGCCACTCCACTAGGGGAGTTGGGATTGGCCTCCACGAGATGGCAGAGATTTCGAGACTGCTAATAGGGGATACTCCTTATGAAGGGTATGTTCCCACGAACCAGGAGATGGGAGATTCAGACCCTCGGGTAGTGGCAGTGTACCAGGAGCTGATGTGCCACTACCTTGCTTGCACCACCTTTTATAATGAGCCTTCAGATTTGGCTCATACCAATAAATGGGCGTCCTACCTCTTCTTTCACCGGGCCAGGGCTGCTAAACTAGAGAAAGTCTTGGATAGCAAGGATCAGCCTCTGAGCTTTCTGAGCGTGCTTAGTGCTCAGGTAGTCGACGATCTTATGGAGGATGCTGAGGCTCCAGATCAGATTCTCGACGAAGAGATAGGAAAATATCCTGCAGGCACTAAGGCCTACAGTTATTTGAGGCATTGCCACAGGCCTCTTTCCAAGGAAGCTCAACTGGCTGGCTTCCTCTCTATATGGCTGCGCCGACTGGTAGTATCCGGCATTGCATTTGCGGACCGCATTTACCAGAATACGCTATGGCCTGCAGTGCGTCTGGCGTTCGGGGCAAGACTGGGCTTGCTCCCTGCCATGGTGTGCCGCATACAAGCTGGCCTGAGGGCCATTACCGATGGACTGCTTGCCGATGAAACTCGGCGCGATAGCTTTCCCAGGGTAGAATTACCATACCTATATTTGATGGGATGGTTAATTCTCCATAACCCCAGGGTGATGTCTCTTGGCTCTGGGAGTAGTTCGGGGGGTAATTTCTTGCTGAATTACAAGAAATTCTCCTGGAACGTGACCACAGTTTTAGACTGTCGGCGGGCGCTGAATTTCAGTCACAGCTGGAAGCTCTTCTGTACTGTCCCCTCTGTACATCTTAATCAACAGGGGATCAGACTTCAGGATATAGGCGACGGGAAGATCGTTCTTTCTCCTGAGGCTTTTAATAGGTTGGTCTGCATTAGACCTTCCCATTTACTGTACAAAAGTAAAGACCATTACTTCTTGGAACCCTACTTGCCTAGTCGGTTTGCCAGGCAGTTTGGGTATGGCCAATTGCATATGGGCAATGTCGTTACCAGCTTCAGGTCCAGGGGCGGACTCATTGATGGAGCGAGAGGATGGCGATACTTCATCATGGGTTACACTGGAGCAATTTTTATCGTGTCCGTCATTTCACTCTCCACGGAGCTGCTCATCCTCCACTCGTATGCCCAGTTTTATGTGGCAACCAACACCTTCCATCACGATTTTGATATGCGTGAAAGTTTTAGGATGCCCTCCTCCAAATCTGCAGGAATAGACGAAGTCCCCTTGGTCTCTTCTAACGAGGGTGAAGATTCCGTCAATCCATATGAGCCTCTGTTGGCGATACCGAGGGGTAAAATACCTCCGTCTGCAGAGGCTTTGGTCATCTTTGGTAAGCGAAGGGCTCCTGTTCCGAAGGAGACTTCCCCTCGCAAGAGGAAGAAGAAGGCGGTTACTCGTCCTCTCAGGATTCCTGGCCATGAGGCTCCTAGAAGTGAACCTGCTGCTTCCCCTGTCGGGGATGATTCTTTGATTGGAGGTTCCTCGCCTTTTAGAGAGGGAACCTCCACAGTTCCAGCTGGCGGTGCCAGAGAATTCCTGCTTGAGGCTGCTACCGCTTCAGGTAGTGGTACGAGATCGCCTTCGGGGCCGAGCCGAATGAGGATATCTTTATCCAGATCAGCATCGAGAGAAATCCCCGCCGTGTCTGTAGGTGCACCCAGCAAGATTCCACCTGACGAACCTCGATAGGATTTGAGTGAAGATTCGGAAGAATACCTGCCTCTGTCAGTTAGCATACCCCCTTCTCCAGGTATGACAGCTCGCTTAGCATCATTAAGAAATGATTTAGCTGTACTGGCCGCAGACGCGACATATACACCATCGACTATGGGTAAATGTCGTCTTTATGCCTCTTTTTAGGAAAATTAACATCCTTTTGATATTAACTCTCTTTTGTCTTCTTTTCAGGGGAAGACATCTACGGGGAGGGCAGTGTTGACGCGCCTTTTGGCTCTGTGTCAGCTCCTGGCGATGACATGGAGGTGCCCGACTTCGAAGAGGAAACATTTTCGGGTGCCGGCTCACCCGAAGTGGTTCCGATATCTCAGGAGGAGGAGGAGCCTGTCATTGCGACATTGCCTCCTTTGAGTACGTCGGTCACTTCGTCTGGTGTTGGCGCATCTTCTTTTATCGCACCATCTGTTGAGGCGACGGCTGTGGCAATATCGTCTGCGGTCATTCCTGGAGGGGGATTCGCCAATATTGCAGCCACTTCCAGCGTCCATTCGGATCTAGCCATGCTGACTGAGTAGTATACTAGTATATTCTACACCACTATAAAAATATTGATATCAATGGTGTTGGAGAAGAATCTGAGCTTCGAGGCGGTGAGGAGGTCCTCTCAGTTCGTGATAGTGCCAATCAGAGAATACAACGACACTGGGATAGCTGACGCACTGGAGGGGATAGTTAATGGTTTGGAGCAACCCATTAACGAATATCTGCAGCTATCTCGAGGCAGCATTGAAGACCTGGTCCAGGCTGAATATAACTCCTTGACTGCGCAGCTTGCTGAACAGATGGAAGGCCTAAATAAATCCATCCAGACACATCAGTAGGAGATGGATAAAGAAAAAGCTGTCTTGGAGGAGGTCATTCCTCTTCAAACGAAGTGCCAGGCCGAGCATTAAGGGAATGTAGCGAGGGTCCGCAGACTGGAAGCAAAACTCGCTTAGGCAAAGGAGTGGGCTTCTCAGTCGTCGAAAGCTCTAGATGTGGTGAATGGTCAACGGGGCCTAGCTCAACAGAACTTGGCGAGTGCAGGAGTCGCCTGTGCTATTTTTGTTCGGGCTAGATCCGAACTGTCCCTCCTGAGCAATGACGAGGCACGGCCGGAGCGGGCCCGCGCCATTGTTTTAAGCTCCTGGACTGAGAAGATAACCGCGCTGGCGCAGCAGATTCGCGACCTGACCGCTCCCCCCAAATGATGTACTTTTTTGCTTTTTAATGTAATTTTGCTCTTTCTGGGAATAGTAAAGAGGTTTCTTATCTGACTTTGTGCACCCATCATTTTGGAATATAAATGAAAGGTTTGGGTGAAAGTGATATCAGAGGTAATATGGACGTGAAATACTCTCGGTAAGCTTCAACAGGACATATCTATTCAGAGGTTATATGGACGTGATAGAATATGCTCCGACTAAAATTTGTACACAAAACACTATCAGAGGTAATATGGACGTGATAGGTCTTGAAGTTCTAAATTAGTTAAACATATCTATTCAGAGGTTATATGGACATGATAGAATACGATCCAACTAGTTTTATTTTAGAAGTAGTATTGTCAGAATAAGATCTTTACCATACTCCATTTGAGCAAAGGAGGTTAAGCGTAGTACCTTTTCAGGAATTTGCCATTGATAGGAGCCATCAACAAGTCTTCGTTAGGCTTGGCTAACCTGTAAGCGCCGTTTGAGAATGTCGTCTCGATCACATAAGGGCCTTCCCATTTGGGTTGGAATTTACCCTTATTCCTGTGAGTAAGAATCATCGGCATTCTCACAGCTAAAACTAGCTCGCCAACTTTGAACACTCTTTTCTTTACTTTTTGATTAAAAGATCTGGAAATGCGTGCCTGGTAGAATGCGATGCGCTGTTGAGCTTGGAGGTGTTTCTCGTCTAATCCTTCTAGCTCTTGAAGCCTTAACAGGTCATTCTTTTCTTGAGTTAACTCATTAGCCACTGCTATCCTGAGTGACAGAATTTGGACTTCGATGGGGAGCACTGCTTCGCTCCCGTAAACCAATGAGAATAGGGTACAACCTGTCGGTGTTCGTACCGTTGTGCGGTATGCCCAGAGACATTCTCCTAGCTTCTCATTCCAATCCCTCTTGTTCGAAGAGACGAACTTTTTTAAGAGCTTGATAATGGTTTTGTTGAAATTTTCTGCCAAACCATTAGCAGCAGGATTATATGTCGTAGAGGCAACATTTTGTATCCGATTTTTATCGCAAAATTGATGAAATGCTTGGCTGATGAATTGAGGCCCATTGTCATGAATTATACTCCGGGGTATCCCAAAGCGATAAATAACATGATGCTTGATGAAGTTGATCACATTAGATGCCTTCACCTCAGCAAGAGGGATCGCCTCTGTCCATTTGGAGAAATAATCCGTGATGGCTAGTATGAACCGGTGACCTCTAGAAGAAGACGGGTGAATAGGACCAATGATATCCATACCCCATGCTTCGAAAGGCCAGGATGCAACCGTAGGATGTAGATGTTCAGAAGGTTGATGTATAAAGTCTGCATGGACCTGACAGGCTTTGCATTGTTTTGCATACCTTATTGCATCTGTGATCATAGTAGGCCAGTAATAGCCCATTCTTCTGATACGATCCTGTAGCTTAGGACCCGGTTGATGCGCTCTGCATACGCCATCGTGGGCTTCACGGATAACCCACTGTGCCTCATCATTGGAGAGATATCTCAATAGCAGTCCATCGTAGGTCCGGCGATATAGACACTGTGAAGACGCATCAAAATAGAAGCGTAATGATCATCTTTTGACATATACTGCTTCTTTAGGGTCCTCCGGCAAGATTCCGTATGCCATAAAATCTATAAAGGGACTTCTCCAGTCTCTCTTGGGAGGATCGGTGTTCACAGCGTAGCTGCGTTCTATGTGAAAGTTATTTTTCACACAGAATAAATCTCTGTTAAGAAGGATTACCGAATTCTGCCTTCTTATAGGAGTAGCTAAGTCTGCAGCTAGACTGGCTAGGGCATCAGCTTCCAAATTCTGAGATCGAGGTACATGCTCTAGGAAGAACCCTTTGAATGTCATGGCTATCTCGACCGTTGCTCGGTGATAGGGGATGAGGTCTGGATTCTGAACTTCATATATTCCTCTGACTTGATTGACGATCAGCAGAGAATCACCAAAAGCTTCCAAAGATTCGACGCCCAATTCTTTAGCAACTTGGAGCCCGATTAGTAGAGCGTTATACTCTGCCACATTATTGGAACAGGGCTCGCTAAGAGAATATGCTCGATAGTTGACGAGTTTATCAGGAGTAACCAGGACAAATTCTACTCCTGAAACCACGTTTCCCCTGGGACCAATCCTGGAGGCACCATCGAAGAATAGTTGCTAAGCATCACTTTCCATCGCGGAATTACATTCTGCAACTTCGTCGGGAATATCCTCGTATAGTTTGGAGGCCTCCAGAATCGGATGAGCAGCTAGGAAATCAGCCAATGCTTGGCCTTTGATGGACTTCTGAGGGACGTACACCATGTCATACGGTGTTAATAGCATCGCCCAAGTCGCGAGTCGGGAATTAAGAACACTTGGCTTGTTCATCAGTACCCGAAAAGGATTGATCCTGGAGATGATATGAATAGTCTGGCCTGTGATATAGTGTCATATTTTTTGAATAGCGAACATCAGAGCCAAGCATTCTTTTTCCATGGGACTGTACCGGTGTTCAACTCCGACCATCATCCTTCTTAGATAGTAGATAGCCTGTTCATGACCCACATCGTTCTTCTGTACGAGAAGAGATCCTAGAGAATGATCCATCGCTCGAACATACAGCAAGAATGGTCTTCCTATGACGGGAGGCACCAGAACTGGCGGATTAGTGAGGTAACGTTTGATATCATTAAACGCTTGCTGACAGGCTTCGTCCCATAAGAAGGATACACCTTTCTTCATGAGACGAGAAAAAGGCTGACATCTCCCAGAGAGGTTGGATATAAATCTCTGGATATAAGCCAGACGACCTTAAAATCCCCTGAGTTCTCTCAGATTACGGGGCGGTCGTATTTCTAAGATGGCCTTGACTTTATCAGGGTCCACTTGAATGCCTTTAGCGGTAATGACAAATCCCAGGAATTTGCCACTAGATACACCCAGAAAGGACTTTGTAGGATTCATTTTGAGTTGATGTTGGCGCATCAGCTCAAATACTGTCTTCAAGTCTTGGATGTGATTATCCTTGAGGCGGCTTTTGACAGCTACATTGTCCACGTAATATTCTACTGTTTTGCATAAATACTCATAGAATATATTACTCATAGCCCGTTGGTACGTAGCCCCGGCATTCTTCAATTCGAAGGGCATGACCGTATAGCAATATACCCTCAATGGTATCCGAAAGGCAGTATGCTTCTCGTCTTCAGGATGCATCTTGATTTGATTGTATCCTGAAAATTTGTCCATGAAAGATATACGTTCAAAATTGCATGTATTGTCAATCATGACGTCTATAATGGGAAGAGGAAACTTATCCTTGGGGCAGGCTGTATTCAGATATCGGTAATCGATGCAGACACATACTTTCCTATTTTTCTTCATGACCGGGACCACATTGGCGACCCAGTCGGGATGTTGTTCTTCCCGGATGAAACCGCAGGCTATCAACTTCTTGATATCAGCTTCAATGGCGTCCATCATATCCGGGCAGAACCGGTGTTGGTGCCGCTTCACAGGCTTCGAATCGGGCAATATATTGAGTTTATGAGTAGCCACCTTTGGATCAAGACCTGGCATATCCTTATAATTCCACGTAAAGACATCAATATATTCTTTTATCAGCTGGATAACTTCTTCCCTTTCTTCTTCCGAAAGATTGTTACTGATAAATATCGGCTTTGGCAAAAGTTCATCCCCAACGTCAATCTGGATAACTTTATCTTCAGTGGGAGGTTCTCTCTGCTCGAAGCGAAATTCCCATTGTGTATCCATTTGTTGAGTCCAAGCGTCATTCTCAAACGGTTCAGATTCTTGTTCGTCTACTTCGAAGGGATCTGCCACTACCATATTTACTGCTAATGTTTGTTCGAGAGCATGAGATGAGTTGGATGGCGACGAGCCATTTTGAGAGGAGGAAAAGATATCCTCGTTTGACTCAGAAGTTGCAAGGGAGGTGGAATACCCTAACCCGAAACGAGTTCATTGTCAGTAGGGATCGCCGTGCAGCGGCATTCATCTGCCTTTCCCGTAGTTGAGACCTGGTTCCAGCTTCAAGTCATAACCCATACTTTGCATGATCTTCAAAGCTTGCGGGCTGTATCTGTGAACTTGCATTTTACTAGCATCGTCATCGAAAGAATCTTCTTGTACGGTCGGTTTGTTGCACATGCGACCGAAGACTATTGAACGATAACTGCTGCAGGCAGGCGGGATAATGAAGATAGAATCCTCATGTGGTCCATATATCGTGATGACATTGGATGATGATGCTACTTCCCACACATACGGATGATAGGAATCTATAGCTTCCAAGAATTTTTGTGCTATAGGTTCTATATCATCATGGGGAGAGGATTCCTGATTTGGAATTTGAGCGTCAATATACTGGAAAAGAGGATCTTTATCATCCGAAACCGCATTCCTGGTTGCATTTACATCAATCGGCTGCCTGTTGCGCCGAAGGTTGATGACCAAGGGTGGAGGTTTCTGGTTCAAAGTGATCACTAGAGGATCACCCCCTTTTCCTGACCTGGTTTTGTTCAGGTGGATAGCCATAGGCTCCATGGCTTTTGGACGAGTAGTTTGCCCTTTCACCTTGATTGACAGAGGTTGTTCGACAGAGAGTTCTTCTGGCTCCCGGTGGGATTCCTTCTCTGCTTCGCCTGATACCTCTTCCATGTAGTCTTGAGAGTACAACATGGCATCAGAGTAGTAGGATTCTACTCCTTTAAACAGGTTCAGGTCAGCAAACATCGTTTGTACTGTTCCTTGGGCATCTACATATTTAAAGCATTGATGTAAAGTCGAAGGAACGATGTTGTGGTCGTGGATCCAAGGTCTACCCAGCAGAATATTGTAGGACACCTCTGAATCAATGACATAACATATAGCCACTGATCTGAGGTCGCCAATCTGGATCCTCAGGCGAATCTTCCCCAACGGCTTACTTTTCCTGGCGTTGAAACCCACGATTGTAGTGGTGGTGTAAGCCAATTTGCTGGTAGGAATCCTCAGCGGTCTGAGCAGACTATGAGGGATGATGCTGATTGATGATCCTGGATCTATGTAAATCCGGTCGACCTCCATGGAACCGACGTACCCGATGTAATAGAGGGGTCTGTCATGCCTGTTATGCTTTAACAGCATGTCATCTTGAGTAAAAGTGATATTTGGGACCACCTCCATCACACTGTGGCATTGAGGACATGCCATGGGTTCTTCGTCAGGGGACTTGAGCTGGGTCAAGTATGCATCCGCCTACATTAATGCTTCACTCGGGGCATGACGAGTGTCTTAAGAGAGCCTGAGTAGTTCGAAGATGGACAACCTGGCTGGTGTATTAGCCAATTGGGCCAGCATGTCGAAGTTGTATGGCTTCTCTAAACCTTTGTTTTTAATGTTTTTCAAAGGTTTATCGAAGCGCACTTCTTTTTGCTTCCCTTTGTCCGCCGAAGTTGGTCTCGAAGGACCGGCATGTGGTATGGCGGGTTCCGATTCTGAAGGCTTGGCAGCTAAAGCGTCTGCCGGTGCATCTTCTGGACTTGCTTCATAGTCCTTGAGGTAAGCTTTCCCTAAACGGGTTCCAGTAGCCAAGACCTCGTCTTCTGATGCCGAGTGTATCATAATCATGTGACACGGTTTATGCTTCGAGTTCTTCTTAGACTTAGCCTTAGCAGTTTGAGTCTCTTTCTCGATCTCTAACACCCGATCTGGATGAACCCATATGATCTTGCCCCGCTGGGTAGTTAGGGGTAGCAGGTCATAATTTTGACCCCTAGCTGGAGGGAGATTAACGATGTTCATCGTTGCCCGGGAAATAGGTATAACATCGTCCAGGACTTCTTGGGGAGGCAGATTACCAAATTATAGAGAGATCATGTTGGTTGTGACCATCTTCTCGCTGTTGCGCAGAGTGATGGCCTTAGCATCGATCAGCTCCTGGATCTTCCTCTTCAGTACATAATACGTTTTTGTAGGGTGGTGTATGTATCTATGGAAGATGCAGTACTTGGGGTTATTAGTACTGCCGACTTCATTAGGCCGCTTCTCCTCAGGAAGGATAATCTTGCCGCTTTTGACGAGGCACTCGAATATGCTTGGAATATTGTCGTCGTCGAAAGAGTATACTTCAATGGGCCTGGAAGTCCCAGGTTTTGTCTGTGTGGTTGCCGCAGTCTTTTGCCTGGACGTATTGATTGCCAGAGCTTCTTTTCCTTTGGAACCACGAGGATGGTCGCTGTTGGGGGATGACCTCTTGCCTCTATCGGAGGCAGAGATCATGATGCCATTATCACGGGCCTTCCGACTGTTGTCCTTGGTGGCTACCACTGAGATGATGAACGAGGGCCAATCATGGAACTGATATGGTCCAGTGAACACCGAGATTACGGGAAGAAGGTTCTTCCTGGAAATGTCCACCAATGCCGAGTCTGGAACTCCGGGAGGCATCTGTAAAGTGGCTTGACAAAAACGTTCGATGAAGGTGCGAACGTCCTTTTTTTCCTTCTGGTTGACTTCGATGAGAGAGTACATAGACATGTCTATCCCTCCCTCGTAGAATCGTGCGAAGAATAGAGCCTTGAAGTCTTCAAAGGATGTAATGTAGTTGTCCGCCAGGCTACGGTACCACTGGTAAGCCACTCCCGAGAGACAGCCCTTGAACACTCGAGTGAGGAGGGCATCATTCCCTTGTAATAACACCGTCATCATACTGAAGTAGTTCATGTACTGACTCGGTGATATTTTTTTCTCGAACAAAGCTATAGTCTGTGGTTTGTATGTAGGAGGGAAAGGGGCCTTTTCCCAGATAGCCGGGTAAGGCTGGTTGATTCCCAATTTCTTGAGCTGATCTTTGTGCTTCAAGGCATCAAATTGGGCTTTCAACTCCCACACTGCCTGCATCGGATTTTCTGTCGGTAACGGGACCACGGAGTGGTGATGAATCGGTTGTATCACGATTCCAGCGGGAGGTAATACATTCTCCGAGTGAGGAAGCGGAGGAACTGCTGACTCCTGATCTAGAGAAGGCTCTTGGATCGCGTTGGATGGTGGTAAGTCCACCCCCACACGTATCTGAGTTGGAGGGACTGATGCATGAGCCATAACAGCTGTGTGTTGAGTCAGCATCATCTGGTGCATGTTCTCCATCATGGATTGTATCTCCTTCAGGGATATCTCCAGTATAGTAATGCGTTACTCAGCGCTCCCCGACGGGGAAGTTTCCTTGCGCTCATCTCCAATGGCATAAACTTCCATCTCCATGGGTGTCATTGAAGGATCAGTATAGGTTTTTGTAAAAGTTGACTCTATAGTTTCAGCATCTGATTCAGGAGACTGGAGACCCCTAGCATCAGAATCAGAAGAGTACGAAGTCGGTTGTCGTAACCTCGAACGGGTGTTTCGGAACACCCCAACTTCAGTGTTCCTAAGGAGCTTGTTGAATCTTCTTCGGTTTGGAGTTCTAGAGGGATGACATCTTGAGCTCGATCTTCCTCTAGGTATGTGTGAAGCCATGTTCACAGATGTATGTGTGGGCTCTTCTTCCTGGAAAGATGGAGAGTAGCTCAACCGGTCGAAAATCGACCGTTTTGCTTCAGAACAGCAATAATTAACTACGATCCTATGACTATTACAATAGTGCTCGCTAGGAGGCATAATAGACATGCTGGAAGATCCCCTATCCTTGCATTTCTAGATCAGAGACTCACGCAGGTCAGGGGGATTTACAGAAGAAGAAGAAAAAGATGGCTTGTTCCTTTTGTTCGCCCCAGTGGGCATGCAGATGTTGGGAACCATAGTTTTCCATGTGCCACCCGTATACAACAGGTTGGCCATCTGGGTAGCGAATAATTCCCGAGGAGGGTGTCTTTCCGCAAACTGAGCCCTCTTTACGTTGTGGGGCTTCGTCTGGCATAATTTGGAGCTCTGCTCAAGCTGGCGTAAAGCTGAGGAGGTCCTCAGTCGGTCCTCTGCTCCTTGCGTAATCCGGAGGGCGGGCAGATTCTTTCCTTGTTGGCGTAAAGGCCGAGAAGTTGAGCAGTCCGCCGCTTGCTTTCTCTTGCGTAGATTGTAGGGATCATCTGCTTTTCCGCGGAAGGCAGATGCATTTTTACGCGCGGAGCGCGTTTGGAATTTCTGATTTGGCGCTAAGTCATTGTCAGAAATTATGTCTGCCACGTCATTGACGGGAGACTGGATTTTACGCGCAGAGCGCGATGTATACTTCTGGATTGGCGCTGAGGCATTGCCATAAGTTTTGTCTGCCCCGTCAGCGATGGGAGACTAAATTTTGTGCGCAAGGCGCAGAGGGAGCGATGCTACAACCTCGTTGGTCAGAGAGATCAGAGAGTCAACAGGAATGGTAGATGATGTCTTGGGCATCCAGACCTTACGCAGCTTCATGTTGTCTTGGACAGAGAGAGAGTGAGAGCTACCCCCTGTACGAAGCATATCTCGTAGGCAGACTGGTCGAACTGGACGACCAGGGTCTTCTTCACGGATCCCACGGATACCGCATTGTGTTGAGCAATTGCTTCCTCATCAGAAGAGAAAGACGTCCCCAGCAGAGTCTCCATCTTGGTGTTTGATAATAAACGAAATAAATGAAACGAGATTTATACGAAACCCGCTCTTAGGTTCACAAACAAGAAGTACAATTAATCCTATACGAGGATGTCGAATATAATTTTTTAATCTGGGTAAATATTATTATAGGAGTCTGATCTGCAGTCGATCACTTTGTCCCTTGGACCACACGATGATGAAAAAGTGCCGTAGAAGACAGAAAGCAGCTTCGAAGGTTGCTAAAGAGAGTGGATGCTCAATGCCAAAGTCGTCGATCACTACTCTTTGCCTGAGCTCTGGATTCTTCTCTCTCAAAGACTCTTCGACTCTTAGTTCCTTGACCTGTTTTCTCCACTTCTGGATTTTTTGACCTTGGAATTTGCGACCAATTTTTGACCTTGGACCTCTGTTGTAGAAGCATAAAAAATATGCTGGGAGGAGCTACACAACATACTGATGCAGAGCAGCGTAAACAGAGGCCTTCAGAGCCATCAAGAGTACAAGCTCAAAGGACCATCCGCGTAAGTACAGTACGTCCAGGCCGCTCCAGCGTAAACGGGGTTCTTCATCGCCTCCATGGCGTAAAACTCATCCGCTCTCAAAGCAACATTAAAGCGTACAAGGAACGCTTCGTCTTCCCCGAAATGAACCTGTCAAGTCACGCAGTGAACCTGACCTCTGACTCCTGACAAAAAGTGTTGCACGGCTACCCAAACGACGGCTGGAAACAAGGATAGTCCCCTCGGGACGCGCACCACAGTATGATGGCGGATCTCTGCATTTAATGCAGAGGATTTGGTTAAAATATTGCTGAACCGTCGTTTACTGACGTCCCCTCAGCATAAACTACTCTTTCGCGTATAAGGGGATACGCTGCCTTATTTTACACAGGCGAACATGAGCTGTTTTATGCTCCGCAGTAGACAAACTGCCTGCCACATCAAAAGCTGTACTTCGTACGGGGCTCGAGGCACGTCTCTACGTCTAAATTGCACAGAGCGGTGACAGTTTCTCTGGAGGCACGTCCCTGCGACAGTTGCACAGAAGGGCTGCAGACCTTCAAAACACGCCTCCGCATTTAATGCACAAGATGATGGCAAATCTCTGCAAGAGATTTGATTATATCTTCAAAAGCCTAATTCCGGCTAAAGACGTCCATATCAGCACTCTGGCACGATACGCAGCGGCTTCTACGCCCATTCAAGACCTGTGCTCCTTCGGCTTCTACGCCTATTCGGCTTCAAACTCCCACTCAGTCTCTACGACCATTCGGCTTCAAACGCCCACTCAGTCTCTACGACCATTCGGCTTCTACGCCTACTCGGCTTCTATGCCCATTCGGCTTCTACGCCTACTCGGCTTCTATGCCTATTTGGCTTCTACGCTAGGGTGACAGTCATTTGGCTTCTACGCCAACCTCTTCTACACAAGGGATACCTACCTACGTGGCTTCTACGCCGTGATATTTGCAGCAGATATACGCGTTTTGTCCCCTTAGTTGGACACGCATCACATGCTCACTCAAATGGTCATCTATGCGCAGGCATTGGTTATTTTAACCGTTGTGTAAAAGGGTGCTGTACTTTCCACTCCATAATTTTTACACCGACAGAGTGGTCACTGTCACCAAAACTCTATAAATAGAGACCCCTATCAATGGGGAACAAGGTCGAAAAACTTCAAACTTGAAGATCGAACAAGGTCGAACTTCCCAGAAGGATCGAACCGGAGGCTAAGAGAGAGAGAGAGTCCGGGGCTCAGACAAAGAGCAGGGATCGACGACTTTGGCATCGTGCACCCACCCTCTTCTGCAACCTTCGAAGCTGCTACCTGTCTTCCACGGCACTTCTTCAACATCGTGTGGTCCAAGGGCTAAAGTGATCGACTGCAGATCAGATACCTATAGCAATTTATACCCAGATTAAATAAATTGTACTCTCACATCCTCGTATAGGATTAAATTGTACAAGTTTGTTTGTAAACCAAAGGGCGCGGGTTTCGTATAAACCCCGTCATTGAAATACACCTTCATTCTTTCGTTTAATACCACAAATAAGATGGCGACTCTGCTTGGAACATTTTTCTCTTCTGATGAGGAAGCAATTGCTCAACACGATGCGGTATCCGTGGGATCCGTGAAGAAGACACTGGTCGTCCAATTCGACCAGTCTGCCTACGAAGACATGCTTCGAACCGGGGGTAGCTCTCACTCTCTCTCCGTCTAAGACAACAGGAAGCTGCGCAAGGTCTGGATGCCCAAGATATCCTCTACCATTCCTGTGGACTCTCCGATCTCTCCGACCAATGAGGTGGTAGCATTGCTCCCTCCGTGCCCAGCACGTAAAATTCAGTCTCCCGCTACACGCGGTACAGACAAAACTTCGGGCAAAGCCTCAGCGCTAACCCAGAAGTATCCACTGCGCTCTACGCGTAGAAACCAGTCTCCCGCTACGCACGGTACAGACAAAACTTCAGACAAAGCCTCAGCGCTAACCCAGAAGTATCCACTGCGCTCTACGCGTAGAAACCAGTCTCCCGCTACGCGCGGTACAGACCAAACTTCTGATGATGCCTCAGCGCCAAATCGGAAGTACAAATCACACTCCGTGCGCAAGACAACATCTGACCTCTACGGGGAACCAGATAAGCGCTGTGATTTCCGCAAGGGAAAGCAAGCGGCAGAGTACTCAACTTCTCGGCCTTTATGCCAGCAAGGGAGCAATCTGCTTACCCTCCGGATTAAGCGGAAAGCCGACGGCCGACTGAGGACCTCTTCAGCTTTACGTCAGTCTGAGCAAATCTCCAAATTATGCCAGAAGAGTCCCTAAAAAGTCTCTCTAGACAAAAACTGCCATGACCATATTACCTCTGAGCAGATGTATGCCTCTATCCCCGATAGAGTCACAACCCAGGGAGTTTGTCATGTTCATATTACCTCTGAACAAACCTTCCTAAATTCGGCTATCGATTATCATGTTCATATTACCTCTGATATCGATTTTCATCTTAACTTAGCACCCGTACTTAACTCTAAGTACGCCAGCGATGTTAAGTCCATAAAAACTGCCATGTCTATATCACCTCTGAGCAGATGTGTGCCTCCATCCCCGATGGAAGTCACAATCACAAAGTTTGTCATGTTCATATCACCTCTGAATAAACTTTTGACCGTCGGTTGTCATGTCCATATTACCTCTGATATCGATTGTCGTCTAAACTTGACATTCGTACTTAACTCTAAGTACGCCAGCGATGTTAAGTCCAAAAAAACTGCCATGTCCATATCACCTCTGAGCAGATGTGTGCCTCCATCCCCGATGGAAGTCACAATCACAAAGTTTGTCATGTTCATATCACCTCTGAATAAACTTTCGACCGTCAGTTGTCATGTCCATATTACCTCTGATATCGATTGTCGTCTACGCTTGACATCCGTACTTAACTCTAAGTACGCCAGTGGTGTTAAGTCCATAAAAAAAAAACTGCCATGTCCATATCACCTCTGAGCAGATGTGTGCCTCAATCCCCGATGGAAGTCACAATCACAAAGTTTGTCATGTTCATATTACCTTTGAATAAACTTTTGACCGTCAATTGTCATGTCCATCTTACCTCTGAGCAAGTATGTACCACTCCCCGTGACGAGGTAGAACCCATAGCACAAAAATTCTTGGAAGCTATAAACTCCTACCGTCCGTATGTCTGGGAAGTAGCATCATCATCCAACGTCATCACAACGTATGGACCCCATGAGGATTCTATCTTCATTGTCCCGCCTACCTGCAGCAGTCAGCATCCAATATTCTTTGGCCGTATGCACAATCAACCGGCTAACCAGGAAGATCCTTTCGATGACGATACTGGAAAAATGCAAGTTCATCGATACAGCCCGCAAGCGCTGAAGATCATGCAAAACATGGGCTACGACTTGAAGCGGAAGCCAGGCCTCAACTACGAAAGAGGCAGACGAACGCCGCTGTGCGGCAACCCCCGCTATCGACAAACTCGTTTCGGGTTAGGGTATGCCACCTCCCTTACGACTTCCAAGTCAGACGAGGACATCTTTCCCTCATCCCAGAACGGCTTGTCGCCCACCGACTCACCTGATGCTCTCGAACAAACACTATCAGTAAATATGGTAGTGACAGATCCCTCAGAAGCAGATGAACAGGATTCTGAGCCGTTTGAGAATGACTCTTGGGCTCAACAAATGGATACGCAGTGAGAATTCTGCTTCGAGCAAAGAGAACCTTCCACCAAAGACGAAGTTATCCTCCTACGATGTGTGGCATGGAAGAAAGTCGAGATGGGATAATCTCTCGGCATCGTGGGCAGATACAAGACCACGCTCTCGGCAGGGAAAACCCAGGGTTCTCTCTTGGGCTTCGTCTGGGACTGCTTGTCTATCATGTCCCCAAAGAGAAAGGCCGGCTTGATGTACTGCTCCCCGTCTACGTACGTTAGGGGCTCCCCGTTGATCATGCTTAGCAGCATTCGCTCACCCTGAGCCGATATCAAGATCCCCCTTCCTTCAGGGGACTGGGGTCCGGAGATAGGAAATGTCACGTGGGACAGATCCTCCAGATAGTTCGAGTGCAGCATCCCGACAGCGGAACCCATCACCTCGGCCAGTGGAGACTCACCCAAATCAACTGCAAAAGTGCAAGGAAAATATGTCATTACAAATCTTGCACAAACATACAGACCAAAAGAAACGAAAGTCTGTGTTCTACGTCAGGATTGTACAAATTTGGTTATTTTACGCCGGAAGTCCCCTCCACAAGCGTAAAACTCAAATTTTATGATATACGCCAATTTTCGGTAGCCAGAGTTTTTTACGCTCGAAACTACGAAAATATGGAGTTTTTATGCTGGCACATTAGAAATGTGGGCATAAAAGATAAAAATGTCTCCGTGCATCATCTTCCTCAAAGAGGCTATCATCACAGAAGACGACCTAGCACGGTCACGTTCAACGTGTGTGTAGGATTTTTTGTTGTTTTTTGTCACCCCAAAGGCTCTACCTCTAAGACCGGGTGTGCTGCTCGTCGGCGGGATACTTCGCTCGGAAGGAAGTTCACCTTGCCCAACCGAAGACTCCCTCGCTGGGGCAGAAGAATGAGAGGAAGAACCTATGCTCTTTCCCTTAGTGGAGGGGGTTTGTTTCGGCACCATTTCTGAAGACTCGAAGTGCTCGGAGAAGGAACGAAGAAAAACTCGAACAGTCGAAAGCTCTCTTTCGCAGAAGACAGATAAAAAGTTTTTCTCTCAAAATCTTGGAATATATATAGAGTTCGAGTCGACTCCTCGAATACTCGGACGGACTCCTCGAAACCCTAACCAAATCTCCTAAATTAAATATTTGGTTATGATTGGGTCCTACGTCAGCCTATTATTCAGAGAAGTCGGACAGTCAGCGAATTCAAAAAGATTCTTCGCGCAAAGCAGTTCAGCGGTTCCTACGCTAAAGGAGCTTTCTACGCTCGACAGCAACAGATCTACGGTTTTACGCTCGCAAGCTACAAGTCTATGGTTTTTCGCCCGGATGCCTTTGTGCTCGGAAGCTTTTATGCTCGAGAGGCAACAAATCTACGACTTTACGCTCAGCAGATACCAAATCGATGATCTCACGCTCGGTGGCGCTCAGTTTACGCTCAGAAGCAACATATCCGCAAACTTCACGCTCGAAGAAATTTTCTTTTCAGGAGCTACAGATCTACAGTTCTACGCTAAAGGAGCTTTCTATGCTCGACAGCTACGAATCTACGGCTTTACGTTCGACAGCTATAAGTCTATGATTTTACGCCCGGATGCCTTTGTGCTCAGTAGCTTTTATGCTCGAGAGGCTACAAACCTACGACTTCACGCTCAGGAACCACAAGTCTACGATTTTACGCTCGATGGTGTTCTACGCTCACAGGCTACAGATCTCCAGTCCTACGCTAAAGGAGCTTTCTATGCTCGACAGCTACGAATCTACGGCTTTACGTTCGACAGCTATAAGTCTATGGTTTTACGCCCGGATGCCTTTGTGCTCGGTAGCTTTTATGCTCGAGAGGCTACAAACCTACGACTTTACGCTCAGGAACCACAAGTCTACGATTTTACGCTCGATGGTGTTCTACGTTCAGAGGCTACAGACTGATGATTTCACGCTCCACGACTTTTCGCATATCCGAACAGTCCCCGAAGCAGTCAATTGCAAAGAGTTCACACAGAAGATACTCGTTCTTGACCCCAAAGTATCCCAAGTACCCAAAACACACAGAGTTCAAATATTAAGAAATTACTCTTCTCGGGTCCAAAATTGGAGGTTCATCCAGACCCCAGTCTGAATATCTCGTCTGTCAAGATGGCAACTCTGTTTGACAGCCATTTCTTGACCCTGTTCCAAGGGAGTTTTGAGAGATCATTCTTGAAGACGAAGTCTGAACAAAATTTCTGCTCATCAGAAGCAGCAGTTCAGAGCTCTACGCGGTCCCTCAGTCCTAGCAACAAAACAGTTCTAAAGGTTCAACAGGCTTAAACAGCGTTCTATGGACTATTCGCTACACGTAAAGGACAAGGCCTAATACTCTTCTTATCAGAGTTGGCGTACAGAATCAGACGTGTCGAAGCTACACATATTCAGACTTACAGCAACGTATGGCAAGATGATCATATGAAGAAGCAAGACGATTTTATTAAAGATTAAAGTCATGGTTAC
Organism: Iris macrosiphon; assembly: GCA_036927795.1. Taxonomy (NCBI): domain Eukaryota; kingdom Viridiplantae; phylum Streptophyta; class Magnoliopsida; order Asparagales; family Iridaceae; genus Iris; species Iris macrosiphon. The sequence continues at coordinate 133,423,903 of JAYESA010000015.1, read as the reverse complement.
ATATGAGGAAAATCCCGTCTATAAAGGGCTTCCTCATCATCGTCGTCGGAAGATCGCCCCCAGAATCCGTTCTACCGGGTTCTCGCATCGGCGCAGGTCTTCCTCTTCTCCCATGGCAGTTCATCGACCACCACAGTCATGAACAAGAAGATCCTCCATACGCCATGGCCGATCCAGTTGAGGCTTCTTTAACCCAACTCGATCGAGGACAGCGGTCACAGTATGTCTGCTCTTGTTCGCGGAGGTCTCAGGGGGAAATATACAGCTTGCAAGCTGTGTGGTCAAATACGACCCTTTCTCTCTCCTGGGCAAAAGCCATATAAAGTTGCTGATTATCCCTAACAAGGGAGGATAAGATATCCTTCTATGATCCATCGTCGCAGTGGAAACTTGCTCGAAGATGCCGTCTTTTTTGGCTCCCTACATGCTGGAAGAACATGATCTCCTTCTTTCTCAGGTTGACCCGACGAACTCCGGCGATCATCTCTACATGGTGATGGGAATGTGGGGAGAACAGGTTAACTCCCCCAGCCTTTTTATAGGCGAAAGAGATCACAGCGGTCCCCAATAAATCCGCCATAAAGTCCGCATCGACCGTTTCAACGCTCCATTCAGAAACGTTTCGAGTTACGAGGGGCCGTTCATGCTTCATTCAAAGCGTTTCAAATTCTGAGGAATTTAAAAGCTTTGAAGGGGGTCTTGTAGAAGCATGAAAAATATGCTGGGAGGAGCTACGCAGCATACTGATGCAGAGCAGCATAAACAGAGGTCTTCAGAGCCATCAAGAGTACAAGCTCAAAGGACCATCCGCGTAAGTACAGTACGTCCAGGCCGCTCCAGTGTAAACGGGGTTCTTCATCGCTTCCATGGCGTAAAACTCATCCGCTCTCAAAGCAGCGTTAAAGCATACGAGGAACGCTTCGTCTTCCCCGAAATGAACCTGTCAAGTCACGCAGTGAACCTGACCTCTAACTCCTGACAAAAAGTGCTGCACGGCTACCCAAACGACGGCTGGAAACGAGGACAGACCCCTCGGGACGCGCACCATAGTATGATGGCGGATCTCTGCATTTAATGCAGAGGATTTGGTTAAAATATCGTTGAACCGTCGTTTACTGACGTCCCCTCAGCATAAACTGCTCCTTCGCGTACAAGGGGATACACTGTTTTGTTTTACACAGGCGGACATGAGCTATTTTACGCTCCTCAGTAGACAAACCGCCTGCCACGTCAAAAGCTGTACTTCGTACGGGGCTCGAGGCACGTCTCTACGTCTAAATTGCACAGAGCGGTGACAGTTTCTCTGGAGGCACGTCCCTGCGACAGTTGCACAGAAGGGCTGCAGACCTTCAAAACATGCCTCCGTATTTAATGCACAAGATGATGGAAAATCTCTGCAAGAGATTTGATTATATCTTCAAAAGCCATAATTCCGGCTAAAGACGTCCACATTAGCACTCTGGCACGATACGCAGCGGCTTCTAAGCCCATTCAAGATCTGTGCTCCTTCGGCTTCTACGCCCATTTGGCTTCAAACACCCACTCAGTCTCTACGACCATTCGGCTTCAAACGTCCACTCAGTCTCTACGACCATTCGGCTTCTACGCCTACTCGGCTTCTATGCCCATTCGGCTTCTACGCCTACTCGGCTTCTATGCCTATTTGGCTTCTACGCCAGGGTGACAATCATTTGGCTTCTACGCCAACCTCTTCTACACAAGGGATACCTATCTACGTGGCTTCTATGCCGTGATCTTCGCAGCAAATATACGCGTTTTGTCTCCTTAGTTGGACACGCGTCACATGCTCACTAAAAAGGTCATCTATGCGCAGGCATTGGTTATTTTAACCGTTGTGTAAAAGGGTGCTGTACTTTCCACTCCTCGATTTTTACACCGACAGAGTGGTCACTGTCACCAAAACTCTATAAATAGAGACCCCTATCAATGGGAAACAAGGTCGAAAAACTTCAAACTTGAAGATCGAACAAGGTCGAACTTCCGAGAAAGATCGAATCGGAGGCCAAGAGAGAGAGAGAGAGAGAGAGAGTCCGGGGCTCAGGCAAAGAGCAGGGATCGACGACTTTGGCATCGTACACCCACCCTCTTCTGCAACCTTCGAAGCTGCTACCTGTCTTCCACGGCACTTCTTCAACATCGTGTGGTCCAAGGGCTAAAGTGATCGACTGTAGATCAGACACCTATAGTAATTTATACCCAGATTAAATAAATTGTACTCCCACATCCTCGTATAGGATTAAATTATACAAGTTTATTTGTAAACCAAAGGGCGCGGGTTTCGTATAAACCTCGTCATTGAAATACACTTTCATTCTTTCGTTTAATACCACAAACATCTGTCAATAGAGGTCTCTATTTATAGAGTTTTAGTGACAGTGACCACCCAGTCGGCGTAGAAACTAAATAGTGGAAAGTATAGTACCCTTTTACACGATTGTTACAATAATCGTTACCCACGTATAAATGACCTTTTGAATGAGCGTGTGACGTGCGTCCCATTAAGAGATAACGTGTATAACTGCTACGAAGATCATGGTGTAAAAGCCACATAGGTAGTTATCCCTCGCGTAGAAAAGGTTGGCATAGAAGCCAATAACTGTCACCATGGCGTAGAAGCCAAAGAGTTATCAAACTGGTATAGAAGCCGAGTAGGCGTAAAAGTCGAGTAGGCATAAAAGCCGAGTGGGCGTAGAAGCCGAGTAGGCGTAGAAGCCGAGTAGGCATAGAAGCCGAGCGGGCGTAGAAGATAGCTGATCCTCCTCCCTTAACTGAGGCTTGAGCGAATTCTGGACCGAATAGCTTTAATACACACCGATGCAAATGTGGCCTGAGTTGGCGTATTCCAAGGAGATAGCGTACAACGTGCTCCCATAGCCGAGAATAGCCTGATGGCGTAATGCACAAAAGCGACGATGTGGACGTCTTCGCTGAAATTATGGCTTTTGGAGATATAATTAAATCTCTTGCATTAAATAAAGAGATCTGCCATTATTCTGCGTATTAAATTCAGAGACGTGCCTCGAGCTCTGTCATCACTCTACGCATTAAATACAGAGACGTACCTCGAGCTCTGTACGAAGAGCAGCTTTTGACGTGGCAGCCTGTTTGTCTTCTGTGGAGCGTAAACAGCTCACATCAGCCTGTGTAAAACTAGGCAGCGTATTCCCTTGTATGCGTAAAAGCAGTTTACACCAAGGAGATGTCACTAAACGACAGTTTGGTGATATTAATCAAATCTCTTGCATTAAATGCAGAGATCAGTCCCCATCCGGCGTATTAAATGCAGAGACGTGCCTCGAACCCTGTACGAAGAGCAGCTTTTGAGGTGGCAGCCTGTTTGTCTTCTGTGGAGCATAAATAGCTCATATCTGCCTGTATAAAACTAGGCACCGTATTCCCTTGTATGCGTAAAAGCAGTTTACGCCAAGGAGATGTCACTAAACGACAGTCTGGGTCACTGTGCCGCGCCATCATTATAGCCGTCGTCTGGGTAGTCGTGCAGTACTCTTCGTCATGAGTCAGACGTCAAGTTCACTGCATGATTTGATAGGTTCATTTTAAAGAATACGAAGCGTTCCTCGTACACTTCAATGCTGCATTAAAAGCGGATGAGTTTTATGCCGTAAAGGCGGTGTAGCACCCTTTTTACGCTGAAGCAGTCTGGACATACTACATTATGCGGATAGTCTTTGAGCTTATATTTTTATGCTGTACTTAGCGAAAAGGCTCTGTTGTACGCTAATGGCTCCGAAGTCATCTTTTTACGCTGCCCAGCTCCAACATGCTGCGTATAGCTATCCGGCATATTTTTCATGCTTCTACAGAGAGCAAACAGGATTGCACATTCATGATGATGGAATATTACGATGTGGTGATCATCTATATGTTCCCAATGGAGAGATTCGACAGAAGCTAATGGCAAAAGCTCATAGTTCGATATATTCTATTCATCTTGGAGGTACCAAGATATACCGTGACTTACGACAGCACTTTTGGTGGCATGTGATGAAGAGAGAGATAGCTCGCTTTGTAGCCAAATGTCTAGTATGTCAGCAGGTAAAGACGGAGCATCAGAGAACAGTAGGGTTATTACAACCACTTCCGATTCTAGAGTGGAAGTGGGAACACATCACTATGGACTTCGTCACGGATTTTCCAAAGAGTCCAAGTGGGAGAGATACAGTATGGGTAATAGTGGATCGACTCACCAAATCAGCCCATTTCTTGCCTTTTAGAGTTGGCCAGTCTACAGAAGCTTTGGCTGACTTATACATGAGGCAAATAGTGAGGTTGCACGACATATCGGTCAGCATTGTGTCTGACAGGGATTCGCATTTTACATCACACTTTTGGAGAAGCATGCAAGAGAGTCTTAGGACTCGTCTGAAGTTTAGTACATCTTATCACCCGCAGACAGATGGACAGTCCGAACATACTATTCAGACACTGGAAGATATATTGAGGGCTTGTATGTTAGACTTTGGAGGATCATGGAAGGACCACCTACATCTTGCATAGTTTTCTTACAACAATACCTATCAAGCGAGCATCCAGATGGCTCCATTTGAAGCATTGTATGAAAGAAAGTGTAGGTCTCCTGTGTGTTGGAGTGACGTGGGAGAACGTCAGATTCTGGGACCAGAGTTGGTAGTCAACACCGTTGAGACAGTAAAGAAGATACAAGGGCACTTGCAAGCAGCGCAAGACAGGCAGAAGCAGTGGGCAGACCTTCATCGTCGTCCCTTAGAGTTCAAAGAGGGCGATCATGTCTTCTTGAGGATATCACCTACTAGAGGCACCATTCGATTCGGAGGGCATGGCAAGTTGAGTCCAAGGTATATTGGACCATTTGACGTGCTAGAGAGAGTGGGAGAAGTGGCGTATCGACTTGCGCTACCACCTTCACTTGAGGGAGTACATGATGTATTCCATGTGTCGCAGCTTAGGCGATATGTGGCAAATAGCAGCTATGTTCTCGACCAATCTGAGATCACCATCGGGCCGAGCTTGTCGTACCAAGAGCAACCCGTGGAAATCCTTGATCGTCGAGAGAAAGTGTTAAGGAACCAATCTATTCCCTTGGTCTGCGTGGCATGGAAGCATGGCGCGCCAGGAGAATCCACTTGGGAGCGCAAGGACGACATGCGCAAACATTTTCCGTACCTATTTATAGACCAAGGTATGAATTTATTTAGTTCATTTATACCTTATACCATCATTGATCTTTCTATCGTGACTTAGTTTTAATTTTGAGGACAAAATTTTTATAAGTTGGGTAGAACGTAAAACCCCTAATTTTAAACACCGTATTAATTATTTAATTAATTATTTAATCTATTTATAGTATTTATTAGTTAACTAAAAAAATTGAATTTAATTAATTTTTATTTCTAGGTGATATGCTTTAGAGGTTTTACGGAGCAACTATTATTTTACCTTAATTTATTTCATATAGGAGACCTTGTGGACGGTTGATAGATTAATTATACGCACTAATATAATTTTTTGAATATTTATGGATGAATATATGTGTGTGTGTGTGTGTGTATGTGTATATATATATATATAAGTAATTTATTTAAAGAATAAAAGGAATAAACAAAAGAAAAAGAAATAAAAAATAAATCCTAACCCATTACCTAAACCCTACCCGTTAGTAACCCAGCAGCAGCAGATGGTAATCCCCCCCCGCGCGGCCAACAATATCTCCCCCCTTCCCATATATATATACATATTATATAATAAAACCCTAATCCTAAACCCTTACCATCTACTTAACCTCGAGCCCGCCACCGACCGCCTGGACCCGCCACCGTTCGCCGGAGCCACCGCGCAGCAAGCCGCCCGCCGTCGTCAACCGCGATCGTGCGCACCCCAGCGGATCACTACGACAAACCCCCCTTCATGCGTTGTTTTATGTTCCATCGCTCGACCAAACTCGACCCCGCCTTCACCGATATGTTCACGACCTATCCCTCTTCCAATACTATGTATTAGTTTCCTTTGAACAGCACGTAACCCTAGGTAAAAATCGAGACCAAGTTGGAGAAGAACGACAACTTTTAATCTCAGAAAAACTGCTGTAACCACCCATGTTTATGAACTCGTATCTCCCACCACAGAGATTCAAACGTAGATTTTCTTCTTGCTATGTGAAGACTACCTAACCTAGATTACTTTCTATCAATTATATTATTTTATTTGATGTTGTATGCAGAATTAAATTGGGTTAAAAATCACAAAAAAACTATTTTCTAACCTCCAAAATTTGTGATACGGAGCGCGTCCTGCCAAACGGGACCGCCCCGTTGCGTACCAATTGCACCGAAAGGCGCGTATGGTATGTCCAGACATGTGAGCTTTCACGAAAACTGATACGGATGCGTTTGCGCGTCGGAATCAACCCGTATCTGCGAGAAGTCCCCGTATCGCGGCTTTTGTAAAATCCTGCACCATTTGTTGTACGCTCGTCAGAATGTGACAAAACTTATGCCACTGGACTCGTGGTATTGTGCTGGTCCTGTGACCCAAGTTTCATGCAATTCTGAGACAGTTGACCAAGCCGCCTAATTGTGGGCCCCACGGTTGACATTTTGGGCAAAATTGTGTTCGGTTCACCGGAATCCAAAATTGGATATACCGTTGAGTTCGTACTGACATTTAGAGTTTGTTTGACCTATAATTTTTCCCATTTAGAGACCTTTACCCCAGGCACGCTTTTCGGTGCAAAATGGGCCACATGTGGACCCCGCTTTGACCTAAAATTACCGTTTTGCCCCTGTATCCAAATTGGACGAAAGGGTAGTGTTTTCTAGCTATCTCGCTGATTCCAGAAATATTGGTGATATTTATTTCAGCATTCGGAGACGTTTATTCGGAGGCCTTAGTTCTCGATTCCGTGTCCCTGACATCTGAACGTTTATACAATACAGATTGCTTGTCAGGCAAGTATACCTTGCCATTGTACTATTATTTATATTCCATATATTACATGCATATCTTATTTCTGTTTATTTAGTTCATATATTTTAACTGCTATATAAACTGCGCGTCCAAGGAAACTTGGGTGCAACGACGGTGACGTCGTATTCTGTTTTTATTATGTATATGCATTTGGACCTACTTTATGAGACCACCCCATTATCATGAGGCATTCTTATGTTTCAATTGCCATAACACTGTTCTTACACGAGTGTGAGTCACATGTAGGACACGGACTTGCATACTCGGCTGGCCACTGGTACGTATAGGTCATGTGACGGATAGGGATAACTGCCGATAGAAAATTTGCATGCTAGTAGACCTGGCAGTTATTTAGAGGTATTATCGTGTCATGGATGTGACATTCTTAGAGCATGGGGTGGGAAGAACAACAAGTAAGGTATTTGGGCCCCTTTATACTTTTCTTTCTGTAACCCGTACGCTCCGCCAGAGATACGTGGCGGTGATGACCCCTATATATTACTGGTGGCCTCTGCCGTTCAAAAGACGACATGCTTTGTAGGCCCCTGATTCTCTAAGAGAATTATGCCAATCCCATTTATGGCCAGATAGCCCACTTGTTGGAAAGTTGTTCTCAAACTGCATTCACTTAGATGGTTAGGCGACCCATTGGATGTTTATTTTTAGTACTTTATTGGCATGTTTATATGTATCTTGTTACGTCCCTCTGAGGACCTGGTACCTTTCCAGATATAGACGGGCAGGAGTATCCACAGGAGTAAGGACCCGGACCTGACGCTTCTTATCAGACTGAGGAGGTCTTACCTTCAGAGTACCTTTGATTCATCGCAGCTGATGGTTTTTTAGTTGCTATTTCTTTTATAGACATTTATCTTATATTAGAGTTGATCTCTTCTCTCTTTTAGTAGTTTTTAGTATAGTCGAATTACAGTGGATTTGTTTCCATCCGACTATCATACTTTGATACTTCATCTTTGAGATTCAGTTATTTATTTCCTATTTATTTATTTGTGCTATAGATGAGATATAGATTGCGTATGACTTGTTGACAGTATATTACCACTGGTGGATTTGATATTCATGTACAGCGTACGTGTGTGTATGGTTTCCATATATTGGAGTTCGTATACATACGGCTGGCGTGTTACGTATTCCTAGTCCTACATATTTTGGGACTGGACGTGACATAATTTTAGTGGTGGCCCATGCAGGTCAAGAATATATTATCTCGGTTACGTTATTGTACCGAGCAAGCCTGCGTATAGGAATAGAGTATAGGATCTCATCCACGCTTGACTAAAACTCATCCTTCCTTTCAACTTCCTATTTAAATGCTTGCATCCTGTTTGATTTCGTGAACTTCTTTTAATCGTTTCATACACCACCTACAGAGAGATGGATATACGAAGTGGATGTACTGCCGCCAATGGCGACACACCTTCAGGAGTCAATGGCCAAACTCGAGGAGAGATCTAGACGACTACTAAACTTCCGGGGCCGGATGGACAGACTCACAATCCAGTTCCATCTGACCTTCCTGCATTACCTAATGGGACTTTTCCAGCTTCATCAGCACCGCAGGATGGCCAGACACAGCTGTTCCAATTCTTTCAAATGATGATGCAGGAATAGAGACAACAGGCGGCCGTACTAGCTGCAAAGCAGAGGTAGCAAGCGACAGAGTAGAGGCAAGAATTTTTGGCAGCACTTGAGAGGATGACTGCACAGGCAACTATACCAGCTCAGGCACTAGTTTCAGTGCCACGAGCTAGAGTTGGTTTAGTCAAGGACTTTATACATATGGGTCCCAAGCCGTATAAAGGCATTGAGAACCCAGAGGAGACTACAAGCTGGATTACCCACACTCGAAAGTTGTTAGAAGCATCATAATTTCCTACAGATCTATGGATGACAGGCGTAAGGACGCTGCTAGATGGTAATGCTCATCACTGGTGGGAATCAATGGAGCGCCAGTTTGGTACGTATCAGACTTGGGTATAATTCTTGGAGTGCTTTGAAAGAAAGTACTTCTCGGACACCGTAAGGAATGCGTTGTATTATCAGTTCCTTTATCTGGAGCAGGAGAACAAAATAGTTGACGAGTATGATGCAGAGTTTAGTCGCCTTAATAAATATGATGCTGCCCTGATACCGAATAACTTGGAGAGGCTATATTATATATTCTATCACAGGTAGACCTAGAAACTGGGCCTGCATGGGCCACCACTAAAAATGTGTCACGACTCGCACCCAGAAAATCGGACATGAGTCATGGATACGTCTAGCCTACACCGGAGAATCGGTAGTAGAACGCTGTCTAGGTCTGTTCTAGGTCACAACCATCTATAACTTACAATAACCTGTCAAGATAACCTCTCCAAAACGAGAAAAAAAATGATATATGTATAAACTCAATCATAATAACTAGGGAAAGAGTAAAAGCACGATAAGATATCAACAAAAAAAATAAAGAACCAAAGAGAGCAAGTACAATATCCAAAATATACACTCCAAGTCTAAGAGTCTACAATATCTCACAGTAGCAGCAAAATAATAATATAGTCATACAAAACCAACTTGGAACAAACCCAGTGAAACCCACCTAGCTATACTAGGGCGCTAGCGGCGTCTCCTCAGCTGGGACGGGCTCCTCCTCTATCTCAGGGTCGCAACAATCGTCGACACCTGGCCCGTAGTAAGTCGGGCAAAAGTCCTCAGGATCCTCTGAAAAATATATCTAGTCAGGATTGGAGCGAAGTACATAACTCTGAAAGCAACTCCAAATATATGGTAAGGTGTATATGACTAGCAATAAAAAAGTATACAAGATGCACAGAAAAGTAAATACATGGTAAAACAGATAAAGTAACTACAATGTAAAACTGGGGAACAATACAAGTAGTAGAGAAGTAACTACATGTGAGAAAATAGGAATACTAGCTAAGTGCCTTGAGCACAAGTTCGTTATGTGATCGACTTGGGTTGCACATGATTTATTCTATGATAACTCCGTTATGTGTGAGTTGCATAACCGACATACACATGAATACTGTTTGAATTTGATCACATAACCAACTTCTACTCCCCTCCTCCACGAATACTCTTGGATCCAACCATGACACGCTACGTACATGATAAATAACTTGCGCACATGAAGGCAAGAGCACACGAAGCACATGAGAATCAATACCCGAAGCACATGATGAAATACACGTGATAGAGTATCCGTTGAGCACGGTAAGGGAGATAGCATCTCATGACGGGATCCAACTAGTACCAGCTCGTGAAATAATATGTCAGAATCAAGTATTACAGTTCTAGAACAGGTGATATATACGCTATCAAGAAATAAAAATAATCAGAGGTAGGTACTCGCCTGACGTCCTGAGCAACTGGTGAGGATCGAGATCCGGACTGGCGTCACAAGGACCTATTAAGAAAAATAAGGTTAAACAGGGTTCTAAAGAGTTAAACAGATATAAAATAACTAAAAATAAGCTTTTAGGGTTATTCTAGGTCAAATGGGTCAAACCGGTGAAATCTGGGTCAAAAAGTCAACATAGGGTCTTAAAAGTCAACTCTAGGCCGAAACTAGGTCAAACATTGACTTTTGCGGTCAACCAGGGCAATTACGGTCAACTTTAGGTCAAACTAGGGGGTGCCTAAAATTCTAAGTCAAAACTAGCTCATTAAGCTAGTAAACCCTCAAACTCGCCTCCTTGAGATACCGGGATACCCTCGGTATCCGATATCTCAACCTATGCTATATACCTCGCATAAACCCACTAATGCATATACTAACATGTATATATATATACCTATATATATAAACCCAACTTTAACCTTATTCCTATACAAACGCCCAATACCTCGCCCCGATACCCAATACCTTGAGTATCCCAAGTTACCTTCAATACCTTGATATCTCAACGTATTGAGATACCCTACCTTATCCATCTGAACTCACTAACTAACTAGCTATACCTATATATGTATATATATCTAGCTATCTATCTAGGCAAATATTATGTATCTATCTATATACATACATATACATATATCTATATATATATCTATATATATATATCTATCCATACATACATATATACATATATCTATTTACCCATCTCATATACTTTTATATATATATATATATATATATATATAATCTCTCCCTCTCTAAACTCTACTGCTGCTACTCCTGCAGATGCTCCTAATGCTACTGCTGTTGATGCTCCATGCTGCTACTGCTGCCACTGGCTGCTGCTGCTGCCACAAGCTGTTGCTGCTGCTGCCCTTTGCTGCTGCTGCAGCTCCTTGCTTCTACTACTCTCCTCATCTCTCCCTCATCTCTCTATCTCATTCTCCCTATCTCACTCACTCACCCTCTCAAACAGCACACTACACACACACACACACACACACACACACACACACATATATATATATATATATATATATATATATATATATATATATATATATATATATATATATATATAAATGCACACTCTTACATACATATATATATATATATATATGCACACAAACATATATACACACACACACATAAATATATATACAAACACACACACACACACACACACATATATATATATGTGTGTGTGTGTGTGTGTGTGTGTGTGTGTGTGTGTGTGTGTGTGTGTGTGTGTGTTTGTATACACACACACACACACACACACACACACACACACACACACATATATATATATATATATATATATATATATATATATGTGTGTGTGTGTGTGTGTGTGTGTGTGTGTGTGTATGTGTGTGTGTGTGTAAGTGTTTATATATATATATATATATATATATATATATATATATATATATATATATATAACCACACACTCACACACAAACAAACAAACAAACACACTCAAATACACACAACCACACCAACACACGCACAACCACCCATATACATATATATACAAATATATATATATATATATAATATAACTCAAAAACCCTAGTACACACTCCCCAAGGCTAAACCAACCCGCGCACAAACCCAAAACCTAAAAACCAAGTCGAAATGGCCATTTGGTCATTTCGACGAACACTTGGTGTGTGGCTCGTGATACCTCGAGAAACGCACACCAAACATACTCAAAATTGACCTAAAATTTATCTACGAGTTTAATCGATGTCTAGAACCTCAAAAAATACTAACTCTCCAATTCTAGGTCCGTGGCAAAATTTTACATGCACGTGGAATCCACATCGAAGGAAAAACCCCCAAATCGCCCGGAACGCCCAAAACTCCGCGATACGACCTTACGTGTCCGAATGGAGATATGTACCTACCCTTAAGACACCCAAGCATGTCTACCTAGGTCCGTCTAACCTAGTACAACACCCAAAATTGGGCCAATCTCGGATTTTACCCAAAATTGACATAAAACATAATGTCAAAGTCTCCAAACACAACCAAACAAGTTCTAACTTCCTCCCACGGGTAGTCCTATGGTCTAGAAAGGTTCTAAATAGCTAATTATACTATATTAGAGTAATCATGAAGAGGAAAGTTAGGTTTTACCTCTTGGGAGTTGAAATCCCAAGGCCAAAGTCTCCAAAATCCTAGAAATTATCACACTCAAGCCTCCAAGCCTCCAAGCCAAGCTTCTACACCAAGTCTAGGCTCTACACACGTAGGTTAGGGAAAAATGAAGGGTTAGAGTTTGCATTTATGGAAGAAGTAAATGAAGGAAGAGAAGGAAGTGAAGAACTTACTTGGAATTTGGAGAAAATTAAAGGAAAGAGGTGAAGAAAGGAGAATGGAGAGAAGAAAATGAAGAAGAAGAAATGAAAAGGAAAGGGAGGGGGGCAGCCATGTATAGGAAAATAGGGTTAGGGTTTGTGGTTTAAACACAAGGTACAAAATACCCCTAAGTTAGTCATCCAAAATAGGTTTTGGGTTTAGGATTTTCTTAAACTATTCTAACTAATCCAAAATACTCCAACTAGATAATTAAAAATAAAAATAACTATTCTACACCAATAAATAAGTCTGACAAGGGTGTTGGTTGGGTCTGACATGGGTCCAGACTAGCCAAAACCCTAAAACAACCAATAAAAATAATACAACAAACTAATTAAATATAAATACAATTATTTATGATCAATACATAATTTACCAAATTAAAAATAAAAAAAATCCTATTTTCTAGAATTGGGTAGTGACAAGCCTACCCTCCTTAAAATAATTTTGTCCTCGAAATTAAAAGATGAAACTAGGACAGAAATGCAAGAAAAAGAAAGAACCATACCTCAGGGCTCGAAAAGATAAGGGTATCGCTCGCGCATTTCATCCTCCCTCTCCCAGGTCGACTCACCTGGAGAGTGATGCCTCCACGTGACGCGAACCAAGGGAATAGTCTGGTTCCTCAATACCTTCTCCCGTCGATCCAGAATCTCCACCGGCTGCTCTAGATAGCTAAGAGTAGGGCCCACCACAATCTCTGAGTGATCTAATACGTGACTGGGATCCGCCACGTACCGTCTCAACTGCGACACGTAGAACACATCATGAAGTTCCTCTAGCGTAGGCGGCAAATCTAGCCTATACGCCACAGTGCCGACCCTCTCAAGAATGCTGAAGGGGCCGACAAAACATGGGCTAAGCTTCCCGCCTCCACCGAAGCGAATAGTACCCCGCGTCGGAGAAATCCTCAGGAACACCGGATCACCAACCTAGCAGAAACAAGGTCTCAGCACTTAATCTAAAACAAGCAAACACAAGAACAAAATCTAAATTATAAGCTATACCTAAAACTCTAAATGTCTCCGGTGGCTATCGGTCCAATGCCGATGCCTGTCCTGCGCCACCCGAAGTCTATCTCTAATGAGCTTGACCTTTTCCGCCGCATCCACCACCATCTCCAGGCCAAGCAAAACTCTCTCGCCTACATCATCCCATGATAACAGAGTGCGACACCTCCGTCCATACAATATCTCGAATGGTGACATCTCGATACTGGCTTGGTAGCTGTTGTTGTAATTAAACTCTACCAAGTGCAAGTGATCCTCCCATGAGCCTCTAAAATCCAGAACACAAGTGACAAGCATGTCCTCGAGGGTCTGAATGGTCCTCTCTGACTGACCGTCTATCTGCGGGTGATATGTAATACTAAACTTGAGCTGGGTGCCCAAGCTAGCCTGCAGACTCCTCCAAAAATACGAAGTAAAGCAACTATCCCGTCTAATACTATGCTCACAGGAACTCCATACAGTCTGACTATCTGGCGCATATACATCTATGCTAGTCTCTCCATAGATGTACCCACTTTGAATGGTAGAAAGTGGGCCAATTTGGTCAACCTGTCTACGATGACCCAAATCGTATCCTTCCCTCCTGGAGAACGGGGAAGCCCAGAAACAAAATCCATGGTCACATGCTCCCATTTCCACTCCGGAATGGGTAACGGCTGGAGCAACCCTCCTGGCCTCTGCCTCTCTGCCTTCACCTGCTGGCACACTAAGCATCGGGATACGAAGCGCTCTACCTCCCGCTTTATCCCGTACCACCATACATGCTCTCTCAGATCTCTATACATCTTTTTGGTACCTGGATGCATAGAGTACTGGGATTGATGCGCCTCCTAAAGAACCTCCTCGCGCAACGACCCACTCGGCACACACAACCTGGTACTGTGCCGTATTGAACCATCATCAGCAATGGTGAAGTCATCTGATAATCCAATCTGATCCTGTGCCCTGATGCTCCTCAGGGACTTACCCTCAAACTGTGTAGCCCTGATCTGGTTTATCAACTCTGACTGAATCTACAGTCCCCACATCTGTATCTCAACTCCAGGCACTATCACCTCAATGCCCAAGCTCTCTAGATCTGCCAGAAGATGACAATCTGTAGTCAGGCACATAGCTACCAGATACCTGCTTAGCGCATCTGCAACTACGTTCGCCTTCCCTGGATGGTACTGCAATAATATATCAAAGTCTTTCATCAAATCCAATCATCTCCTCTGCCTCATGTTCAGCTCTTTTTGGGTAAACACATACTTCAAGCTCTTGTGGTCAGTGAAAATCTCCACACGCTCTCCGTATAAATACTGTTTCCACAACTTCAGAGCAAAGATGACCGCTGCCAACTCCAAATCGTGGGTAGGGTAGTTCTTCTCATGAGGACGTAATTGCCTGGAAGCATAGGCAATCAACTACATGCTGCTGCAACACACAACCCAGTCCCTTCCCTGATGCATCACTATAGATAGTGAATCTTTCAGACCCTGATGGCAACATCAAGACTGGAGCTGTCTGTAACACCCCGTTCCGTTCCAGCGGACTGCCGATTCAAATGACAAAGGTACAATGTCCCAACCCGCTTTGCTCAGGCATGAATACTCGTTTGAGGCAAAGGATATCCAGACTTGTCCCTACAGGATTCGGCTTAGGCTTTCAGAGTCTCGCTTGACGTATCACTCGACCGAGGCAAAACATTGCTAAGGTGGGTGGCTACGGTGAACTTGCCTTTGCTTAGCCAGCACACATAAAATCTGGAATAATACATGCTAGTCGCTAGGTGAATCACCCCTGCATGCTAATAAAAATCCAACGCACCTAGCTAAGGGGATAATCCCAACTTGTATTGCTTGTGCTAGAACATGGAAATAAAATATTGCTTATATTCAGACCCTCGCATGCCAAGTCCCTTACAGTTTTATCTCTCGGCTTACCTTCGGGTCCGAGCAAACGTGCCTGCTTATGTTCCTTAGAACTGCATGCTTGCCTGCTTACGAATGTCTAACATTATTGTATTATGCATGCATTCTTGTTAGCTAGGAGACTATCAAATAGTCCTTCTGTGCAATTGAACCTGCAAGTATCCGGGACCGTTGGGTCGCCAAGGCAATCCCTGAACCAAGGGCACGCATCAGGGAAATGAATACTGAATGAGAATCCTGTCACGTTACAACTGAATGATAATCACATCAACTCTAAACGAGAATCATGTTAACGAATCCAAAAATCCCAGCTCGTGGAGCAAACGCTCGATTCAGATCACGAATCATGGATTATTATATCAAGTTATGGAATTGGAAAGACCCTGACCTGCATGTCGCGGACAACTTGGAAACAAGGTCATTCAGTTACACGGGCGGCCACCGGGGCACTGGGACCATTCCGATCCGGATGGAACTTCACGATAGTCTCACGTGCGGACGGGATGGCATGTAGCGCCTCACATGCTTCGTTGCATACCATCCTCGTTCATCAACTATAAACGGTCCTTTATGGCTATGCCAGCGACTCATGTTCATATAGATAAGTCATCCTCGCTTAGCGGCTATCCGCGTGCGAGTTATTGCATTGCATCAATGAACAACTGAATACCTGAACGATCTTGATATAACGACTCTCGTGTTTATATATGCTATTGCCATGGTTTTCATTATGAATGCCCCTGAATGTTTATACATGCCCGTGCTTGAATTAATAATGTTTGCCTTGGACAGGGAAGGACAAATGGTAAGTTGGTAAGTCTCGCCGTGTTTGCTCTCATGTCGTACGGCGCACTGCCACACGAGTTAGGCTATTCAAATCTTGCATAAAACTGATCCTAAGGCAACTAGAAAGATAACTTAATAGTTGGTGTAAGGAACCTATATTACGTGTTTGGATTTGACGAGCGGGCGAGTAGCTTCCCCACCAGTACATTCAATATACTGATAATCCACCAGATTGTATGCAGGGTACGGGAGAACCTCGTTCGGTACGGATGCCTCCTTCGTGCGTGCTAAGGCCAA
Source organism: Iris macrosiphon (assembly GCA_036927795.1). Taxonomy (NCBI): domain Eukaryota; kingdom Viridiplantae; phylum Streptophyta; class Magnoliopsida; order Asparagales; family Iridaceae; genus Iris; species Iris macrosiphon. Next base: position 133,407,125 of record JAYESA010000015.1, on the reverse strand, counting down.
GAATTCCCTCTGAAGTCTTGGAGCGCTGCGTCCGGAACTGAAGCACATATACAAGACATAATGTTGTGAATATTGCCTGATCATCGCCTGTACAATCATTCCACAATTATAGCCACTTGGCATACTTTTATTATTTCAGAGAGAGAGAGGCTTGAGCGACTTGTAATCTCGACTATACACCGCCTGTAACACTTATTTATATCAATAAAGAGTTGCTTTACTTCAACTTGTGTTATTCAATGCTTTCGCTATATTGTTAACTCATTGAACTTGTTACCAAATCGCCTATGTGTTTAGGACTCCGCTGCACTCGGATAATCTGTGCGACTCTGTGGCTTAGAACTCTTACCGCCAGCCAATGAACCACGACCTTGAATGGGCGTGGCTCACGCTCGTGCGACATCACGTCCGGATGGGTCAAAGCGATTATTCTGCAGGAGCGCTGGCGCGGTGATTCTTGCCTAGCGGGAACGCCCGATTTAGCCTACGGGAGATCGGGGCGTGACACTGTCGTCAACCTCCTGTTCAGCTCATCAAAGGCGGCCTGGCACTCCTCTGACCAAACAAACTCCACGTCCTTCCGGGGCAGCCTAGACAATGGCTCTGCAATCTGGAAAAAATCCTGAACAAATCTTTTGTAGTAACCTGCCAGCCCCAGGAAACTCCTGACCTCTGCTACTGAACTCGGAGCACTCCATGCCTCAACTGCCATGATCTTCCTCGGATCCACCGAGATCCCCTCTCCCGTCACCACATGACCAAGGAATTCAACCTTGTCAAGGAAGAACTCACACTTCGAAAGCTTTTCATAAAGCTTCTCCTTTCTGAGAGTCTCCAGCATTATCTTCAAATGCTCCTCATGCTCCTCTGGGGTCTTCGAATACACCAAGATGTCATCTATAAACACTACCACAAACCTGTCCAGATGCTGATAGAACACCTTGTTTATCAGATTCATGAACACTGTCGGGACATTAGTCAACCCAAATGGCATCACCATAAACTCATACTGTCCATACCTGGTCCAAAAAGCTGTCTTTGGGATATCCTCCCTCCTGACATTCACCTAGTGGTAGCCTATCCTCAGATCAATCCTGGAAAACACCCTCGTTTCGCTCAACTGGTCAAAGAGATCATCAATACGCGACAGCGGATACTTGTTTTGATTGTGAGGTTGTTCAGAGCCCTGTAGTCGATACACATCCGTATCGACCCATCCTTCTTCGGCACAAAAAGTATCGGAGTACCCCACGGAGAAGAACTAGATCTGATAAATCCCTTTTCCTGAAGCTCATCCACCTGCTTCTTCAACTCTACCAGCTCATTGTTGTTGACTCTATAGACGTGCTGGGATCTCGGCTCCGCGCCTGGTACCAAGTCTATAGAGAACTCCACATCTCTGTCCGGAGGTAACCCAGGCAACTCCTCCAGAAAGATATCCATGAACTCCGCTATCAATGGATGGGCAACCTCTGCTCTACCACCAGGGCTCCACAGAAGAATCCCTCGCTCTGCTCCGCTTCTCCTCTGGCAAACTCAAACTCTGGCTCTCCCGGCGGACTAAACAACACTCTGCCTCCACGATAATCTATACTAGCATAGTGCATACTCAACTAATCCATCCCGAGTACAATGTCGTAGCTCGAAAGTGGCATTACAAGTAGGCACACACTTAACTCCCGACCTCCCAAGGTAACTCTTCGGTCTCTGCAGACATCACTGACTAGGATGATGCCACCCCCGGTCATGATCTTGCAGAGTCTAGCTAAAGGTTCAGCAACAAGATGGTGTCTAACAGCAAAACATACAGACACAAAGCTATTGGAAGCACCAGAATCAAATAAGCAAGTGCTGGAATAGAATCAAGAAGAACAGAACCTGAGATCACATCACCAACGGGCTCGACCTCCTCTACGGTCAAGACAAAAGCTCGCCCTTGCTAGCCTCCTCGGTGCTGTTGCTGGTGCTTGGCAAACCTCTGCTACTGAGTCTGCAAAGGTTGTCCTCTCTGCTGTACTGCAAGTGCTCTGGCTGGTCCCCTCTGAGTGGCTCCTCCGCCCTGAGCTGTACGAGCGAGTACTGAAGGGCAATCCCTCAACTGGTGATCTGTTTCACCACATAACAAGCATCTGCCCAGCCTCTTCCTGCAAATTTCTTATCCGTGCTTCGGCTTCCTACAGAAAGGGCAAGTGATGGGCTGCCTCGGACCCTGCTATTGTCCCTTCCTCTGCTGTTGGGGCGCCTGTCGGAAAGGCGCACGACCCTGACCCTGGTGCTGCTGAGTCTGCTGGAACAGCCTCTTGGCTGGGCCCGTACTGCTACCGGCTCCGGAAGTATCTCCACTCCTCTTGGTCTTCAGCTCCAAGTCATCTTCATCCCTCTGAGTATCACTCATAATCTGCATAAAGGCCACCTCGCGGTCACTCCAAGTCAAGGACTTGACCGCCATGACCAAACGCTTGCGGAACTTTCGTGTCTTCCCTGCCTCGCTCAAGCCCTTTACAAATCTGCCCAGACGGTAGAACTCTGCTGCATACTCGTCCACCAGCATGCTCCCCTGGATGAGTGCCTCAAACTGGCTCTCCAAGGCACTGAGAGCCACATCCGAAAAGAACTTCTCCTTGAAAAGCTTCTTAAAAGCCTCTTAAGTAAGTCCCGCTACCGCTATCCTCGTATCAGTACGGTACCAAGTAAGGAAAAGATCGAACATCCGACTGCCCGCTGCCTCTATCTGCATGCTGTTTGGGATAAGTGCTAGCCTGAAGATCCCCTCGATATGCTCAATCCAGTCATCCGTGTACAGGATCCCCTCTGTACCCTGGAACTCCTTGGGCTGCATCCTCTGGAAGTCAATAATGTTCCCCGGACTAGGATATTGTGCCTGCTCTGCTTGTGGCTACATCGGAGCCACTCTGTCTATTGTTGTCATGGCCACCTGGTGAGCATTCTCAATAGCTAACCTCATCACGTCTTCCTAGCGGTGCTGCGCGTCCATCATCTCCCTGAAGAACGCAAACAACTGTGCGACGTCTACTGGTGCCGGAGGTACCACCGGAACAATAGGGGTAGCTCTCGGATTGACAGGTGGAGGAGAATCTTCGAGAGAAGCAGATGCTCCCTCAATTGCAGGAGTGGTGAGTGGAGCGGTAGCAGCTGCCTGAAGTCGAGCAGGACGAGAGGTAGAGACCTCTCGGTGGCAGCTGCTGGAACGGTGCGGTGAGACCGTGTCTTTGGAGGCATCCTAAACACAGATCAACAGAAGTCAATACGGTGCAAGATATGATATTATCAAGGAAGAACAGTAATATTTCAAAAGAAAATAATTTCAGAAAATTTAAAGATAGCAAAAGATCAGGAAGGGTCCTATTTGTGATTGAGCACACTCTCTCTCGGCCTATATCCTATATCCTATCGCAGGTAGACCTAGAAACTGGGCCTGCATGGGCCACCACTAAAAATGTGTCATGACCCGTACCTAAAAAATCGGGCATGAGTCGTGGGTATGTCCAGCCTACACCGCAGAATCAGCGGTAGAACGCTGTCTAGGTCCATTCTAGGTCACAACCATCTATAACTCACAATAACCTGTCAAGATAACCTCTCCAAAAGGAGGACAACAATATGATATATGTATAAACTCAATCACAATAACTAGGGGAAGAGTAAAAGCACGATAAGATATCAACAAAAGAAACAAAGAACCAAAGAGAGCAAGTATCACGTCCCAGTCCCAAAATACGTAGGACTAGGACACGTAAGCATGCAAGCCGCATGTATATGGCAACTCCAATATATAGAAACCATAACACATGCATACGCTGTATCATGAACAATAATTCATAAGTGGTATATATTTATCACAAGTCACAGGGCATAACTAAATCTCATCCACAGAAATCAAATAGACATAAATAACCAATATCTATGAAACTAGATCTCAATCTAAAGTATCTAATAATGGTAGTCGGATGGAAACAAATCCACTACCAAACTAGAATATAGAATAAACAAGATAAATACAATATAAGAATATCAACTAACAATCACGAAGCTCGAAGAGAAGACCTTATCGCAATATACGTAGCAAGTCCGGATCTGCGCTCCTGCGAATACTCATGAACATCTACACCTGGAAAGGGACCAGGTCCTTAGAGGGACGTAATAAGATACATAGTAGCATGCCATATATAAATACTGAATAAAATAAATATAATAAAAGGTGTGCTAAGCATCTAAGTGCATGCAATGTGAGAACAACTTTGGTACGTATGGGTAGGCGTAGGCATAACGTCCATACCGCTCCGAAAAATGGAGAATCTGAATAGTATAACATCCATACCGCTCCGAAGAATGGGGCATCTGCATAATATATAACGTCCATACCGCTCCGAAGAACGGGGCATCTACATAATATATAACGTCCATACTGCTTCGAAGAACGGGGCATCTGCATAATATATAACGTCCATACCGCTCCGAAGAATGAGGCATCTGCATAATATATAACGTCCATACCACTCTGAAGAACTGGGCATCTGCATAAAAGGAGTCATTGGATCCGTGGCTCCTCCGGATACTATGAATTCCAATGTGTGTATCCCATACGCCAACTAGTTGTCCTCCCCGCCCAATGTAGATACACAAGTCGAATACTCGACGTGCATACAACGTATCTATATGCCAAGTCTCTACTAATACAAAATCCTGAATTACGTACTAACCGTGATGCATGTCACACGTACCGATAGCTAGTCGAGTGCGCGAACCCGCATCCTAATATAAATTTGTCACCGTGAAACGTGTAAGAGTGTCGGGTCTCAAAAGATATCAGAGTATCCTCCCAATAGGGTGAGTCTGCTAGTGACTAGGTCAAGTATACTACTTATCGACGCATCCGTCGACTACACCCGAGTCAATCTCGGACGCGCATAGTCATATAAAAATAAAGCAACAAGATATCATACAACATATGCATAATTTAAATTAGACAGTAAATATGGCAAGATATCTTGCCTGGCAAGAAGCTACGTAGTCCCAATAATATGCTCCAAAAGTCGTGTAGAATAATCCAATATCCTCGGGGTCAGCATGCATGGCATAGAAATCGGGAGTGACTGCTACAGGTCATCTGGCAAGGGTGACGGGTCCATGATGACCACGACGACAATGATGACGAGGGTAATGATGGTTATTAGGGTGATAAGGATTGTGATGACTAGGATAAGAGGATGAGATGATTATAATAATTAGGGTAATTATGGTAATAATTATTTTAATGGAGATGATGATAGAAATGAGGATGGAAATGATGATAATGATGACGATGATGATAATGACGATGTCATTGATGATGATGACAACGACGATGATGGGGGTGATGATGACGATGTTGACGACGATGAGGGTTACGATGGAGGTGATGATGATGATAATGGCGACGAGAGTGACGATGATAGGGTGCTGGTGATGATGTGTGTAATGATGGGGATGATGGTGATGACGAGGATGATGATGTGGACGATGGTGATGACTAGGACGATAATTGGGATGTTGGTGATGACAAGGATGATGATTATAAGGGTGGTGATAATTGTGTTGATGATGATTATAATGAGGTTGATGAGATAATTATGGCAATGGTGGTGATAATGTGATGATGATGGTGAGGAGATGCTGACTGGAGTCCAGCGGGGAGGTCCGGCCAGGGGAGGTGGTCGAGCAGGGTGGAGAAGAGGTGGTGGCAGTGCTAGTGGTGTGGTGGTGGTGATAGGAGAGTCCGGCGAGGCTGTTCAGGGAAGAGGGAAGAGGAGGAGAGGCTCAGGTAAACGGAGGGAGAGAAGAGGAGCTCGGTGCTGATGGCGGTGGTGAACCGGAGAAGGAGTTGGATGTCGAGGCCGGCGGTGGAGACTAGTGGTGGTGATGGGGACTGGCCAGGGAGAACTCGGTCGGGGCGAGTTGAAGAAGGTCGAGGAGGATGGGATTCGTGGTGGAGTACGGCGGGCTTCAAGGGATGGATCCAGCGAGGGTGGTGGAGAGAAGAAGAGAGCGAGAGAGGTGGAGACGAGGTAGCTCGGGTGTTCAGGCAGGACTCGTCGAGTTTGCACGGTGGATCGAGGTCGGGTGCAGGCATCGGGTTGGGGCTCGAGGCAGTCGGCTCGGCGGGGAGAAGTCGGTGGGGAGAACTGGCCGGGCTGGGGGAGAAGGAAGGAGAGGGAAGATGGAGGAGGAGAGAGGAAGAGTTTGCTGCGGCCTTGAGCAGCGGCGGTTCAGGCTGCTCCAGTCGACGGGGGAAGGGGTGGCTCCGACGGGTGAAGTGGGGAAGGGGATGAATGAATAGGGATGGGGGTCGGCTGATGTATGTTTGGGTTTTGGTTTTGGTATTAATAAAAAAAAAAAGAGAAAAGTTTGTATTTATATACATGTGAACTTAGGGTTTGATATTTGACCTAGGGTTTGGGCTTGTTCAACATTCCTTGGAGTGGGCCTTGGGCTCATATGGGGATGTTTGGAGGGCCATAATTGCATTGTTTAAATGCAAGGATAGGTTTAAAATAAAGGAGCGATGTTGCACGTTTGCATATTCCAAAAATTATGAAAAAAATTCATGTGAAGGGGAAATGAGTTTTCTTTATGTATTGTCCAATGGTGTGGACATCTAAATGCACTTTTGCATAAAAGGGCCAAATAATTGGAAAATTGTACAAAGACAAAATTCGTATTAAATTAATTAAAATTTGTGCGCATGATGTTCTGGAATTAATTAGAAGTACATGGAGATAAAATTAGGTGGGACACAAGTGTCATGGACATAGAGGGCTCAGTGTAGAATTTTATCATAAATTAGGTTGTACGAAACGGGTCAAGATTGTGTCTCCAATTTCGATTGGAACGCACAAGGATACAAAGTCATATTTATTTTGAATTTTATTATAATCGTCCGTGATGAATATTGTGAGACTAAAATGTAGCACATGAGAGCATAATTATAAGTTACACAAAGGTCAGAATAGTAGAAGGTTATGTCTAGGATAAGGTTGTGAAATTTGTAGAAAGACAATGGCTATTGTAGTGCTCCAATTATCGAAGCAACGGTAAGGTGCACTAAGTGATATAAATATTGTAAAATTAAATAAAAGTCATGTCCTATTTCCAATTGGATACAACTAGTCCTAGTTTCTCTATCTATGCCAAGTAGACCTAATTTTGGGTAAAGAAGTTTACAATCTACCCAACTTAATATAATTTTGTCCTCAAAATTAATATAAGACATAATTTGGTTTAAATCCTTCACACGCGTACATCAGGCAAGTCTATTGCAATCTCTTTCCAAAAATTTTAAACATATTCAATTCCATCGCAATCACTTTCAAATAAAATTAACTATTGTTTAGATCGAACTTCAACACATTGCACTATCTTCTCGATTTTCAAATCAAATAATCCACATCCAATCTAATTCAAATCTATATGACATCCCGCATTAAAAATTTATATCGCAATCTCCAATTATCATAATCTCCTCTAAAAAAAATGATTATAACCACATTTTATTTCTATTTTCAACTTGTAAATTTCGTACTCTTCAAATTTTACCTTCAATTTCCCTCCTCAATATTTCAATTAGGTAATCCAACAATCAAAATTTATTTTAATTTAAGGCCTAAAATTATGAAATTTGAAATCTAGTTAACCAATTGTTCAAGTCTATATTTATATATTTATCCTCAAAGTTTAAACCGATGATTCAACCTTCAATATTCAAAATTTAAATCATGTGCTCACGTATACATATTTGGTTTGCCATATCACAGTTTTTAAAATTCATTAATCCTCATCATCTTAATTATTCTTCTAAAATTCTCAAAATTAAATGACTTGAACCTCTCAATCTTATTTTACTCGATCATAATCTAAAAGAAATTCCTCTCAAGTTGACAATGCAACTACTATCCAACTTAGAATTTACCCATCTATCACATAAGGCTCTTACATTTAAGAAAACTTATTCCTCAAATTTACTTAATCATGTTACTCAATCCTCAAAAATTTAAACACCAAATATATCACATATGATATACCCTTAATCAGTTATAAAAGGCAGTCATCTAGTAATATGATTGGCCTATGGGGTATATCTAAAACTCTCTGTATATCATACTTATACTAAGCACGAGGTTTTATCTTTCCGAAATAAGGAAGGACGGAAAACAATAATAAAGAATTCAAAGGGGAGGTAATAGATTAGAAGTATGGGGATCATGGCGTTTAATGAATTCAAATGGGACTTGTCAAGGCAGTTGTGGATTGAAATCCTATTTTGGTAATTCCTATTCACATGCTCGTATCAGCACAGTTATATAACGGATATGATATGCTCAGACATATCTAGAGGGCAAGTACATTCGTCTACTAATCACCATATATCTCAATCTACGTAAAGTAGTTATGCGAAGAGCGAACCAAGCACACTATGGTTGATCAGACAGTAATACACTGATTCTGAAATGTATTACTGTAGCGCTCCAATAATACATATGTCAAGAACAAGCTTGATAAAGAATAAGCTTGCAAAACTAGACTATAATAGTAGCATAAGTCAAGGTAGTACAGCAAATATAAGTACGCTAGATTATGATGAGAGAAATTATAAAATAATTCAAGTTCACAAAAAGATAAGACTCTACAATCTCTACAGTTGTCGTACAAACTCCTTGTCTAAGTCGCTAGTCGACCAAATAGGGGTATGGGCCTCTAAGTTCTACAGTCTTAATAAACACTATCGTCTTATGCTAGTATATAGTTAATTTTATTCAGTTACACTTCAATAATGAGTCAAGAGGACTATATAACACTAGGTTATGAGGTATACTACCCAACTTAAAAGAATTAAACTAATACTGTGACAGTCTCAAGGGGAATCTACAAATAACCTTGTTCTTGTAAGTAAAGTATAATCTCTTATTGGGCTATATGAGGAACGAATCTTAGTACTTATTAGGGTCTCCTATTGCATTATATAGGTAATGGTCACCCTAAGTCTTAATCATAGTGCTCATAGAACATGTGTCATTAGTAAGAATGAAAAAGTTACTGGCCTTCAGGGGAAAGAGGATATAACTCATATCGAGATGGGGTAAAATTTGCGTGATTCAAAACTAAAGGGTAATCATCAAGTCACAATCTACAAGAATAACTCAAAACTATCAAGCTCTAATTACCAAGTGCTAAATTTTCAAAAGTACAACTATAACCCTAGCAAGTGCTATATCCTAATATAGAATAAAATTACTTGGCCTACAATCAGAAAGGTTAGGTGGCATGAATTGAAAGATGAAGAATAGAAGAACATAATTAGTCGTCGCACAAATATAGCGAGCGCTAAGTTTTCAGAGGAACAAGATTTGAATTGAAAAAAATAGAGGGACTCTAGGTAATATCGTGGTTTCCTGAGGGGAAGGTGGTATGCTAATTAATATCTATGCTCGAGGTTTGATCGAGGAAAAATGTTATATTCGTTCCTCTTGGCTTCCTAAAGTACTGTCTGCTAGCATCAGGACAAGAACCTAAATTTATAGTTCTATAATACTATCTCACTATAAGAGTTAAGGTTGGTCCTAATATTCCACCTTGGATTTCTATTGGTCCCTCAATGCTAGGGTCAATCAATATGGTTAAATTTATAACTCACTCTAGTTGTGTCTATACTGCTCTCAAGTCATCCCTAATTATCAAGGGATAATGGTCAATCATTCTACAGGTAAGGGTTGCTAGGGTTCATTAGGTAGTCTAAGATTAATGATGCGTCAATGCCCTAGTTGCATTCTTAATTGGAAGGTTATCCTACTTATTATCTATCAACAGGAACTTTTATATTCTATTAGGGGCTATACTCAAGGAACTATTAGGAAGTACATGAATCAAGCAGGATGCATTTATTCAAATAGAACATATTGGAAAAAAGGTGAATCATTGTCACCACCCCATTTCCAGAGCCGGGTATTTTTTTTATTTTTAAATTGGTTAATTATGTATTATTTATAATTAATTGTATGTATAATTAATTATTGATTGTATTATTTTTTTATTGATTATTTTAGGGTTTTGGCTAGCCTGGACCCATGTCAGACCCTAGTGGACCCATGTCCGACCCAGCCCACACCCCTGTGAAACCTATTTTTGGGTTTAGAATATTTATTATATTTTTAGAGGGTTAGTTAGAGAGATTTGGAGTTAGTTTGAGTGCTTTTGGAACCCGAAACCCAAAACCGAGTTACGGGAGGGCATTTTGAAAATTTGCCAACTTGTGAAACCCTTTATTAGGTGTGTGGCCCCTATTCCCAGCCCCTACCCGTGCATTTCTAGCAGCCCCACCCGAGAAGCAGCAGCCCCCTTCCCCCTCTCTTCATATTCTTCATTCTTCTTCTTCTCCACTCATTTTTCTTCTTCCTTTCTCCTTCCTACTTCGAGTAAGCATCATTTTTCTCTTCTTTCTTCTTCTATTCTCCATGATTGTGAACCCTAACCCTACATTCTTCTCCAACCTAGGTGGATAGAGCCTAGATTTGGTGTTGGAGCTTGGATTGGGAGCTTGGAAGCTTGGTTTGGTGGATTTGGAGCATTTTGGAGATTTTGGCTTGGGATTTCAACTCCCAAAAGGTAAACCCTAATTTTCTCCTTGTAATTACTCTTTTATAGTGTAATTAATAGTTTAGAACCTTCCTAGACCCTTAGGCTACCCGTGGGAGGAAGTTGGAACTAGTTTGGTAGTGTTTGGAGACTTTAACACTAGGTTTTGTGTCAATTTCGGGTGTAATCCGAATTTGGCCCAATTTTGGGTGATGTCGTAGGTTAGACAGACCTAGGTAGACATTGTTGGGTTTCTAGAGGGTGAGTGCGTGTCTTCGTTCAGACACGAGAAGTCGTGTCGCTGAGAAACGGGCGTTTCGGGCAAATTTAGGATTTTTCGTCGTCGCCGATTCTAAGTACATGCGCATTTTTGGCACGGACCTAGAATCAACGCGGTAGCATTTTTTTCTAGGATCTAGGCATCGTTTAGAGCGCGTGGATAAAATTTGGGCCAATTCTGAGTTGGTTTGATGTGCGTTTCAGGAGGTCTTCCGAACCGCACACCGCGTGTTCGTCGAAATGACCGAACGGCCATTTTGACTTGAATTCCTTGTTTTGGGCTTGTGCGCATGTTGGGTTAGTATCACGAAGTGTGTGCTAGAGTTCTCAGATTATATTTTATATATTTATAGGTATTTGTGCGTGTCGGGGTCGTTGGGCGTGCGATGGTGAGCGTTGTGGGCGTTGTGTGCGTTGTTTGTGTGTGTGTGTTGTATTTATATATATATATGTATATATATGTATGTGTGTAGATATATAAATATATAGAGTGTGTATATATATATATGGTCGTATATATATATATATATATATATATATATATATATATATATATATATATATATATATATATATATATATATAGATATATGAATATGTATGTGTGTCTGTATGTGCTTGTGTGAGTGTGTTAGTGAGTGCTTGTGTGAGAGTGTTGGTGCTAGTGTATGTGTGTAGGTGAGTGTGTGTGAGTATGAGTGTGAGTGAGTGTTTATATAAATATATATGTATATGAGTTTGTGTGTATATATGTATATATATTTATATATATATGTAGGAGTGTTTGTGTGTGTGGTTGTGTGTTTGTGAGAGTGTGTGCTTGAGTGTGTGTGTATATATATATATATTAGTGTGTGTATATATATATATATATATATATATATATATATATATATAGATATATGTATGTGCTTGTATGTGTGTGTATGTATTTATATGTTAGAGTGTGTGTGTTAGAATATTTATATGTTAGATTATATATATATATATATATATATATATATATATATATATATATATATATATATATATATATATGTGTGTGTGTGTGTGTGTGTATGATTGTATATATATATATATAGATATAGATATATATATATATATATATATATATATATATATATATATATATGTATCTATGTGTGTGTCTGTGTGTGGGCATGTCTGTGTGTGTGCGTGTGGCAGAGCAGCGCGTGCCGCAGCGAGTGCGCTGCTGTGCAGTGCGCACAGCAGCAGAACAGCAGGCAGCAGCAGCCGCAGCACCGTGGCAGCAGTTCGTTCGAGCGCAGCAGCAGCTCGCTCGAGCGCAGCAGCAGCGCAGCAGAAAAGCAGCAGCAGCAGCAGTAAAAAGCAGTAGCAGCAGCTGTTTTAAGCCGCAGCAACAGCTAGCAGCGTATTGCATTGGCGTGTAGCGAGTGAGAGAGAGAGATATAGATATATGTTTATCTATATAGATAGATATAAGATGGATAGATAGATAGATATAACTATAGATAGATGGATAGATGTTAGATAGATTAGATTGATAGATAGATATATAAGTAGATAGATAGATTAATAGATACTTAGATAGATAGGTAGTTTAATAGATAGATAACTAAATAGATAGTTAGGTAGATAGTTAGATAGATAAATACTAGATAGTTAGATAGATAGTTAGATACCTAGATAGATGCATAAGATAGATAGATATATAGTTATATAGCTAGCTAGATAGATAGATTCATAGATAGGTAAATAAATAGTTGGATAGTTAGATAGGCTGATAGATAGCTAGATATCACATAGATAGATAGCTAGATTAGATAGATAGATAGATAGATAGATACATAGGTATAGATACATATATATGTAAGGTATGTGTAAGGTAATCTATATATGTATGGTATGTGAGATATGTATGTAGATATATAGGTATATGCCTATACGTATTAGATATCTATATTTTAGCCTAGATTATAGCTAGATATATAGGTTTATGCATAGTTAGCTAGCTAGAGGGGTAGTCGGGTTGAGTTTAGAGCGGTATCTTAATATCTTGAGATACCGAGGTATCTCAATACCTAAAGATAACCAAGGTATTGAGTTTCGAGCGGGGTATTTGAGCAATAGCCTAGGAATAGTATTGGAGTAATTTTTATATGCTTATATGTATATATTTATGCGTGCTAGCATAGGTTTTAGAGGGTATAGGCGGGGTGCGTAGCCTAGGTTGAGGTATCGGATACCGAGGGTATCCCGGTATCTCAAGGAGGCGAGTTTGTGAGTTTTCTAGCTTAATGACCTCAGTTTGACCTAGAATTTTAGAAGCACCCTAGTTTGACCTAGACTTGACCGTAGTTGACTCGGTTGACCGCCAAAGTCAACTTTTGACCTAGTTTTGACCCAGAGTTGACTTTTTGGACCTAGAGTAGACTTTTTGACCCAGATTTCACCGGGTTGACCCGTTTGACCTAGAACGACCCTAGAAGCTTATTTTTAATTATTTTATATCTGTTTAACTCATTAGAACCCTGTTTAATCTTGTTTTTTGCAATAGGTCCTTGCGACACTAGTTCGGATCGCCAGTTGCTCAGGACATCAGGCGAGTACATTCTCTGATAGTTTTCATTATCTGATGATTATTATGATTCAGCTTCTAGTATAGTATCATCTGATTATTCTGGCACAACATGGGATACTGACTGGTATTTCTAGATTTATTTACTTGCGACACGTACATTTCATATTTTTGGCCTCTATTCTGGAATCACTACTGGCATCACCTACAGGCATCACTACAGGCATCATTCATGTTCAGGCTGGACTCATCTTGATTTGCGTGTCGGGTCTTGGATCCACTTGTATTAGTCGGGGTGGGGAAATACTCGAGTAGACATGTAAATATTTCCATCTGGAATCATCAGAAATTACTCCCTCTGGTCTAATCTGGAATGATAGCAGCCGCGCACCCAGTGCGCGGTGAGCCATACTTACCCCTAGCCGTTTATATGTCGAAACAAGTATTTCAAGGACACCGAGTTCATTCTTTATAGTCTGGACTCTCATGCATTTCTTGACTTGTCTCACTTACATATTTCTGGACTTGACTCACTACATGTATTTTATGCTGGACTCACTACACGTTCTTGTGCACGGACTTGATCTTATCTTAGATTTCTTGTATCTTGCAGTTATTACTATCTTGATCTGATATCCATGCATCTTTACCTTTATGCACCAGTAATTTATATATTTCTTGTTTCATACTTGCTTTATTCTTCTTTCTACTTGCTATAACTGTTTTATAGTTTTTATCATTTAAATGGAACTGCTGTTAGAGATGTACTTGCTCCAGTCCTGACTGGACATATTTTTTAGAGTATCCGGAGGAGTGGTGTCCGACGTTTTATGGACCTGAGCCTGTTGATGGTGCAGACAGGGACCCTCTAGTTTAGGAGTGATTTTCGGATTAGTAGTCGGGATCACTAGGATCTTGTTGTTGTTTTATTAGCTTTTAGCACCGAATTTGTCTTCGGTTTTGGATTGAGACCTTGTTTGTATATTATTTTTGGATGATGTATTATTATTATTGATGTTGTGGTTGTTGTAGTAGTTGTTGTTGGTTAGACTTTGGAGTTG